>CM039680.1:133886568-134486568 GCA_022537955.1 Schmidtea mediterranea
AAACACTAATTTATACGCTTTATTTTTGAAATTGTGGCACTTGTCATTAAATCAAGTGAAATGATATAAAATGTTTCTCTTGTATTTCAAAATTTATAGAAATACCCAAAAGTTTCGCCTTTAAATTATGAATTTTCCAAATTTTAATTTTTACATCAAAAACTTTGAGATACTGGTAATTCATTACAGGTGACTAAATAACTGCTAACAAACATTCATGTCATGAGTTGGTAGTAGTTTTTTTTGAATTAGAATTGATTTAATTATTAAATAATCCTCTGATAAATATTACATTCCTTCTTGACAAATGAGAATCAATAAGCGATCATTTATAAACAAATGCCAAGTTTGAGTAGGACTCAAACAGCTTTTGGCCTTCGTTCACGCGTCGAAATGGTATATGGATCAAAGTCATCGAACTTTTGCCAGGGTCATAATTTTATAACATCCTGGTCGACAACAACGTAAACGGGACCAAGATCCTTTGAAGCCTTCGGTCATTAACTGATTGTTGATGTGATTAACCTTATTAGGAAAAAGTTTGAAAAATTGTTCAATTTAAATTGATGTTTTACATTTTCCAATTGTCGATTTTATTAACAATTGATCTGTTTGAGATTATTTTAAGTTTCGATTGATACTAAATTTTCAATGTATGATTGATGTGGACTGAAATCAATTTGAATACGAAATATTCTTTGAGGAATTTTTCCTTCAAATAAAATAATTTTTCAAACACTATTTATACGCTTTTATTTTGAATGTGGCACTGTTCATTAAATCAAGTTGAAATGAATATAAAATGTGTTCTCTTGTATTTCAAATTATTCTAGAAATACCAAAAGTTTCGCTTAATTATGAATTTTTCAATTTTAATTTTGACTCAAAATTGAGAAATACTGGTAATTTCATTACAGGTGACTAAAATAAACTCTAACAACATCATGTCATGAGTTGGTAGTAGTTTGAATTAGAATTATTTAATTAATTAAAAAGTCCTCTGATAAATATTACCATTCCTTCATTGACCAATTGAGAATCAATAATGGCGATCATTATAAACAAATGCCAAGTGAGTAAGGACTCAACAGCTTTTGCCTTGTCACGCTCGAAATGGTAATATGATCAAATACGTTCTTCGAACTTTTGCCAGGGTCATAATTTTATAACATCCTGGCTACACAAACTAAACGGACAAGATCCTTGAAGCCTGGTCATTAAACTGAATTGTGTGTGATTTAACCTATATTAGGAAAACAGTTTGAACTTCTGTTTCAATTTAAATGATGTTTACATGTCAATTGCGATTTATTAACAATGATCTGTGGAGATTATTTTAAGTTTCGATTGATAACTAAATTTCAATGTATTGATTGGATGTGGACTGAAAATCAATTTGGAAATTACGAATATATTCTTTTGAGACATTTCCTTTCAAAATAAAATAAATTTTTCAAACACTAATTTATTTACGCTTTATTTTGAATGTGTGCACTGTCATTAAATCAAGTTGAAAATGAATATAAAATGTGTTCTTGTATTTCAAATTATAGAATACCAAAAGTTTCGCCTTTAATTTATGAATTTTTCAATTTTAATTTTTGACATCAAAACTTTGAGAATACTGGTAATTCATTACAGGTGACTAAATAACTCTAACAACATCATGTCATTGAGTTGGTAGTAGTTTTTTTGAATTAGAATTGATTTAATTATTAAAAAGTCCTCTGATAAATATTACCATTCCTTCATTGACCAAATGAGAATCAATAAGCGATCATTATAAACAAATGCCAAGTTGAGTAAGACTCAACAGCTTTTGCCTTGTTCACGCTCGAAATGGTAATATGATCAATACGTCATCGAACTTTTGCCCAGGGTCATAATTTTATAACATCCTGGCGACACAAACTAAACGGACAAGATCCTTTGAAGCCTGGTCATTAAACTGAATTGTGTGTGATTAACCTTATTAGGAAAAAGTTTGAACTTGTTCAATTTAAATGATGTTTACATGTCAATTGTCGATTTTATTAACAATGATCTGTGGAGATTATTTTAAGTTTCGATGATAACTAAATTTCAATGTATGATTTGATGTGGACTGAAAATCAATTTGAAATACGAAATATTCTTTGAGACATTTCCTTCAAATAAAATAATTTTTCAAACACTAATTTATACGCTTTATTTTGAATGTGTGCACTGTCATTAAATCAAGTTGAAATGAATATAAAATGTGTTCTCTTGTATTTCAAATTATAGAATACCAAAAGTTTCGCCTTTAATTTATGAATTTTTCAATTTTAATTTTTGACATCAAAACTTTGAGAATACTGGTAATTCATTACAGGTGACTAAATAACTCTAACAACATCATGTCATTGAGTTGGTAGTAGTTTTTTTGAATTAGAATTGATTTAATTATTAAAAAGTCCTCTGATAAATATTACCATTCCTTCATTGACCAAATGAGAATCAATAAGCGATCATTATAAACAAATGCCAAGTTGAGTAAGACTCAACAGCTTTGCCTTGTTCACGCTCGAAATGGTAATATGATCAATACGTCATCGAACTTTTGCCCAGGGTCATAATTTTATAACATCCTGGCGACACAAACTAAACGGACAAGATCCTTTGAAGCCTGGTCATTAAACTGAATTGTGTGTGATTAACCTTATTAGGAAAAAGTTTGAACTTGTTCAATTTAAATGATGTTTACATGTCAATTGTCGATTTTATTAACAATGATCTGTGGAGATTATTTTAAGTTTCGATGATAACTAAATTTCAATGTATGATTTGATGTGGACTGAAATCAATTTGAAATACGAAATATTCTTTGAGACATTTCCTTCAAATAAATAATTTTTTCAAACACTAATTTATACGCTTTATTTTGAATGTGGCACTGTCATTAAATCAAGTTGAAATGAATATAAAATGTGTTCTCTTGTATTTCAAATTATAGAATACCAAAAGTTTCGCCTTTAATTTATGAATTTTTCAATTTTAATTTTTGACATCAAAACTTTGAGAATACTGGTAATTCATTACAGGTGACTAAATAACTCTAACAACATCATGTCATTGAGTTGGTAGTAGTTTTTTTGAATTAGAATTGATTTAATTATTAAAAAGTCCTCTGATAAATATTACCATTCCTTCATTGACCAAATGAGAATCAATAAGCGATCATTATAAACAAATGCCAAGTTGAGTAAGACTCAACAGCTTTTGCCTTGTTCACGCTCGAAATGGTAATATGATCAATACGTCATCGAACTTTTGCCCAGGGTCATAATTTTATAACATCCTGGCGACACAAACTAAACGGACAAGATCCTTTGAAGCCTGGTCATTAAACTGAATTGTGTGTGATTAACCTTATTAGGAAAAAGTTTGAACTTGTTCAATTTAAATGATGTTTACATGTCAATTGTCGATTTTATTAACAATGATCTGTGGAGATTATTTTAAGTTTCGATGATAACTAAATTTCAATGTATGATTTGATGTGGACTGAAAATCAATTTGAAATACGAAATATTCTTTGAGACATTTCTTCAAATAAAATAATTTTTCAAACACTAATTTATACGCTTTATTTTGAATGTGGCACTGTCATTAAATCAAGTTGAAATGAATATAAAATGTGTTTCTCTTGTATTTCAAATTATAGAATACCAAAAGTTTTCGCCTTTAATTTATGAATTTTTCAATTTTAATTTTTGACATCAAAACTTTGAGAATACTGGTAATTCATTACAGGTGACTAAATAACTCTAACAACATCATGTCATTGAGTTGGTAGTAGTTTTTTTGAATTAGAATTGATTTAATTATTAAAAAGTCTCTGATAAATATTACCATTCCTTCATTGACCAAATGAGAATCAATAAGCGATCATTATAAACAAATGCCAAGTTGAGTAAGACTCAACAGCTTTTGCTTGTTCACGCTCGAAATGGTAATATGATCAATACGTCATCGAACTTTTGCCCAGGGTCATAATTTTATAACATCCTGGCGACACAAACTAAACGGACAAGATCCTTTGAAGCCTGGTCATTAAACTGAATTGTGTGTGATTAACCTTATTAGGAAAAAGTTTGAACTTGTTCAATTTAAATGATGTTTACATGTCAATTGTCGATTTTATTAACAATGATCTGTGGAGATTATTTTAAGTTTCGATGATAACTAAATTTCAATGTATGATTTGATGTGGACTGAAAATCAATTTGAAATACGAAATATTCTTTGAGACATTTCCTTCAAATAAAATAATTTTTCAAACACTAATTTTATACGCTTTATTTTGAATGTGGCACTGTCATTAAATCAAGTTGAAATGAATATAAAATGTGTTCTCTTGTATTTCAAATTATAGAATACAAAAGTTTCGCCTTTAATTTATGAATTTTTCAATTTTAATTTTTGACATCAAAACTTTGAGAATACTGGTAATTCATTACAGGTGACTAAATAACTCTAACAACATCATGTCATTGAGTTGGTAGTAGTTTTTTTTGAATTAGAATTGATTTAATTATTAAAAAGTCCTCTGATAAATATTACCATTCCTTCATTGACCAAATGAGAATCAATAAGCGATCATTATAAACAAATGCCAAGTTGAGTAAGACTCAACAGCTTTTGCTTGTTCACGCTCGAAATGGTAATATGATCAATACGTCATCGAACTTTTTGCCAGGGTCATAATTTTATAACATCCTGGCGACACAAACTAAACGGACAAGATCCTTTGAAGCCTGGTCATTAAACTGAATTGTGTGTGATTAACCTTATTAGGAAAAAGTTTGAACTTGTTCAATTTAAATGATGTTTACATGTCAATTGTCGATTTTATTAACAATGATCTGTGGAGATTATTTTAAGTTTCGATGATAACTAAATTTCAATGTATGATTTGATGTGGACTGAAAATCAATTTGAAATACGAAATATTCTTTGAGACATTTCCTTCAAATAAAATAATTTTTCAAACACTAATTTATACGCTTTATTTTGAATGTGGCACTGTCATTAAATCAAGTTGAAATGAATATAAAATGTGTTCTCTTGTATTTCAAATTATAGAATACAAAAGTTTCGCCTTTAATTTATGAATTTTTCAATTTTAATTTTTGACATCAAAACTTTGAGAATACTGGTAATTCATTACAGGTGACTAAATAACTCTAACAACATCATGTCATTGAGTTGGTAGTAGTTTTTTTGAATTAGAATTGATTTAATTATTAAAAAGTCCTCTGATAAATATTACATTCCTTCATTGACCAAATGAGAATCAATAAGCGATCATTATAAACAAATGCCAAGTTGAGTAAGACTCAACAGCTTTTGCCTTGTTCACGCTCGAATGGTAATATGATCAATACGTCATCGAACTTTTGCCCAGGGTCATAATTTTATAACATCCTGGCGACACAAACTAAACGGACAAGATCCTTTGAAGCCTGGTCATTAAACTGAATTGTGTGTGATTAACCTTATTAGGAAAAAGTTTGAACTTGTTCAATTTAAATGATGTTTACATGTCAATTGTCGATTTTATTAACAATGATCTGTGGAGATTATTTTAAGTTTCGATGATAACTAAATTTCAATGTATGATTTGATGTGGACTGAAAATCAATTTGAAATACGAAATATTCTTTGAGACATTTCCTTCAAATAAAATAATTTTTCAAACACTAATTTATACGCTTTATTTTGAATGTGTGCACTGTATTAAATCAAGTTGAAATGAATATAAAATGTGTTCTCTTGTATTTCAAATTATAGAATACCAAAAGTTTCGCCTTTAATTTATGAATTTTTCAATTTTAATTTTTGACATCAAACTTTGAGAATACTGGTAATTCATTACAGGTGACTAAATAACTCTAACAACATCATGTCATTGAGTTGGTAGTAGTTTTTTTGAATTAGAATTGATTTAATTATTAAAAAGTCCTCTGATAAATATTACCATTCCTTCATTGACCAAATGAGAATCAATAAGCGATCATTATAAACAAATGCCAAGTTGAGTAAGACTCAACAGCTTTTGCCTTGTTCACGCTCGAAATGGTAATATGATCAATACGTCATCGAACTTTTGCCCAGGGTCATAATTTTATAACATCCTGGCGACACAAACTAAACGGACAAGATCCTTTGAAGCCTGGTCATTAAACTGAATTGTGTGTGATTAACCTTATTAGGAAAAAGTTTGAACTTGTTCAATTTAAATGATGTTTACATGTCAATTGTCGATTTTATTAACAATGATCTGTGGAGATTATTTTAAGTTTCGATGATAACTAAATTTCAATGTATGATTTGATGTGGACTGAAAATCAATTTGAAATACGAAATATTCTTTGAGACATTTCCTTCAAATAAAATAATTTTTCAAACACTAATTTATACGCTTTATTTTGAATGTGGCACTGTCATTAAATCAAGTTGAAATGAATATAAAATGTGTTCTCTTGTATTTCAAATTATAGAATACCAAAAGTTTCGCCTTTAATTTATGAATTTTTCAATTTTAATTTTTGACATCAAAACTTTGAGAATACTGGTAATTCATTACAGGTGACTAAATAACTCTAACAACATCATGTCATTGAGTTGGTAGTAGTTTTTTTGAATTAGAATTGATTTAATTATTAAAAGTCCTCTGATAAATATTACCATTCCTTCATTGACCAAATGAGAATCAATAAGCGATCATTATAAACAAATGCCAAGTTGAGTAAGACTCAACAGCTTTTGCCTTGTTCACGCTCGAAATGGTAATATGATCAATACGTCATCGAACTTTTGCCCAGGGTCATAATTTTATAACATCCTGGCGACACAAACTAAACGGACAAGATCCTTTGAAGCCTGGTCATTAAACTGAATTGTGTGTGATTAACCTTATTAGGAAAAAGTTTGAACTTGTTCAATTTAAATGATGTTTACATGTCAATTGTCGATTTTATTAACAATGATCTGTGGAGATTATTTTAAGTTTCGATGATAACTAAATTTCAATGTATGATTTGATGTGGACTGAAAATCAATTTGAAATACGAAATATTCTTTGAGACATTTCCTTCAAATAAAATAATTTTTCAAACACTAATTTATACGCTTTATTTTGAATGTGTGCACTGTCATTAAATCAAGTTGAAATGAATATAAAATGTGTTCTCTTGTATTTCAAATTATAGAATACCAAAAGTTCGCCTTTAATTTATGAATTTTTCAATTTTAATTTTTGACATCAAAACTTTGAGAATACTGGTAATTCATTACAGGTGACTAAATAACTCTAACAACATCATGTCATTGAGTTGGTAGTAGTTTTTTTGAATTAGAATTGATTTAATTATTAAAAAGTCCTCTGATAAATATTACCATTCCTTCATTGACCAAATGAGAATCAATAAGCGATCATTATAAACAAATGCCAAGTTGAGTAAGACTCAACAGCTTTTGCCTTGTTCACGCTCGAAATGGTAATATGATCAATACGTCATCGAACTTTTGCCCAGGGTCATAATTTTATAACATCCTGGCGACACAAACTAAACGGACAAGATCCTTTGAAGCCTGGTCATTAAACTGAATTGTGTGTGATTAACCTTATTAGGAAAAAGTTTGAACTTGTTCAATTTAAATGATGTTTACATGTCAATTGTCGATTTTATTAACAATGATCTGTGGAGATTATTTTAAGTTTCGATGATAACTAAATTTCAATGTATGATTTGATGTGGACTGAAAATCAATTTGAAATACGAAATATTCTTTGAGACATTTCCTTCAAATAAAATAATTTTTCAAACACTAATTTATACGCTTTATTTTGAATGTGGCACTGTCATTAAATCAAGTTGAAATGAATATAAAATGTGTTCTCTTGTATTTCAAATTATAGAATACCAAAAGTTTCGCCTTTAATTTATGAATTTTTCAATTTTAATTTTTGACATCAAAACTTTGAGAATACTGGTAATTCATTACAGGTGACTAAATAACTCTAACAACATCATGTCATTGAGTTGGTAGTAGTTTTTTTGAATTAGAATTGATTTAATTATTAAAAAGTCCTCTGATAAATATTACCATTCCTTCATTGACCAAATGAGAATCAATAAGCGATCATTATAAACAAATGCCAAGTTGAGTAAGACTCAACAGCTTTTGCCTTGTTCACGCTCGAAATGGTAATATGATCAATACGTCATCGAACTTTTGCCCAGGGTCATAATTTATAACATCCTGGCGACACAAACTAAACGGACAAGATCCTTTGAAGCCTGGTCATTAAACTGAATTGTGTGTGATTAACCTTATTAGGAAAAGTTTGAACTTGTTCAATTTAAATGATGTTTACATGTCAATTGTCGATTTTATTAACAATGATCTGTGGAGATTATTTTAAGTTTCGATGATAACTAAATTTCAATGTATGATTTGATGTGGACTGAAAATCAATTTGAAATACGAAATATTCTTTGAGACATTTCCTTCAAATAAAATAATTTTTCAAACACTAATTTATACGCTTTATTTTGAATGTGTGCACTGTAATTAATCAAGTTGAATGAATATAAAATGTGTTCTCTTGTATTTCAAATTATAGAATACCAAAAGTTTCGCCTTTAATTTATGAATTTTTCAATTTTAATTTTTGACATCAAAACTTTGAGAATACTGGTAATTCATTACAGGTGACTAAATAACTCTAACAACATCATGTCATTGAGTTGGTAGTAGTTTTTTTGAATTAGAATTGATTTAATTATTAAAAAGTCCTCTGATAAATATTACCATTCCTTCATTGACCAAATGAGAATCAATAAGCGATCATTATAAACAAATGCCAAGTTGAGTAAGACTCAACAGCTTTTGCCTTGTTCACGCTCGAAATGGTAATATGATCAATACGTCATCGAACTTTTGCCCAGGGTCATAATTTTATAACATCCTGGCGACACAAACTAAACGGACAAGATCCTTTGAAGCCTGGTCATTAAACTGAATTGTGTGTGATTAACCTTATTAGGAAAAAGTTTGAACTTGTTCAATTTAAATGATGTTTACATGTCAATTGTCGATTTTATTAACAATGATCTGTGGAGATTATTTTAAGTTTCGATGATAACTAAATTTCAATGTATGATTTGATGTGGACTGAAAATCAATTTGAAATACGAAATATTCTTTGAGACATTTCCTTCAAATAAAATAATTTTTCAAACACTAATTTATACGCTTTATTTTGAATGTGGCACTGTCATTAAATCAAGTTGAAATGAATATAAAATGTGTTCTCTTGTATTTCAAATTATAGAATACCAAAAGTTTCGCCTTTAATTTATGAATTTTTCAATTTTAATTTTTGACATCAAAACTTTGAGAATACTGGTAATTCATTACAGGTGACTAAATAACTCTAACAACATCATGTCATTGAGTTGGTAGTAGTTTTTTTGAATTAGAATTGATTTAATTATTAAAAAGTCCTCTGATAAATATTACCATTCCTTCATTGACCAAATGAGAATCAATAAGCGATCATTATAAACAAATGCCAAGTTGAGTAAGACTCAACAGCTTTTGCCTTGTTCACGCTCGAAATGGTAATATGATCAATACGTCATCGAACTTTTGCCCAGGGTCATAATTTTATAACATCCTGGCGACACAAACTAAACGGACAAGATCCTTTGAAGCCTGGTCATTAAACTGAATTGTGTGTGATTAACCTTATTAGGAAAAAGTTTGAACTTGTTCAATTTAAATGATGTTTACATGTCAATTGTCGATTTTATTAACAATGATCTGTGGAGATTATTTTAAGTTTCGATGATAACTAAATTTCATGTATGATTTGATGTGGACTGAAAATCAATTTGAAATACGAAATATTCTTTGAGACATTTCCTTCAAATAAAATAATTTTTCAAACACTAATTTATACGCTTTATTTTGAATGTGTGCACTGTCATTAAATCAAGTTGAAATGAATATAAAATGTGTTCTCTTGTATTTCAAATTATAGAATACCAAAAGTTTCGCCTTTAATTTATGAATTTTTCAATTTTAATTTTTGACATCAAAACTTTGAGAATACTGGTAATTCATTACAGGTGACTAAATAACTCTAACAACATCATGTCATTGAGTTGGTAGTAGTTTTTTTGAATTAGAATTGATTTAATTATTAAAAAGTCCTCTGATAAATATTACCATTCCTTCATTGACCAAATGAGAATCAATAAGCGATCATTATAAACAAATGCCAAGTTGAGTAAGACTCAACAGCTTTTGCCTTGTTCACGCTCGAAATGGTAATATGATCAATACGTCATCGAACTTTTGCCAGGGTCATAATTTTATAACATCTGGCGACACAAACTAAACGGACAAGATCCTTTGAAGCCTGGTCATTAAACTGAATTGTGTGTGATTAACCTTATTAGGAAAAAGTTTGAACTTGTTCAATTTAAATGATGTTTACATGTCAATTGTCGATTTTATTAACAATGATCTGTGGAGATTATTTTAAGTTTCGATGATAACTAAATTTCAATATATGATTTGATGTGGACTGAAAATCAATTTGAAATACGAAATATTCTTTGAGACATTTCCTTCAAATAAAATAATTTTTCAAACACTAATTTATACGCTTTATTTTGAATGTGTGCACTGTCATTAAATCAAGTTGAAATGAATATAAAATGTGTTCTCTTGTATTTCAAATTATAGAATACCAAAAGTTTCGCCTTTAATTTATGAATTTTTCAATTTTAAATTTTGACATCAAAACTTTGAGAATACTGGTAATTCATTACAGGTGACTAAATAACTCTAACAACATCATGTCATTGAGTTGGTAGTAGTTTTTTTGAATTAGAATTGATTTAATTATTAAAAAGTCCTCTGATAAATATTACCATTCCTTCATTGACCAAATGAGAATCAATAAGCGATCATTATAAACAAATGCCAAGTTGAGTAAGACTCAACAGCTTTTGCCTTGTTCACGCTCGAAATGGTAATATGATCAATACGTCATCGAACTTTTGCCCAGGGTCATAATTTTATAACATCCTGGCGACACAAACTAAACGGACAAGATCCTTTGAAGCCTGGTCATTAAACTGAATTGTGTGTGATTAACCTTATTAGGAAAAAGTTTGAACTTGTTCAATTTAAATGATGTTTACATGTCAATTGTCGATTTTATTAACAATGATCTGTGGAGATTATTTTAAGTTTCGATGATAACTAAATTTCAATGTATGATTTGATGTGGACTGAAAATCAATTTGAAATACGAAATATTCTTTGAGACATTTCCTTCAAATAAAATAATTTTTCAAACACTAATTTATACGCTTTATTTTGAATGTGTGCACTGTCATTAAATCAAGTTGAAATGAATATAAATGTGTTCTCTTGTATTTCAAATTATAGAATACCAAAAGTTTCGCCTTTAATTTATGAATTTTTCAATTTTAATTTTGACATCAAAACTTTGAGAATACTGGTAATTCATTACAGGTGACTAAATAACTCTAACAACATCATGTCATTGAGTTGGTAGTAGTTTTTTTGAATTAGAATTGATTTAATTATTAAAAAGTCCTCTGATAAATATTACCATTCCTTCATTGACCAAATGAGAATCAATAAGCGATCATTATAAACAAATGCCAAGTTGAGTAAGACTCAACAGCTTTTGCCTTGTTCACGCTCGAAATGGTAATATGATCAATACGTCATCGAACTTTTGCCCAGGGTCATAATTTTATAACATCCTGGCGACACAAACTAAACGGACAAGATCCTTTGAAGCCTGGTCATTAAACTGAATTGTGTGTGATTAACCTTATTAGGAAAAAGTTTGAACTTGTTCAATTTAAATGATGTTTACATGTCAATTGTCGATTTTATTAACAATGATCTGTGGAGATTATTTTAAGTTTCGATGATAACTAAATTTCAATGTATGATTTGATGTGGACTGAAAATCAATTTGAAATACGAAATATTCTTTGAGACATTTCCTTCAAATAAAATAATTTTTCAAACACTAATTTATACGCTTTATTTTGAATGTGTGCACTGTCATTAAATCAAGTTGAAATGAATATAAAATGTGTTCTCTTGTATTTCAAATTATAGAATACCAAAAGTTTCGCCTTTAATTTATGAATTTTTCAATTTTAATTTTTGACATCAAAACTTTGAGAATACTGGTAATTCATTACAGGTGACTAAATAACTCTAACAACATCATGTCATTGAGTTGGTAGTAGTTTTTTTGAATTAGAATTGATTTAATTATTAAAAAGTCCTCTGATAAATATTACCATTCCTTCATTGACCAAATGAGAATCAATAAGCGATCATTATAAACAAATGCCAAGTTGAGTAAGACTCAACAGCTTTTGCCTTGTTCACGCTCGAAATGGTAATATGATCATACGTCATCGAACTTTTGCCCAGGGTCATAATTTTATAACATCCTGGCGACACAAACTAAACGGACAAGATCCTTTGAAGCCTGGTCATTAAACTGAATTGTGTGTGATTAACCTTATTAGGAAAAAGTTTGAACTTGTTCAATTTAAATGATGTTTACATGTCAATTGTCGATTTTATTAACAATGATCTGTGGAGATTATTTTAAGTTTCGATGATAACTAAATTTCAATGTATGATTTGATGTGGACTGAAAATCAATTTGAAATACGAAATATTCTTTGAGACATTTCCTTCAAATAAAATAATTTTTCAAACACTAATTTATACGCTTTATTTTGAATGTGTGCACTGTCATTAAATCAAGTTGAAATGAATATAAAATGTGTTCTCTTGTATTTCAAATTATAGAATACCAAAAGTTTCGCCTTTAATTTATGAATTTTTCAATTTTAATTTTTGACATCAAAACTTTGAGAATACTGGTAATTCATTACAGGTGACTAAATAACTCTAACAACATCATGTCATTGAGTTGGTAGTAGTTTTTTTGAATTAGAATTGATTTAATTATTAAAAAGTCTCTGATAAATATTACCATTCCTTCATTGACCAAATGAGAATCAATAAGCGATCATTATAAACAAATGCCAAGTTGAGTAAGACTCAACAGCTTTTGCCTTGTTCACGCTCGAAATGGTAATATGATCAATACGTCATCGAACTTTTGCCCAGGGTCATAATTTTATAACATCTTGGCGACACAAACTAAACGGACAAGATCCTTTGAAGCCTGGTCATTAAACTGAATTGTGTGTGATTAACCTTATTAGGAAAAAGTTTGAACTTGTTCAATTTAAATGATGTTTACATGTCAATTGTCGATTTTATTAACAATGATCTGTGGAGATTATTTTAAGTTTCGATGATAACTAAATTTCAATGTATGATTTGATGTGGACTGAAAATCAATTTGAAATACGAAATATTCTTTGAGACATTTCCTTCAAATAAAATAATTTTTCAAACACTAATTTATACGCTTTATTTTGAATGTGGCACTGTCATTAAATCAAGTTGAAATGAATATAAAATGTGTTCTCTTGTATTTCAAATTATAGAATACCAAAAGTTTCGCCTTTAATTTATGAATTTTTCAATTTTAATTTTTGACATCAAAACTTTGAGAATACTGGTAATTCATTACAGGTGACTAAATAACTCTAACAACATCATGTCATTGAGTTGGTAGTAGTTTTTTTGAATTAGAATTGATTTAATTATTAAAAAGTCCTCTGATAAATATTACCATTCCTTCATTGACCAAATGAGAATCAATAAGCGATCATTATAAACAAATGCCAAGTTGAGTAAGACTCAACAGCTTTTGCCTTGTTCACGCTCGAAATGGTAATATGATCAATACGTCATCGAACTTTTGCCCAGGGTCATAATTTTATAACATCTTGGCGACACAAACTAAACGGACAAGATCCTTTGAAGCCTGGTCATTAAACTGAATTGTGTGTGATTAACCTTATTAGGAAAAAGTTTGAACTTGTTCAATTTAAATGATGTTTACATGTCAATTGTCGATTTTATTAACAATGATCTGTGGAGATTATTTTAAGTTTCGATGATAACTAAATTTCAATGTATGATTTGATGTGGACTGAAAATCAATTTGAAATACGAAATATTCTTTGAGACATTTCCTTCAAATAAAATAATTTTTCAAACACTAATTTATACGCTTTATTTTGAATGTGGCACTGTCATTAAATCAAGTTGAAATGAATATAAAATGTGTTCTCTTGTATTTCAAATTATAGAATACCAAAAGTTTCGCCTTTAATTTATGAATTTTTCAATTTTAATTTTTGACATCAAAACTTTGAGAATACTGGTAATTCATTACAGGTGACTAAATAACTCTAACAACATCATGTCATTGAGTTGGTAGTAGTTTTTTTGAATTAGAATTGATTTAATTATTAAAAAGTCCTCTGATAAATATTACCATTCCTTCATTGACCAAATGAGAATCAATAAGCGATCATTATAAACAAATGCCAAGTTGAGTAAGACTCAACAGCTTTTGCCTTGTTCACGCTCGAAATGGTAATATGATCAATACGTCATCGAACTTTTGCCCAGGGTCATAATTTTATAACATCTTGGCGACACAAACTAAACGGACAAGATCCTTTGAAGCCTGGTCATTAAACTGAATTGTGTGTGATTAACCTTATTAGGAAAAAGTTTGAACTTGTTCAATTTAAATGATGTTTACATGTCAATTGTCGATTTTATTAACAATGATCTGTGGAGATTATTTTAAGTTTCGATGATAACTAAATTTCAATGTATGATTTGATGTGGACTGAAAATCAATTTGAAATACGAAATATTCTTTGAGACATTTCCTTCAAATAAAATAATTTTTCAAACACTAATTTATACGCTTTATTTTGAATGTGGCACTGTCATTAAATCAAGTTGAAATGAATATAAAATGTGTTCTCTTGTATTTCAAATTATAGAATACCAAAAGTTTCGCCTTTAATTTATGAATTTTTCAATTTTAATTTTTGACATCAAAACTTTGAGAATACTGGTAATTCATTACAGGTGACTAAATAACTCTAACAACATCATGTCATTGAGTTGGTAGTAGTTTTTTTGAATTAGAATTGATTTAATTATTAAAAAGTCCTCTGATAAATATTACCATTCCTTCATTGACCAAATGAGAATCAATAAGCGATCATTATAAACAAATGCCAAGTTGAGTAAGACTCAACAGCTTTTGCCTTGTTCACGCTCGAAATGGTAATATGATCAATACGTCATCGAACTTTTGCCCAGGGTCATAATTTTATAACATCTTGGCGACACAAACTAAACGGACAAGATCCTTTGAAGCCTGGTCATTAAACTGAATTGTGTGTGATTAACCTTATTAGGAAAAAGTTTGAACTTGTTCAATTTAAATGATGTTTACATGTCAATTGTCGATTTTATTAACAATGATCTGTGGAGATTATTTTAAGTTTCGATGATAACTAAATTTCAATGTATGATTTGATGTGGACTGAAAATCAATTTGAAATACGAAATATTCTTTGAGACATTTCCTTCAAATAAAATAATTTTTCAAACACTAATTTATACGCTTTATTTTGAATGTGGCACTGTCATTAAATCAAGTTGAAATGAATATAAAATGTGTTCTCTTGTATTTCAAATTATAGAATACCAAAAGTTTCGCCTTTAATTTATGAATTTTTCAATTTTAATTTTTGACATCAAAACTTTGAGAATACTGGTAATTCATTACAGGTGACTAAATAACTCTAACAACATCATGTCATTGAGTTGGTAGTAGTTTTTTTGAATTAGAATTGATTTAATTATTAAAAAGTCCTCTGATAAATATTACCATTCCTTCATTGACCAAATGAGAATCAATAAGCGATCATTATAAACAAATGCCAAGTTGAGTAAGACTCAACAGCTTTTGCCTTGTTCACGCTCGAAATGGTAATATGATCAATACGTCATCGAACTTTTGCCCAGGGTCATAATTTTATAACATCTTGGCGACACAAACTAAACGGACAAGATCCTTTGAAGCCTGGTCATTAAACTGAATTGTGTGTGATTAACCTTATTAGGAACAAGTTTGAACTTGTTCAATTTAAATGATGTTTACATGTCAATTGTCGATTTTATTAACAATGATCTGTGGAGATTATTTTAAGTTTCGATGATAACTAAATTTCAATGTATGATTTGATGTGGACTGAAAATCAATTTGAAATACGAAATATTCTTTGAGACATTTCCTTCAAATAAAATAATTTTTCAAACACTAATTTATACGCTTTATTTTGAATGTGTGCACTGTCATTAAATCAAGTTGAAATGAATATAAAATGTGTTCTCTTGTATTTCAAATTATAGAATACCAAAAGTTTCGCCTTTAATTTATGAATTTTTCAATTTTAATTTTTGACATCAAAACTTTGAGAATACTGGTAATTCATTACAGGTGACTAAATAACTCTAACAACATCATGTCATTGAGTTGGTAGTAGTTTTTTTGAATTAGAATTGATTTAATTATTAAAAAGTCCTCTGATAAATATTACCATTCCTTCATTGACCAAATGAGAATCAATAAGCGATCATTATAAACAAATGCCAAGTTGAGTAAGACTCAACAGCTTTTGCCTTGTTCACGCTCGAAATGGTAATATGATCAATACGTCATCGAACTTTTGCCCAGGGTCATAATTTTATAACATCCTGGCGACACAAACTAAACGGACAAGATCCTTTGAAGCCTGGTCATTAAACTGAATTGTGTGTGATTAACCTTATTAGGAAAAAGTTTGAACTTGTTCAATTTAAATGATGTTTACATGTCAATTGTCGATTTTATTAACAATGATCTGTGGAGATTATTTTAAGTTTCGATGATAACTAAATTTCAATGTATGATTTGATGTGGACTGAAAATCAATTTGAAAATCAACTGAACTGTGTGTGATATCTATGATGTTTACATGTCAATTGTCTTAATTCAAACTTATTTTATTGTTAAGTTATAATTAATATTTTCGAAGACATTCACATTTTAAAGTAAGTATACATTTGATTTATTCTTTATTCAAATGTTGAAGCAGAAAATTTTCAATAAGTGCAAGACAACATCCAACAACATAAATGACAAATGTTACTATAAATATTCCTGCTGAATTTTCAAGATCAATTGGGACGAGTTCAGACTTTTCTAATGCGCAATATCCTGTAACAGATTTCAAATCTTCTGCAAACCATTTCGATATAATTCCAGTGTTACTCATCACTCGAATTCTAAAATAATTAAACTATAAATTATTATATCAAATTTGTTAGTATTATACAAAATGAACAATCACTGGATAGTTGAAATAAAGAATATTTTCTCAGGTCGAATAATTTTACCAACCAGATATTATATTAACACTATATAATAAATAAAACATTGCTGGAAAATTCCTCACCCATCGAATTTCAGAGTTATAGGTAATAATATTGTGTGATATATAATACAATATGGATTTTTCAATGGACTCATCTGTTTCAACAAAACATTATAAATCAATTCATGGGGAAAGTCCGTCTGTTTAGTATGTTTAAGGTTACTCCATGTGAAATTTTAAATAAACAATTTTTTTAAGTTACAAAATAATTGTTTATTATTTTCCAGAAAAAGTGATTACAGTTTTTAGTCTTTGAATTTCTTGAATATAGTACATAACTACTTGAAGCTTGCCACACTTAATATAAATTTATTGAGCATTAAAAACTCAAATTCATTAGCTGTTGGTGTTTGTCTGTGAATTTAAATTGGATTATTGTCAATCTGATTCCAAGTGTGCTTTTAAACAAAAGTAATGAACTCCAAATGATAAACTTTATTTATTAATACACTTTATATCCACTTTAAAATGACATAAAGAATTATCTATTACAGCCACAACTTGTAGCTTATAACGAACCTTCGGGAAGAATAGCACTTTTCGGACCAATTGGATTTCACAATCACTTGACTACTGTGACGGGTTTCTGAGATTAGTAAATCTGATTTAGTTGCTTTGCTTTGACTTCACTTTATTTCCTTTTCACAATTTCGGATTGGCTCTTTTCAACTTTCTTTATTATTTTTCTCACTTAATTTCTGTTTCGAATTTCCCTTTTCCTTGATTTCACTTATTTAATTATTTTATTTAGGTATACTCAACAGCAAAAAATGTATTAGAAAATATAAAGGGAATACAAAAAATACTAGAAAATCAATTTTAATAATAATATGATTAGCTTGCACAATTACCAGAATCAATTGTAATATCTGCAGGTAAACCAAGTACTAGCACTGATAAGTCACCAGTGACGTATAAAACAGTAACTCATATGAACTTGTTGACGCACTATAGTAGAATAAAAAATACGTACGGGCCATTTTAAAATTTTGTGGCGGGCCGCACTCATTAATAATTTACAAAGCTTTATACTAATAAACATTATAATATAAAAATACAAGAAAAAATGCCTGGCGTGCCGCAAAAAAATAATTCAAGTGCCGCTGGTTGCTCATTTCTGCTCTAAAGCGTATCTGAAATGATTGGTGGTTTTAATCTATTAGTGGGGTCATATCGTCCGAGTGAAACTCAAATGGTTAATTATTTTCTGATTTTCATGTGTTAAAAAAACCTTTTATGATATCGATAATCAAATTGACTGTTAATTAATTTTTTTAATTTTTCTCTATATTTAATGAATTATTTTTAAACATCAACTTAAACACAAAAATATATAAACATTTTAAGAATGCAAACATTAAACAAGTCAGAATATAAAATATATTTTTTTAAAAAACCTTTAATCGTTTAAATTTTGGAGATTTTCTAAAATTTTTGAAATAAAAAAAAATCAAACAACTTTTAATTGAAACTAAATATAAGTTTTTAACAAAAGAGTATTAATTAACATAACATTTCTTTATTTAATGTGAATTTTTTCTATTTAAAATGGATTTTTTTTTCTAACTCTAAAAATAATCATTTTTGCCAAGAAAGTATGAATACAATAGTACTTGTGTAATTTTTATAAAAACATTTTAATATCTTAAATGAAATTAAATATCTGTAAAATACTATGTTAATTATAAAATCAATCTCAAGTTTAATTTGTAGACTTTTGTGTTCCTGAATAAATATTATTTTTTATAAAATTTTGTACCAACAATAAAAAAATTATTTTCTACAAAATTTGACTGTGAATCAGATTTATTTAAGGTATTCACGAATTTTCGACACAGACTTTTTCAAGTGGAAATCAAAATTCGTGAATACCTTAAATAAATCTGATTCATAGTCAAATTTTGTAGAAAATATTATGTCACTTATAAAGAAATCAGAGGTGAAAAACAAAAAAAGTCCTTATAATAAACAAAATGTTTATCTGACATAAAAATCTTTTGAACATTGTGTAATTTTATAGAAATCACATAACTAACTTCTATATCAAATGCAGTAACAATTTTTAATATTATTAATTTTATTTTTACCATTGTAAATTTTTCTTTAACAGTTTTTAGTACTAAATGGAATTTCAAGCTGCAAAATTTGTTTCTGTGCTTTTTGGATAACAAAATATATCTACCTGTCTGATTTTCAGCTTTCCATGTCTGTTGGGTTTCAAGATATTTTACTTTGGATATTGGGAATAGTTGTTACTATTACTATGTAATTACATTAAGAATTTTTATTGATATTCACAAATTTTTGACAGTCTTTATTATATATAATTAATATTATTTATAATATAATTTTTTTGTTTAAAATCGTTATGCGCTTACTCTTTGTCAAATGCATCTTTATAATCAGCCAGTTTTGGTAAGACAAACCCAATAAAAGTAGCTTCAATAACTTCAGAGACGATAGTAAACCTAGAGCAGTTCAGAATTTTCATATATCTCATAGTGCTGTAGTCTCCAACACATGCAATATTTCTTGTTTTAGGGTCAAGGAGCTAAATTATATTTTTAATTTAATTTTGAAAGTAATTACTTTATAATTTAGTTTTAATTTAAATTTATTCAAATATATTAGAATCGAAAAATTTTATTTTTTTTCGTATAGCCTCGACATTTAGAACAGTGGTTCCCAACCATTTTTTGTTGTACAACCAAGCCAAAAGTATAATTGTGTGAGTGTCCTTAGAAAAAAAGTTATTATAATCGTATTTTAAAAATAATCATTTTATTTTATTAGAGTTCTGAAGGACCTGTACATATAATAGGAATATTTATTAAAATTATTATTGTTACTCACAAATTAAATCAAATCAATTTTACTTAATTGCAAATTTTATTAGTTTTTTTTAAATCATTTTGACATGAAAACATTTATTTTATCGGTTTTTCAGAAAATTTTTTTATATAATATTTTTTGCTGGCTTACACCTTGGCAACAGTAGTTGTACCCTATGAGTACGCGTACCACCGGATGAAAATCGCTGATTTAGAATATATTATGATTACAATATGATATTCTTAGGTATAAAGAAGTTTAATTTATTGGTAGTGATGACCATTGAAATAAAGGTTTTGTTGCACACAAAACATGAAAGAGGTTTCTCTGGACAATTCGATCTTTTATTTAAGTAGTTAAAGCAAAATAAATAAAAAGTACACTGATTTCTTAATATTTTACTCTTTAAATACGGAAATTTTCGAAAATCAAAATATCATTTATTTTAACTATGATATTTCCTACTTTTCTACGGGTGCAGAATAAATTACAAAAAATAAATTGTGGAATTTCACTCTCAATATCAAATGGAGCTGATTTTTTTGATTCTTTAATTTTTGTATGAAATGTTAGAAGATGGGAAAGTATTATTGGTTCTGAAATTGAAATATGACAAATATATGATAAAGTTTATCATCGAAAGTTTAATAACGAATTTAGATGAATTTTGGCGCCCCTCTCAAAAATCATATCCCATAATTGGCATGAAAGCAGTTAAACCATTACTACTCTTTGCTTCTTCTTGGTTTTGTGAGTTTGGATTTTTGCCTCTAACCGAAATTAAATCCAAAAAGGGCAAGATTACTCAAAATTGATGATGAAATGCGAGCTTGCTTATCTGAATTAGAGCCTCGTTTCAATTTTATCTGCTCTCAGAAACAGGCACTTTCGTCAAACTAATTCATTTGATATCAAAATTTAGCTAATAAAAATATAAACTAAAAAACTTTTTTTAATTTTAATTATTTTGAATTGTCTTTATTACCTAATAAAAATCTCTCGTAATCATATTTAATTAGTATCGACTAAAAAGTAGCTTTTTTATATATCATTGGAAAATCAAATAATTTATAAAAATTTTTGATTTTTGGGCAGGTGTGCTGCGAGTGTTTTTAAATTTTTTAGTGTGCCGCTAGCGAGAAAAGTCTGAGAAACACTGTGATAAACATACGTATACAGGATGGGGAATAATTAAAGACTGTGGAAATGAAATTTGAATTCTAAATGATCAATGAAAATATATGTTTATAACAATAAATGATTTAATTCATATTGATTTCAATGATAATTGTTAGATTTATTCTGATTATTTGTGTAATCATTGATTTATTTATTTGTTAATTCAAAATTTTCGGTTGATTTTTATTATAATTTGTATTTTATTGTTTATGATGGTTGAGGAATGTATATAATATCTGTGATTATTTTTAAGTGATTTTATTTTTATTCTTCGATTTTAAATTTTGCAAATATATTTTTTAATTGAAAATTTAATTGGTTTTTAAAAATAAATACACATGATCTATGTTTAATAAATAAAATAGTTTAAACCTCCCCCCTTCCCCAAATAATATTAATTGATTAAGTATCGCCCTCAAGGTGCTAATTATAAAAATATTTTTTTCTGATGCAAGGCAATATGGAATATAAGAATAAAAATAAACAAGATTATTGTATAATTTTCAATAAAGGTAAACATTTTTATATAAATATTTGTTATTTAGTAAATAAAAGCCTTTTCAAACGAGTGTTTGTATTATTATTTAAATAGGACATCAAATTGAGATTTTGTGAACCTCAATAAGTGATTAGTTGTTCATTGGTAGCTTTATGGATCACTTGGGTAAAGGTTGTCTTCATTCCTAATATATATTCTTGTAAATCAAATATTTGCAAAACGCCTGACCCAAAAATAAACTGTCTCAAATCGAGGTTAAAACTCAAAAAATGATTTTTAATCCTATATTCACGAATTTTCGGAACAATATTTTTAAGTGACTATCATCATTATCAATTGATTTTATAAAATAAGAAAAAATTAATTTATCACGAATTTTCACTTAAAAAAGGCTGTGCCTAAAATTCGCAAATATCAAAAAACATCGATATTTTTGATGATTCATAGTTTAATAAGTTTTAATAAATGTAATGTCATTTAAATATATATGATCTTATAATAAACGAAAATAACAAATAATATTTTTAAACTTCACTTTTTTTGATAAAATAGTCATTATTCTTAATTGTGATAAATAATAAACTTTATTTCAAATCCGCAAGAAAAAAAAATTAATTAATTCTTATTCAAGTAATTAAAATCACCCACAATTATAAAAGTAAAAAAAATCATACCAGTGATTCATTTAAGTGTGAAAAATATGGGTTTGTTTTTCTAGATGTTTCGAAAATTCATCAAAATAATATATTAATTAATTAATTAAAATTAATTAAATACAGAATATCAATTAACAATAAATAGTTAAGCTAAAGTTTTTTTTAACAACAGTAACAATCGAAAAATGTTATCTGATAAATTTTTTCAGTTTCTATTTCTCATCAAAAATCTTAAATGCACTTATCCTTGATTTTATTTAATTTATTATTGAATTAATTAAATTAGATTTTGTGATAAAAAATAAATAGATAAAATAAGGAAACTGTAGACTCATTTGCCTGATTAGCATTATTCTATCATTAAATTCACAAAATATTTTTGTTTTGTAGCTGGCTGTGAGACTCGTCTAACTAATCCTATTGTCAAAATTATATATTTAATTAAAGCAGTGTGTTAATTATTAATTAATAGTTAAGCCAAAGCTAGTTTCTAATTCACATCAAAATCCTAAATGCACTTATTCTAAATTTCATTTGATTTATTATTAAATTAATTATTTTTAGCGAATCTCTAACTCAAAACAGTGCAACATTTAATTACTCACTAATTTTCTATTATTCAAATATCGTTTTCTGTAATTATTCACTGAAAATATTATCATTTTTAAGACATTTAGGAAACGCTGCTGAAATAATCTTTTAAATCTTGATTGATATGACAATAATAAGCATAAAATCTGCAATTCTTTGATAATTTTAATGAATTTAAGTTTTTTACTCAATAAGGCGGAAAACACATGAAGCAAAACAATTTGTTTTATCATTAATATTAAGTTTTTCTTTTAACCGCAACTGAAATTATTGAAAATTTTATTCTTTACAGGCAAACAATAAATTTATCTTCTTCCTCTTTACTGCAAATTCGATGAACTTGATTTTGTTTATATAAACTGATGTTTTAACGAATTCAAAAAAAATTTAATATCCAATCCCCACTGGAATCCCTAAATAAACTCAATTAAATTTCTAACATTTTAATTATAATTTTAACATTTATCTATTTATAGCAGTGTTTCTCAAGCTTTTTTTAACCATCGACCCCTTCAGATTTGCCACCGCCCCTAAAGATTATTTAATTATATACAAAATGTATTACATGCAAATAAATTTAAATGGTACAGAACAATTGATACCGGATTGCTCCAATAGCGTTATTTAACATAAACTTGTTACAAATTGATTGCGTATGGCGTGCGGGCTATCCTGCGAAATCTATGTTAAGTATTTTAAGTTTTTATACCATCATACAGGGTAGAAATATAAACTAATTATTCGTTATTGTGTAGTAGGTATGTTTTAATTTTAATGAAATTTAAAATATAAAGTAAATGAAATAAAAATCTACCATCGCCCTCTTAACCCATGTCAACGTCCCCATTTTTTTCTGGGCCCTTTAATACCCCTTCTAGGTCTCAAACGCCCACAAGGGGCGTTATCGCCCACTTTGAGAAAGACTGATTTATAGTTAAATGCTTGAAAATATGATCCTTTACTACTTTTTAACTAATTTTGAGTTCACTCTGTATTCCAGCAAATTTCTTAGTAATAATTTTAGATATTTGAGCTTTTTAGGGTTTTACTTGTACTTTTGCAATTTAAACCTATAAAATTATCGTTATGAAAAACATAAAAATAATTATATTTTCAACTGTGTTGGTATTGTTGATTTTCATCACGAATTCTTCTCTAAGTAGTCATAATAAATTATTTTAATAAAATGAAATAATTTGTTTTACCGAGGTCAAATATTGGTAATAACAATAAAATACTAACGATTTTTTCAAAATATTATATATCTATAAGTAATTTAAATTTGTATCTAATAATCCAAAATATTAATAGTAATATTGATTTTTTTTCTCAAAATTTAAATACTTGTAATTCGGCACTTATTCACTTTACGCCCCCCCCCAGCGTTGAATAATATAATAATATAATAAAATAATAAAATAATTTTTCACCTTATTATATTATTATATTATTCAACCCTGGGGGGGGGCGTAAAGTGAATAAGTGCCGGTAATTCTTGATAACAATATTTAGTTTTATCTCAATTAAAAAAAACAATAGAAAAGCAACGGCATTTACCAGTTGAAAAACAGCTTTAAATTTAAATATAAATTTTAGTATTGCAGTTTAAGGTTGAAAAAAAATTTTTTGAACTTTTACAGTTTTTTAGAATTGTTCTTCGAGCCACATGCTGTTTATTAAAAAAATGATTTTCCGAACTGCAAAAAGTTATGTTATGAGCCGCACGTGGCTACAGAGTCGTGGTTGCTCAGGTCTGTACTATAATTTCCATGAGATAAATCTAACAATGAATGTATCTTTAATATTTTTACTGTAAAATAAATTTATTATATAATATATTAAATATTATTTGTATGATTACAGTACGTAAACATCCATCAAAATGGGAAAAAAACATTATAGGCTTCTCTAAATTTTATTCTAAATTTTGTTACAAATGATATATACTGTGAAAAGTGTGTTACTGTTTTAAGGTTAAATAAATCTATGAATTTGAACAATCTCAATAATTTCCAAAGCTGCAATCAAAGGGCAATCAATGGTTTCCTTAGTTAGTTTTTCTATACGTAAGAGAAGGAAGAATTTTTAATAAAATTTTATAAATTCAAATAAGCATGATTTAAATTAAGCAGAAATAAATTAAAATAATTTTTAAGGCTATGAAGAATTAAATTTTACACGCTTAGTTTATTTTTATTGTTTTGTTTAATTTTTTGTCCTATCATTCTTTAACATGCCGTACCTTTAAAAAATGTATTAATGATGTCCCTTGTTTTGTGCCCAAAATAGGCAACTTGATAAAATTTTACTACTTTTTTAAAAACTGTCCCGATTTTAGAGGTTGTCCGGATTTTAGAAAGTGCCCCGCTTTTAGAAAGTCAACTGTACTAAGTAATATTAGAATATAATACAATACCAGTGGATAGCAGTCTGATACGAATTTACTTTTTGAGTATAATTTTTGAAGAACACGATCTTTAGAATTCTGAAAATAAAAATAGAAAATTAATAGAAATAGTAAGTGGTATTTCATTTTATAATCCGCAAATATGGGAATATTTCATGAATAATTTTCAATAGTACGTTATAAAAGTTATTATATAACCATATGCAATATTTGCTGCTTTGTATATTAATTTTTTCTTAAAAAAAAGATTATTTTTTGAAATATTTTATTTATTTTTATTAATTGTTTAAAATAGGAAACAAAAATAAATTGTTCTTTCTTAATTAAATAAATTTTATGATAGCATTTAAAATAGAATAAACAAAGCTTCGTAACACAAAAAAACAAAATAAAATAACAATACTTCAAGTTGTAATTTTAATAAAAATTAATTAGCATTTGTACTTAGAAATAGGATCGGCTCCGGAATGTCCGGCTTCATTGATACTCTGTAGTTTGACCTGATGATTCTAAGTGCAGAAAACAAACGCTCTACTGAAACTTGTATTTTAAAATGATACACCCGACTAATGGAAACTGGTAGTGTTTTGAATGTGTTTAGAGAAAAACAAAAGTGTCAACATCAGTAGTGGGATGTGTCACCTCCAGCACATGTCACATCCAGCACAGTACCCCCTCCCACCCGCTGAGAGAAAATTTTTCTAAGTACAAAAGTACAAAAACAATTTAAGACAAAGACAATGACTCATTCAAGTTCATTTAAACAAATACCATGACTCATTCAAGGTCATTGGATGACTCATCATATTTTTTCAAGGTCATTTAAACAAAGACTATTATTATTATTTTTATTACTTTTTATTAATAATACATATATATATATAATAAAACAAATACATAAAAACAACTATATACAAAACATCTATATAAAAACAACTATATATAAAAAAAACAACAACTTCATAAAAAATAAATCAATTATTAATAATACAATTAAACAAATATCAAGTTTTATTTCACGTTTCTTCACGCTTGGCATTTGATTATGAAAATATTATAAATAAATAAAAATAAATTATAATAAATGAAAATACCAAAGAGAAATTTTCACAATTTTTATTTTTCGAATATTTACAAGTTAATAAATATCAATAACATTGTCAAATATCTCATCAAATTATTGATTGCGAACTGCTGGATCGGTTTCAGGCATTATTATATTACCGCCAACATCAAGGACATCAACCCCTCTATAATGACCATATGCAAAACTCGAGTTTTTCCCTACCCAAGCTCTCTTATCGTCATGATTATTTAATGCTATTTTAGAATATTTAAAAGTGAACAGCTGGTGATTTCGGGTTCCTATCCTAGTTTGAGGTACCGACATAATAGTATTGTTATTATAACAATTCAAATATGATTGGTGTTTAATGTCGGTACCCGGTAATTTTACACCCTTAGCTCGCATTGTTGATTTATTTCCTAGCAAGCTATAACATTTAGGGCGCAAGAAAACCCACTCGCTATAACCTAACCCTTTACTCTCATCCTTGAACTTGCCAATAACCGAGTCAAGTCGTCTAGAATATAAAGGATGAGAAGGATCATAATTTGATGTATCTAACAGGTCATCAAAAATCATCGCTTTTAATAAAATTTCTAATTTTAAATTTTTTATCTCCAAAAAGAAGCTATCTGTATCACCCGCTACTAGATTGATATCACAATTATAAATATCACGATATTTTTGTAAATCAACATACTGTAACTGGTACATCCGTAGTTTGGATAAATCTAGAACTGATTGACCGATATAACTAAGTCTATCCAAACATATTGAGTCCTTATTAAGATGAGCGGCAAAAAGATCATCAGTAATCTTTATTGTTTTTCTAAATGCCGGTTTTGACGAATATGTAATTAACTTTTCAGCTGAATTACATAATCGCAAATTCATCCTCTTTTTAAGGTTCTCAACAGATTTACCATACAGACTGTTGTTATACAATTTAAATAAATTTTTATATAATTCACTAACTGCATTTGCACGCAAGTTAGTGTTTTTATCGATATAATGTTTAAAAATAGGAGCTTGCTTGTATTTAATAGCTCTATGTATATATGTAACCTTAGCCCCGAGAGAAAGATAAAGCCTGAGAAGCCTCCAATGAAGAGCATAGTTCTTCTTAGGATAATGCGTTAGCATTAACTTCTCAACTTTTGAATTTGGTGGACACATCTTTTCCGGTCCAATCGGAAAGTCATTTAAAAAAGCATGTAAATTATCTGGAATCTCGATATCAACTTCCATAGTATATCCATATGGAAGGATTTCAATATCCACAACATTCGCACATTCACTCAAAACCTCATCCAAACCATCATACACCCAAGTAAAATCAGCGTAAGGAAGACTTTGGCTGAGAGCCCAACCATACAGATTATTTATATCTATGTACAATAATTCTGTATCCTCCGAAGCAGCAATGTAATGTTTGTTAACAAATGTTAACCCACCCCGTATTCCACCTTCGTAAAAATTGAACATTTCCATGTCCTGTAAAAGTTCAATGGGTTCCGTTAATGTCATAAGCGCTGAAGCCCATGACATACCCGGAATGCCATAAAAGTTTAGAGGTTCAAGACCATTGTAAACAATAGCCTTGGCACTGAATTGTTGAAAATAGTCCGCAAGGAGGAATACATCAAGTTTAAGGTAAATTAACAGTTTTGCTGCGCCCAGATTAGTTGTGCCCTATCGTACTCTTCACTTACGCCCTCCCAAATTGGAGGCAACTCATAAGTAGTCTCAAGAACTTCCTCAGAAACAGCAAAATTATACGGAAAAATACCTTTACAGTCGACTATAGAACCTTGAAAGACAGACGAAGTCAATGGAAGAGAAGTTAGCGTTTTCACAGCCTTAGCTAACGAACAATTAACAAATTGCATACTGTCAATAAAGCGAACAGCCAATTTGTTAATGTGAACAATTAACGAAATAAATTTTTCTGTAGAGGTCGGTATGATATCTAAATTCCATGAAGGAAAGCGATCGAGACCATATTTTAAAATATGGTGAAGGTCATACCCTCCTAAATTATGAAAGACTATAGGTAGTAATCGATAAATCCTACGAGCTATATTACATTTTCGGCAAGCTGCCCCTAGATAATTACCAGTAAAATGGCAATGATCCTTAATCGGATGTACAATCGGTTTTTTACATAAATAACAGGTTCGACAAGATTTAAACTGTCGAACCTCACTGAAAGACATAGGCCCTATCAATTTATCACCTTCCGAATCATAGTACGGAATAACAATTTCAGTTGCAATTTCCTCAATTTTCTTAAGAAAATCAGGAATGCAATCAAGACCATAAAAGTAATAATATGATTTTGTGTTAGTATAATTATTAATTAATAAAAGGCCTGCTGCAATAGGCATATGAATTTGATGATGTTTATCATCAGGAGGTAAAACCGATTCAAAATCGGCATAAATCACAAAAGGTGGGGTGATATATTTAGAATAATTTAGGAATTCTAAATTTTTATTTTCCGGGAGCGTGTATAGGGTTGTGCCAGTCTGATTTTTGGCGCATAATGCAACATGTGTATTGAATGCATTATCTAATCTAAACCCATTAAGGCAATGTGGACACCAACGGCATCTAATTTGAATGTTACAGTCAGAGGTTTGATGGCAATTCATTAACCTATCAATATTGGTCACTGCGGTATAATGATATCTATCATTATTTTCAAGTAATAATAAATAAATAGGGTTTCCGTCAGTGACTTTGCTTCTATGGATCAAACTTAAATGAGGATTATGAAATACATAATTATCTGGAACCTCATCAATTATAACAGTTGGTGTGTACGAAAACACATTTATTGCTAATTTTAAAGTCGAATTTTTCTTTTCGAACTTTGGGATGTTTATTAATTTCATGGACAATCCGTGATCTCATCGTACTCTAAGTCGTCTAAAAACTCTGCATACTTACAGACTCTTTGGGGGTTTTCACCAATTATATCTTTCTTTAATAAATAAAGAATAGAGTAAAGGAAGCACTTGTCGTCATTGTTTTTTATATTTACTATAGCTCCTTTATTTTTCAATGCAGAAGGGGTTTTAATATATTTATGTCCAGACAAACGATTAATAGGAGCATATTTTGTTAAAATAAAGTGAATTTCCATAATATTAATAACACGCCATCCACTGCCTAAATGGGTGAATTGTTCTATTTTTTCATTAAGCTTATTAACCCCTTCGCTTAAAAAGTTATCGGAAAATGTCTCCGCATTATTCGAAAAATAATTTTTACGGATCTCACCATCTTTTTCAAATTTAATTAATATTGCAAATTGAATTTTAACGCTCCCCATTTTATTTATCTCAAAAATTAATTTACTACTGATTCGCTCAGTTAAAGTTACTGTAATTAGTTGCGCGTTAGATATATCAAAACGTAAAGTTTTGATAGCGCCATTTAAATTTACTGAAATGTTCGGCTCATTCTCTAATACAGAACCTCCGAATTGTATAATATTATTTACATTATTTATAATAGGTATATTACTTATAATATTTTCATTATTTATAGTAGGTATAGTATTTTCATTAATTATAACAGGTATATTATTTATAATATTTTCATTATTTATAGTAGGTATAGTATTTTCATTATTTATAGTAAGTATAGTATTTTCATTATTTATAATAGGTATATTATTTATGTTATTAGAGTCATCATCATCACTGATTTCGATGACTTCTTTTTTAATTATTTTATTTGGGATATTAATTTTAATATGTGCAGCAGGTCTTTTATTCTTTTTATTTGATGTATTTTTATTTTGTAGTATATTCAAAATATCGACGTTATTTTTATTAATTTTCTTAAACATATTTATTTTACTCGACTTGAAAGAATTTAAATGAACCGCATGTTCCCTATAAAATTCTTTATATTTAATGTTCTGGGATGTTTTGCATATGGCGCAGATAAAAAAGTTGATGCCATTAAATCTATGGCGGTAATATTTTTTCATTTCTTCATGGAAACTTTCATTATGTTGCAATGATGAGATACAATATCTCGGATAAAAAGTGCCTAATAAAAAATAATAAATTAATGTACAAAACCTATATAAAGTTACTAATAATTCTAACTATTAAATAAAATATCTAATAATTCTAACAAATAAAACCTTAAATACAATAATATTTGCATGCTCACTGCAAACTATTAAATATGATATAAAATATCTATTAAAATAATTCATATATAATTCATATATAATTCAATTACGTAAGATCTATAATAAAATAAAAAAGCCTATATAATTCAAAAACTATTTGTTCAACTATATTTGTTTATAATTTATTATGTTAATATATGTTTCAGTAATAATACTTTTTTTTTAAATATATTATAAATTAATGATATTTGAAGTATTATTAAAATAATACTTTAAATTTCATCAATTTAAAAATATATTTATCATAAAACTTTTGAAATAAATAGATCCTTATTATAAATTTATTATAAATTATTATAAATTATTATAAATTATTGATATTTGATGTATTATTTTAATAATACTTCAAATATCATTAACTTAATTTCGATAAATAAAAATAAATAAAAAACTAACATTTATCTCCTGATTCCGAAGAATCATCATCCTCTATAGAAGAGAGGTCCTCCATATCTTCCCCAGTAACGGGGGCATCCTCAGAAACTGGGGCATTATGACGAGCATTGTCTTCCTCAGAAACGAGGGCATAATCATGAACATCTGCACCCAAATCAACTAAAATGTTTTGTTTTCTAAATATATAACAAAAATAAAATTAAAATTTACCATCTTCGATAATCAAAATATCGTCTTCGCTATCGCTGATAACAATTGTATCTTCGATTAAAATAACTTCTAAAATAATTTATAAATAAAACATAAATAAAATTAAAATTTACCATCATCTTCGATAATAATAACGTCATTTTCAAGATCTAACTGATCTTGTATTTCTGTTAATGTATACCAATCTAGAAAATATAATAATAAAATTAAAAATTAATAAAAAATCCTTACCAGTTTCATTTTCGAGAATACTTCTTAAAATATTATTGTTCATTTTTTGAAAATTTTTGAAAATAGCGCTTCAGAAATTTTTGAAATAATTGTGACAAATTCGACATTTGTCAATGTTTATAAAGAAAATAATATTTTCAGGATTTAGCCAATCGCATTTTAGCAATACACACATAAAAGTGAGAAATTTTAAAGCATTCAATCTATACCGTGTAGGCATGCGTTCTTTGTAAATCACATACATACTTTTGTTTGTATGTGTTTTCTTTATTCTGTTTTGAGTGTGTATGCATGCGTTCTTTGTAAATCACATACATACTTTTGTTTGTATGTCTTTTCTTTATTCATTTCTCAGTGTGTATGCATGCACTTATCATGTGATGATCACGCACTTATCATGCACTGTCTTTGTGATCACGCACTTATCATGTGATGATCATGCATTAGCTTATCTTTAATTAAACACATAATAATAATATTTATAATAAAAATAATATTAATAAAAAATAAAAATAATAATAATAATAATAATAATAATAATAATAATGATAGCAATAAAACATAACAATATCAATAAAACATTTATTAAACATCAAATCGTTTGGATAATAACCAAGCTAAACAATGTTGACCACATGTTAAGGTCCATGGTTTTTGATACATAGTTTTATTATACACAATAGGTTTACCCATTGTTTGAAGTTTCGAAACCATTAAAGCCGGATAATAGAAACCCATAGGATCAAATACAAATATCTTACTAGGTTTCATATATATTGCTAACCAATGTTCTCCACCGAGATGAGATGATTGAGTATTGACGATTATGGCTTGATTATTACGTAAATATAGAATTTTACCAAGAGGAAAAACCCTAAAAATTCATGTCCTAGTATTTGTTTTCCGATTCGATAGACCTGAACAGAACTACATCAATAATAATAATAATACATTTAAAAACTTACTCCATGACAAATTATCATAAATTATCTATACATTTATACCACTCAAACCAACATTTTCAAACCAATAATGTTTGAACTCTGTTCAAACCAATACTGTTTTGTTTGCAGTTATTTGAACCTCATTTTTAAATACGCCATATATTACAACATGCACCGGTTCAGTTGTAGCTTTAGCAATCTTTATATCTAATCGTAAATTTCCGTTTTGAGGTAATTGACTCTGATTTAAATCAAAATTGGGTGCCAAAACAAATGTGAAGAATGGATATTTGCTTTTAAAATCTTCAAGAGTTATACCACAATTAAGGTTTTTATCCAAATAACCCATATTTCTCACTATACTCTGCATATATGTAGCACAATAATTATCATTATCGAAATCTTGAGTATATGTTTCTCTGTTTTTGAAAATTGAGCTCGATGTTAAGTATGATCCATTATATTGAGATTCACTTTGAAATGTTACCAATATAAAGTTTGGCATTCTTCTATCTCCAAATATTTGTTCCTTATAGAAAGAAGCTGAACCCTTAGCAATTACAAATTGAACAATTTCCTTTGTTTTCAATGGATATATTGCATGCTTAGAATTAAGCCCCAATTGATGACCGGCTAATACAGAAGGCTCAACACGAACTCTTCTTACCAATAATTTTGCATCAACTAATTGAAGAATTGGTGCTGTGGTAGCACTTGTTAGTGATAATGCCGAATCAGATCTTTTCAATCTAATGTGTACATTAACACCTGGGAGTAAATATTTCGGTTGATCCATAAAATCGAGTTGTAATGATGAGCACATTGTAAATAATTTAGATCCTTTAATCCACTTTTTCCTATCGTCATCACTACCATAACCCATAGGAGTTAAACATGTATTTTTAGTATCGCTATTGTAATTTATAATAGTTTCTATTAGAGCTTTGTGAATATATGTACTGTTACCACCCTCAATCTTGATATTATTAAATCCGAGAACTGCATCTTTAAAAAGCGTATGAAACAAGAAATTATTTGGTATTACATCACTAGGTTCACCCAACGGTTTTCTATCTTTATCTACAACTTTGATCTGAACAGTTAACAATGTATCATTCAAATCTAAATATTCAGTTTGGGAACCGTTAATATCAAATTCAATATCAGTTCTACTATCCATAATATAATTCATCGGGAATACATCTTCAAAGGCCCCCATTTCAATTACTGCTTGGGGAGATGGTCTATCAAATAAACACAATTCAGATTTACCGCAAATCATTTTTGAAATATAGTTCCATGTCCTTTCATTCGTTTGTTTATATGTTTATGAGGTCTTTTACGTTTTTGAGCTGGTGCTGGTGCTTCGAGTTTTTGAAACATACCTGCAACACTAGGTAGAACTTTCCCTAACTCAGATAATGCATTTGATTTCAGCGATGGTAATATTTTCTGCTCATTCATTATCACATCTTTAGCAGTTTTCATGCCAAAACTACCAAGGCGTTTAAGAATAGGAAGTGCAAATCTATCAATTGTTCTCAATCATCCTGATCCATACTGTTTACCAATAAAATATGGTAATTTGCCACCACTTTGGCTACCACTATACATACTAATAATATCGTTATTGGCCATCTAATTTACGAAAATGTAATGTCAAATCAGTTTTTGTATCTTTACTAAATTCAATAAATTTACCACTATCATCACGAATATTTATTTCTATATTGTTTATACATGATGTTGATACCGGTAAGTACATGGGATTATCGATATTTATATTGACAACTTCATCCTGGTCATGTTTATCAACCCAAACAGATTTCAAAAGAGGAACCAAAGAATCACCAACAATTATAGGATCGATGATGTTAGTATATATGAACATTTGCCTATGAAGTTTTATTATTTTTGGTTTGCATACACCAAAAGCACTTGCCCTATATGTTTGCTTATCTAATCCCAATGTATTAGCCAAATTTTTATCAAATGTAATTTCACAAATGTTATTATTCAGACTGAATTTGCATATTCCATCTTTAACAAATTCAATAGTTTTAAATATATGTAAACAATTGAATGAAATATATTTATGTAATTCTTCAAGTGTTTCAATATATAAATCATTAGTAAATGTAAATGTCTCTTCAACCTCATTAATATATGATACTGATATTTTGATGTTTTCGATTGTTACACTTTTCTCATCAAATGTTTTGAATCGTATTAGGTATTCAGTACCAGGAACAACAATGCTAAGCTTATCACAACCCATTCGCTTTGCATCCTCAATACTTTCAAACTTTATTGTAAATGGACTATAATCACAACTAACATTCAATCCATCTTTGAAAAACATACCACAATTTTCATCTAAAATTTGATTCGGAACATGACAATATCGTTCAAAATTATTGATTGAGAAAATACCACTACAGGTTTTGGGTACACGTTTCTTGTAACTTATTTTACAATGACTATAAAATGAGAATGTATTGTACACAAATGTAAAGTCTTGCAAAGCAACTTCCCAATTTCCATGAATATAAATGGGATTTTGAAGATCAACCATAAATTTACTTGCTTGATTTTCCGGATGGATTAGTGGGCAACTATTGCTCGGTAAAATTGTATAGAAACTCATTTTACTAAGTCTTTTGATGATATCCATGAGGGTTTTTGATATCCATGCCATTTGACATAGTATTGTTTATCCTTACCCACCATTTTAGTTTTCAATATTTTCTGAATTCTGAACACAGTAGGTTTGGAAATAACTTGTAATTCCTGTTCATAGAATTTCCCTTGTATTACATTGTTATCACTATCTTTAATAACATACATTACAGGACTCTGTTTAGTATTAATTTTAATAATTTGAAATACCTCATCACTCCAATTACTCTCGAAATTTTTGATGAAAGGTGAAGCAGATATTTTACTAATTCTAACGTGATCACCAACTTTATATTTTGGTTTTGTAATAGCAACTGTTTTAGACCGTACTGATTTAGCTAATGTTTTCGAGCTGATATCTACGGGTCTCAAAATTATTATAACTAACAATTATTTTCGGTAATACATTTATCCATATTTTATTACCTTGATGCACGAAATATTTCTTCAATCTATCCCTCAATGTCCGGTTAAATCTTTCAACATGTGCGGCTTTGTATTGAGAATGTACAGAATAATGATTTATTTTGAGACGATCCAGGATTTGCTTAACTTTACTATTGTAAAACTCCTTGCCTATAATAATAATAATAATAATAATAATAATTATAATTATAATAATAATAATAATAATAATAATAATAATGCTAATAATAATAATAATAATAATAATAATAATAATAATAATAATAATAATAATAATACCTAAATCGGTTTGCAAATTGTCTGGATGCCCATTTTTAAACATTGAGTTAATTGCTTTAAATATTTCCTCTGCAGATTTTGTCTTTGTTGGTACACCGTGAGCAAAACGACTGAAAACATCAATACACGTTAAAATATATTTATAACCCTTGTTAATCTTCGAATACGGTATCATCTCCATCAAATCCATTTGCCATAAATCATTAATACCGAATGTCTTATAAGCTCTTGTTGGAAATCTTTTCCGCATTGGTTTGTTTAAACTGTACGCAAGCTGATCTGAAAACCACTTTTGCGTTTCCTTTTTCGACTTTGGGACTCTTTTTTTTAACTTTGCCACTCCACCGAAACCTGCCTCGTCTTCTGGGTTCGTCCATATCTACTCCATTACAACAAGATGATTTAAATTTTAATTTAACATTAGGTAATGATTGCCCCATCGTTTATTGTGATAATAATGATAATGCTAATGGTAACATTGCTCCGATAAATCCACCTTGTTGTTTATATATGATTTTTCTCATTTGCTGACGATTTTTATTATTTACTAGCGATAACAAAGGCTTACGATGTTTATTCAATACTAGTTTTTTAGAATTACTGATTTTAATTTTACCTCTGACTACTTTTAATTGAATTTTGAGTAAATCATCGACAACAAAAGTTGGAAATGATTGTAAAATAGACATTCTTTTCATGCTCGAAGTCTTTAACAATGCATTAAAATATGGGAAACTCCTATGATTTTTTAATGATTTTTTTTAATGTTTTTCGAAATAAGATTCATTGCAGGGTAATTCTCGGTTATTAGTTTTTTAGATGGTGTATAACTGGTTTTTGGTGGAACTTTGTTTTTCTTTTTAATACTTTGTCTAAGTTTTCGGATATTTTTAAGCCTGGATTTCATAAACATTTTTACATGTTAAAGTTTTCAACTTTGTTTATATACCATGGCACCTTCTTTATTGAAAAGATCGGTTTTTACCCGTAAATCATCATTGCATTGTTGTGTGAAATCAAGAAATATATATCCATGTGTTGATTTTGTAGCATCTTGAAATGCACTGATGAGAAAATTACGATTATTAGGGTATGCTTGTCGAGCAAGAAAATCAATAACTGTTGCATTTCTAGGATTCTTGAAAATAACTAAATATTGAACATTTAAATTCCTTGTTCGATGTGCGCCACACTGATGAAATAGATTTTGAGTAATAAAGATCACAGTAACACCAACATGTCTACTGATTTTTGTGAATAAATTATTAAAATCCTTTTCTTTATTAGCTTCCTGATACAAATCATCAATAATGATGACATCACCTTTCCTTAAGCGACTTGACCAGTTTTTATCAAAACCCTTTACTATTTTCATGTTTTTCAATTTACAGAAATTATCTTGAGTTAATCCATGTTCTTCATCTGCACCCCTATGCAAATAAATCTTGTTGAATTTTGTTTGAAATAAATTAGATTTCAGTAATTTACACACAAACATAGTTTTACCACTACCACTTGGGCCGACGATTTGATATACCGCATCATTTCTTAATTCCATTATTAATTTGTATAATGATAGGTTTTTGTTTATATTATATGATTTAATGAACTCTTTCTAAAAATCATATATATAGCTTAATATTTCTTTATTGTTTAATTATGTTATCAAATATAAATTATAAAGGAACTTTTGATGTATCAAAAATGATATTTTCAAATGGTAAACCCCAGCAAATTGTAGATAGGAGTGGAAAATATCCTATAATATTTTTCAAATCCGGCAAATGCAGAATCATGGGATGCAAGAAACCTTTAGATGTCAATAAATTACAATATAGAATAAAGGATATTAAAATACAGTCTATTACAGTTACCATGGAAATAGGACAATCTATCAATCTATACAACATGTCAACAAAATGTCTTTGTATGTTCGAGCCAGAATTATTTCCTGCACTGAGGCTTTAAAATACAACCCAATGTGTGTTAACGTGTTTGCTAGTGGCAAAATAGTCATATTAGGGGTGCGAAATCTAGAGTACAAAAATATTGTTTGTGACATACAAAATGAAATCACCGGATTGGTCGATATCTGATTGGCTAATGATTGATTAAAACAACTTGCTTATTCATTTCATTTCATTTTTAAAAATGGAAACTACACCGAAGAAAAATATGCAGAAGAAAAATACCAGTCAATATGGTAAACTTATTATTTATTTATTTTCTTTTATTATTTATTTAGGTACATCTGCCCCTATGGTGATTGAAAGAATTATTTATTATTATCCGCAAATGAAAGAAATTTTGAAGATAAAGGAGCCTGCAATGATCGAAGCTGCAATATATGAAGAAACCAGAATTACTATTTCCGAGCTGATTAAGCAAGCTCTTTGGGACAACAAAATCAATCGCATGGTCAATGAAATGGAAACGGAATACCCCTGTATTCTGGGTTGCAGCTGCTGTGATTTCCGATATCAACGCTATGTGGAATGGAATATTACAAATTCAATAAGAAATTTGCAAAAAATGAGACTTTTAAGAAAATAAATGTTTTGTATTTTATTTTTGTTTGTTTTGTTTTGGTAGTTTTATTTTAGTGTTGGTAATAATAATAAATGTTTTTGTATTTTGTTTTTGTTTGTTTTGTTTTGGTAGTTTTATTTTGGTGGTGGTAATAATAATAATAAATGTTTTTGTATTTTGGTAGTAATAGTTTTATTTTGATCGTGGTAACAATAATAATAATAATAATGATAATAATTTTAGTAGTATAGTAATAATAATAATAATAATAATAATTTTAGTAGTATAGTAATAATAATAATAATAATAATAATAAGTAATAATAATAAAACATGAGATATTAATAATAAAAATAATAATAATTAAAATAATAATAATAATACATTTGATATAGATGATATGCTTAAAATCATATACAAACTCAATGGGTTAATTCACATACAGTTTTACATATTTTTCCAGTCACGCACTTATCTTGCAATTATCATGCACTTATCATGCATTGTCTTCGTGATCCTGCATGATTCTGATTGGTTAATCATTATCTGTCAATGGTATAAAAGTGTGTCACCATCTTATAAAGATCATAAATCAAACATGACCAAGAAAATAAGTGTCCAACCAGTTCAGATGTTCCACAATTATAAAATGTATTTTTTAAAGGAGCCTATCAATATGCAATTGACAAATCCAGTCAAACTCAATAAAACTCAATTTCAATCTCTTGCTGGGACTCTCTCAATGTTAGATATCAAGGATATTGATAATACGTTCTAAAAGATCAATTCAAATTTAAAATGCAATGAAAATGCTTTCTTCACCAGTCAATATACCAGATATTATGATGCATTTACAGAAATAGGTTTCAAAGAACAGGAAAACTGGTATATAACAATAACAATCCAAGGGTATAAAGCTGATCAAAATGATGTGCTTTCTCCAATCTGGAAAATTGTTACTGCTAGACTTTCACAATTATTTTAATGCATAGTGTTTAATAAATGTATTAATGTTTTCTTTGTTATTCTATAAACGAAATTATAAGTAGTTTTAAAATAGTTTTAAAATGATGTCTGAAAAAGGTAAAATATAAAAATATAAAATAATTAATTAATTTCGTTTAGAATATTTAATAAATTTTTTGTTTGATAAACTCGAAGAAATAACCGGTGTAAAAATTAGAGATATGTTGACTCTAGTTGAAGCATTGAGTAAAGAAGATTCATGTTGCGATTCTGAATGTCAGAGTGATGATACTGAAATTGTTAATGATTCGGAAGAAATTATTGATGATACACTTATTAATGTTGAAGAAGCTACTACCGAAATTATTAAAGATGAGCCTACCGAATTTAAGAATTGTATTGATCATGTTATAGAAAATATTATGATAGAATCTTGTGGTGATGAAGAATGTACATGTAGTAATCAATAAATCTTTAAAACTGTAGTTTTTTATTATTAATAATAATAACAAAGGAATTTTTTACATAAATATAAAACAGATGCTCCAGTGAATAGTTTTAATAAAAATTTGCAATTTTCGATATAAATATCAGAGCGTTTGGCTTCTGCGGCAACTTGAATAATCGCTGTCCATCCACCGTTTGTTTCTACCCACGGATCAATTTTTGTTTCTATCACCTAAATAATGATAAATTAATAACAATATAAAGTAATATACCTCTATAGACCATTGGAAATAATTTTCATAGTCGGATCCAGATTTTAATATCATGTGTTTCATATACATTAATCCTACTATTATTCGCATCCATTTATTATTTTCATCAAACATATAACTAAATATCGATCGGAATGAATTCTTTCTCTCCAATGTTGGCAAATTGAGAATTTTTTCATAATCAAATGGAATGTCTTCTACGATTTTCTCGGTACGGTTTACCATGAATTTTATGTTTTTAATGATATCATCTTCTCTATTATTAGAGACCAGCTCATTCAACAAAGTTATAAAAAATTTAGTTTCTGGCATTTTATAAAAATATTTGGAAGTGTAAGCTTATTTATACTATATTTGACCAATCAGAATCATGCAATACTAAGAAAATATGTAAAAATATATAATGGAAATAGCAATGATGATTTGTTGACACTGTTAACTTCTTTCAATTTGTTGTCACCACTGTTAACTGGTTGTTGTAATTTCATTATACGATTGAACTGATCAGTTGTTTTATTAGAATAAAATTTTATACTATATCGAACTTGATTCATCATTTTTTCATTAAGTTTACGATTTTCTTTCAATTCTAATATTGATTTTCTTAATTCATTTTTGATAATACCAATGGTCTTATTTAGATATATAATATCATCATATAATTCGTTTTTAGCTCTTTTTAAAGTCTCATATGTATGCTTAAATCGGATTTCTAAATTATTCATTCTTTCAGATAATATTTTGACGGGAGTTTTCAAATATCTAGGCCTATCTATCATATACAAAATATCCATCAATACTGCTGTATCAGGACATACACATCTTGTCGAATTTTTACCTTGAACGGTTACAACAATTGAGTTGACCATATTAAAAACTAATAATATTATTAAAATTTCTTTAATCATTTTCAAAACAATATAAATTAATATTTATTGTTTATAGCTAAAGATTTGTATGTGTGTGTGTGTGTTCTCATTGGTCTAAATTAATTGTTATTTCAATTTTATCATTAAAATGGTTGTACCGAGCGCAGTTCAAGCTATGAATGAAATTAAACATTATGGTAATTTATTGTTACTATTATTATTATTACTTGTTTTTTAGATGATTATTTTAAAGTTATTAAAGAACGTCTGGAATTCTATTATCCAGAAATACATGGAATCATGGATAAGCCATCATCAATAATTCCAGACTTGATATTCAATCATACATCAATATGGATATTTACTGTAATCGATGAGTTCCTATGGGATATCGAACAAAACAATTTGTCAAAAGATATGGAACCCGAATACCCCTGCGGTGATGGATGTCATTACTGCGCTACCCGATATCGGAAGTATGTGGAATGGGCTTTGAATAAAGCTCTTCGACAATACTACTATAGTAGAATTATCTCTTTATAATAAATTTGTTGTATATGTCTGGGTTTTTTATTATATAATATTAATAATAATAAAAATAATAATAAAAATAATAATAAAAATAAAATAAATTTACAAAATATATACTACTTAAAAAAATAAGTAGTAAATTAAAATTAAAAAATGTTTAAAAATAATATGACCTTGAGAAATTTTGAATGACCTTGAAAAATTATGATGAGTCATCCAATGACCTTGATTTTTTATGAAGTTGTTTTTTTATATATAGTTGTTTTTATATAGATGTTTTTATATAGTTGTTTTTATGTATTTGTTTTATTATATATATATGTATTATTAATAAAAAGTAATAAAAATAATAATAATAATATTTATCATAATAATAAATAAAAATTTTTAAAAAATAATAATAAAAATAATAATAAATAAAACTTGTAATAAAAATTAAAACATGTAATAATAATATTAATAAAAATAATAATATTAATAAAAAAAAATAAATAAATAAATAAAACTTGTAATAAAAATTAAAACATGTAATAATAATATTAATAATAATAATAATATTAATAATAATAATAAAAATAATAATAAAAATAATAATAATAAGTAATAAGAATATTAATAATAATAAAAATTATAATCTTAATAAATAATAAATAAAACTTGTAATAAAAATTAAAACATATAATAATAATATTAATAAATAATAATAATAATAATAATAATAATAATAATAATAATAATAATAATAAAATTGACTTGATTAAAACAAACAATTTAATTTAATAATAATATAATTTAAAAATAATTAATATTATTGACTTGATTAAAACAAATAATAATAATATTTATAAAATAATAATAATAAAAAAAAATTTAGAAAATATATTCTACTTATAAAAATAAATAAATAAATAAAATAAGTAGTAAATTAAAATTAAAAAATGTTTAAAAATAATGTGACCTTGAGAAATTTTGAATGACCTAGAAAAAATATGATGAGTAATTCAATGACCTTGAATGAGTTATGGTATTTGTTTAAATGACCTTGAAAAAATATAATGAGTCACCCAATGACCTTGAATGAGGCATGGTCTTTGTTTAAATGACCTTGAAAAAATATGATGAGTCACCCAATGACCTTGAATGAGTCATTGTCTTTGTCTTAAAATTTTTTTGTACTTTTGTACTTGGAAAAATTTTCTCTCAGCGGGGGGACGGGGTACTGTGCTGGATGTGACATGTGCTGGAGGTGACACATCCCACTACTAACATGTGCTGAGATTGTTGAAAAAGTGACCAATCAATTTATTAAGAATTCTTTTAATTTAATATTGTGAGCTTGAACCTCTACTGGAATTAGTCAAAAGTTGTTCAGGAGATGCTTAAAAAGTACAAACTGGCTCTTTAAAAAAACATTAAGCAGGCCCTCAGTGAGAAAGATCATACATGCTGGATTCATTTTGTAGTAATCGAGAGTTGTTAAGAATTTCTAGGACTTGAAAAATCTGACAGTTTTAGATGACGCCCATTTTCAAATAGATTTTAATGTCAACAGAAACAACCTCCGATACCGGGCACGTTCTAATCCATACATGGGTCACTATTCTCTGATGGAACCATTACAAGTTTCAGCTAGCTGAATATGCTACAGCTTCAATTTTATGCTTTCCTCAACAACCGTGTAAAACAAACTATGATATTCATTATGAATGGTGCACTCACTTGCTGTAAGGTCCTGGCTAAATGAAAATTTTCCCAGGCACTAGATGAGACATGATTTTTCGAATATGCTTTGACTTCTGGCTTACCAGATGTTACACCATGCTACTATTTGCTATTGGGATTCATTAAATGCAAAGTTTATGATACATTCCAGCTTTTCAGCAAAATACCAGAGAAAAATATCGTTACACCTCAAATGCTAGAAATTAAGAGGGACAACTAAACTGACTAATAGATGATGACAGAAAACATATAGAAAATAATTAACTGCTCAATTATAGATGCTCTCCATATGATTATAAATAAAACATTTATTTGTATCAGTTTTTATTTTGAGATGTGTTAAAAAATGGAATCTCGACTTTGAGCTGTGTCATCCTGAAAAGCATGATTTAAAAGTTATTTATTTAAACAAATTGTTGAAAAACATGACGGATAAATATTTTTTGAAGAATCTTGTTTGATTTGTTCGAAAATGATTCAGTAATATAGTTTGTTTTTACGTATCTTTTGCGAAATTTACATTTTTTTAAAAAAATTACTTTTAACGTTGAAGCTGCAGACTGTCCTACAGTAAGATGCAAAATAATATCTTCCGAGTCAGCTATTTCCTGTAAAGTATCCGGTAACTTCTGTCCTGGATTGATGGTTAGAAAAGACGTCAAATCAGCTGAATTAATTTTCAAAATTAATTATTTACTAAATTTATTGGGGTTATAAAAATGACAAGAAATAAAATACAAAATTTCGAAATTATAAAAATTGAATTAAAATTAACTCAAAATTTGAAAAAAGTAAAAATTGATATTTTTCTGGGTGAAAAAGGTAACCGGTGGCAAATTTGAGTTTAAAGATAAACAAAATAATCTTAAATTAATCAGAGGTATATTGAAGGGTAAGGAACCCAAAAACAAACTAACTAATTAATTAAGTTATTTGTCGATGAACCCATTAATCAAGGGCTTCCCAATTGAACGTCAGCATAATGAGCTGACCGAGATTAGCCTAATTGGCCTTAAATTACCATTCACCTAAAATTGTTATTTTCTTGGAACTGCTGTAAAAGCAAAAAGAAATAAATAGAAGCGCCAGTGAATTAGTTATTTTGTTGAATTTAAAGTTGTGGGGAGGAGCAATGAGATACATTTAAAGAAAGAATACATTGTGTTTTGATCTTATGGTTGAGGGTGATACGCTTTGGGTGTTTACTCTGTTGGATTCTATGTTGCGTACAAATCAGAAACTTTGTAAATTGAAAATAAAGATTTTGTTGGGATTGACTACTTTGATTTTATTGATTGTGGATGTAAGTTCTCAAACTCCTATTTAAAAATAATATAGTTCAAATGTTTTAAATGTGATCAGCTAATTGAAATAACTATTTGTGTCAAATTTGCATATTAAAATTTATGTTAAATTATATCAAATTATAGTAAAATATTTTAAATTAAATTAATTATATTTGTGACGGATAGCTATATCAATATAAATAATTACCAAGCCTCAGTTGTTTAAATTTTCAGATTTTGAGAGAAATTTTGAATTTGTATTTTTGTGATAAAAAGAAGATTTAAATGTAATTGCGTCTAACAGCGGACACAAGGACTCAGATTGAGTTTTAAATCCATCGAAAAATTTCGTACAATCTCAAAAAATTTATAAATATTTAATTTACATTATTATTATTTATTTTAATAATGATTAATTACCAGAGTACACAGTAAGAAGAATAGCAGAAAATATCCACCAGAATGCCGTAACGATTCTCGAAGAAATAGGATATGCAACAAAATCCTGACCTAAATGATAAATTATCTTAATATAATACTTTTAACGATCAATATTTTTTATTAAATGATCAGTAATTTTTATTTATTTTTTAGTAAAATAATGATTAAATATAAATTATTACGCATAAAAAACATTTTAAATGAAATTTTAAATATTCTAGTATTCAATAGTTTTAAATTAATTAAATTGCCGAAAATTAGATTAAATTTGTGAACGTTTAAAATAATTACTGAATAAATATTAATTTACTGGAATTTCAACTAAATTACTGAAATCTTAATGAATTTACTGAAAAAGAATATATTTTACTGAAGAAAAAATACTGAATAAATTATAGCCTATTATAAAACTAATATTAATGAACAACAATTATTTTTGTAATAAATAAATAAATTTTTAATAATATAATTAATTTTAGTCTCGAAAGTGTACTCTTTTAATATTGGGCTTAAATAAATTTGACATCATTTTTTTAGTTTGATTTTATCTAATATGATTTCTAACTTTTAATTTATGTTTTATTACTCGACATTTTATTTCTGCTTTCATAATATAAAATATAAAAAATCTTGTAAAATTATTTTAAAGATTTTCTCAGTATTTTTTAACCTTGCATAAATATTACACCAACAGATGTCCAAATATGTTCTTTATATAGAATTTCATCTTTGATGGCAAATGGTAATTTTAAATTCCAGGCCGAATAAGGGCTGTATTTGCAAAATATTGTAGCGAAAATTGAAACACAAAACAAGGCAATAAAAGTGAGAGTCCAGACCTCAAATTTGAACGAACTAAATATGTGAAAATGTAAAGATTTATATTAATATATTTCTTTAAAACTAACAGAAAAACATTCCACCACTGGGACTTGGCTACAGGATTCTGATAAATGACTACCGACGGATCCGACATAATCGGATACGTGAAATCAACAACTTTCATTCTTTCATCATTTATTGTAAAGCTTGCAGCTGCGAAAAGAGCCTTCTAAGATTTTCAATATTATGCATTATCTTATATGATTTATATAGAATTAGTTACTCGAGACTGGACATCACCAACACATCCAGTGAATAAAGTTTGATTTTCCACCTTTGCTCCATAACGTCCATCTCTAGGTAAATAAAGGCTTGGACTAAACGATAAGATTTAATTATTAGATTTCAAATTATAATATTGTACCAATTTACTTTATTTTATGTAAGAATTAGTAAATTATACAAAAGAGGACTTGAGTAAAAATGATATAAAGGAGTAAGTATCCTTTCATCAATAATTAGTGGTTAGTTGGTAGTTTAATCTGGCTTCTCATGCTCAATTTATATGAATATTCTTTTTTAAAAAGAAATACTAAAAAGAATAATAAAATTAATAATAAGATATTAAACCCCTTCGAATAATTTTTTGCAAAATTTATTAGCAAACGAAGAGTTTAATAATCGAGTTGATATCAAAATACTATTGTTTAATGCAAAACTTCTTAAAATTTTGTAATTCACGACCCCATTTATGATTGCGAGTTTCTTGACGACCCCATACAAATATAAAAGAAAAATAAATTTATATATTTTTAAAATTCCTATAATATCTTCTAATTCTAATTCATAGTAAATGTTATTCAACTTATTACAATACTCTTAATAGAAATGCAGGTACAAACAATCTTTCCGAATTAGAAGATTTTATGATATATTTATCTACGATAATTGTTATTTTATCTTTATAACAATAATTTTACAAGTTAAAAAAAATTTTTTGTTAAATTGTATTTTTATCTCTCGCGACCCAAGAATTTTGCTACGCGACCCCAAATGGGGTCGCGACCCATGGTTTAAGAAGCCCTGGTTTAATGTAATGTTTTAGATTCCTTATTTTTTCGTATAATTGAATTATGTGAATAAAATGAATTCGTCGACGTTTTCTCTCAGTTACAGAAAGAGCTAAATTCTGAATTGATGATACTTGGGTAATTAATTTTTAATATATTGAGATTGGGTTGGTTTGTTTTATCCCTTTATTTAAATATTTATTTGGCTTATAGTCGTGATGTGTGGCTTTAATTTAGCTAGTTAAGGGCCTATGTAAATATTTATTTTTAGTTATAAAACATTAACTAATTTGAACATAGTACCAATAAAGCTTTGTGGTGTCTGTTCATTCGCAATGCGTCGAACAATGTTATGCTGGCAGCTGACTACCAGGGAAAGCTAGGTTTAATAATGTAAGGGCTATTATGCCCATGTAATTTTAACTCCACGCAAATGAATACATAGCTAGTGTTTATGTCCCATGTATTTGGTCAGATTTCAATAAGCTTGTACTATCGAATGCTTTACATCTATTTTGTACTTTTTGCTTTGATATTTATTGTGTTTTATATACGGTTTATGTATGATTTATTATTTCAACCAACTTCAAAAGCAATTTATAACAACTTTTGTATGATATCATAATATTTATATTATTATTAATCATTGGATCCAAATATTAATCAACCAAATGCTATGAGTAAGAATGTTTTAAAAAGTTTCATTATGTAAAATTGTGATAAGTAAAAATGATGTTGCTTGTTTTTAAAATTTAAATTTTTAATGTTTATATTTATATAATTATAAAATTTATTTTTTAAAGTTAGTTTGAATGAATTTTTTGAGTAAAATATAATTTTATATATATATATATATTGTCTGCCTTTCAGTGGCGTTGTGCTAATTTTTTTTACCGGAACGCGTATATATAATTATATAGACAGGGCCGATCCTGGGTAGGCGGCCGCTCTATGCGGTCTCATGTCCCAAATTTGACGACGGGGGGAGATTTCCCCCAATTTTCGCGAGTCGCCAGGATCGGCCCTGTATATAACATAAAAAGGAAACGAAACGAAAATCATTACGAAACCCATTTTGTGTATATGTATATTTATATATATATATATATATATATGTGTGTTTATTACAATAATAGGAACGTTTAATAAAAATTAGTTAACAAATTATAAAATACGCATATTAGATACTCAAACAATATTGCATAAATATTTTTAACAATACATGAAATCAATACGTCAGCCAATTCTCATTATCAGAAATCATCTTTAGTTCCGGAACGCGTTCCTGTCCAAAAAGGAAGTACCCGAACGACGTTCTGGAGCGTTCCGGCTCGACAACACCACTGCTGACTTTCATTAATAAATTCTTCAGACATTGTTACTTTAATTTTTTTACATGCATTATTATTATAACATTCAGCTTCAGTAAATAAACTGAATTTTGAAAAACAAAAGCGCCATATTAACTTGGAGGGTATTGTAAAAGTTATTATTTGTATTCTGCAATGCATATGATTGAGTTTAAAATATCTTAAAACATTTGCACAGAAAAAATGAAAATCAACGTATAATATTTACCTTACCTGAAATTTAATTTTTCACCCAAAGAAGAAAGTATTCTAGTAAAAAATCCTGATACATTTTCCATGGAAAGGGGTCCAGTTGTGTTGACCTTTGTGATATAAGGGTTTTTCTATGTAATCGTTAATGTTGTTTGAATGAATCAGACTTTACTTACTACAATTGTACAAACTTTTGTAGTTTTATTCAAAAAATCATAATTTCTATTCGAATTTTGAATGTTAAATCTTTTATGAATACTTTCGTTTTCGAAATATGAAAAATTGTGAGTAAATGTCATAATTTTTTGCATATTTTCACCAAGAGTGTTCCATATTTCGAGTTTGATACTTTCTAGAACTATCTAGCAAAATAGGTAAAATAAAAATTTTTAAGATTTGCAATTGAAATTTGTAATGGCAATCTTTTGTTTGTTTTTTTAAAAAATAAATTATAGTTAATTCATTTTTTGTTATTAAACCCCTAGCATTTGCATCTTGGTCGAACTGACTCATATCAACTTCAAATACAAATATCTTTTTATTCCAAAATTAAAATAACTTATTTCTCTTAATAGCTGAGTTTTAAAATGTTTTGAATAAGTGATTACGAAATCAGGCTTGAAATATAATGATGAAAAGCAAACTATTCTTGAATGTAGCTCTAGTCATAGGAAAACCTGTATAATATTGCGCCTTTCATTTATTTGGAGTTTTACTCTATAAAAATAATTTTAATTTAATTTTATATTTTATAATGAATTAGATATATTGATTTAATAATTATCTGGCTTATTGATTTCATATAATTTTATTTTTTATAGTTAATAAAATACATTAATTCTTGTTTTGTATATAATATATTGTATATAATATATATTCAAACGAGCTGGAAAAAATAACTCCTAGTGTGAGAAAACTGTTTACTCAACCTTTGGCCGCATGGACAACGAACTAGTGTCCATGTATCATCAGGTAATCATTTGTATTTTTGCTTGACCAAATTTATTTTTATGAGTGTAAGTGCTTAATTAGTCACCAAAGTTTTCAGAATTTTGTTTTTAAAATTTTGGGGCGTTTTTTAGTGTATATCTTGTTTTATAAAATGTTTTGTCAATAGTTTTTTTATTATTTACCATTTTATTTTTAAAATTTATTTTTAACCACTTCGAATTAATCTGCTCACTGGGCATCTACAACCTTGTGAAAAACTGTTTTATTCAACTTTTAGATTCTGTAGAAAAGTTACTTTTACACCAAGCTGCGCTGAGGTAAATTCTCTATAATATAAAATAAAAATCAATGACCTTATAACAAATACATACCAACTCGCGTTGATGTTGTGCAGTGAAATAAATCCTACACTTTAGACATTTAAAAAGTGGTAGAAAAATAAAAAAATGCAAACAAATACAACATAATAAAAAATACATGTAAACTTTCAATATGTAGTCAATCAGCGTTGAAATAAACTCTTACAATAATTTAATTATAGACAATTTTAGAGAAAAAACATGGCGGAAAATATTTTTACCTTAAATTTTGAGGATTTTGCTCCGAGTTTTCGTGTAAATGAGGATATATCTTCATAAGATTTATTTTAAAAATAAAATTAATTCAATATTTCATAAGTTTTCAGACATTTTTGTCGAAACAATACAAAACCTGAGATTCGACCAAAAAAGCATTTATTGTAAATTTTATTTATAAGTTTTAAAAATATAATCCTGAACCCAATTATTTTGTACATATTTGAAGATATTTTCCAAGATGTATAAAAATAAATATTTATGGTGATCAATTATTTTTATTATTCAAAAAAACATTTAATTCACTTTATTAATTTATTCCAAAAAATAAACCATAATAAAATAAATCATTTCCTGAACATTAATAAACTTAACACATGTTATTACAAGTAAAGAAATTAGATCTTTCAAGAAAGATTTGAATACTGACGCATCTAACATAGCTATCGGGATTGTTTTGCACCAAATCAACCTCACCGCGGTACAACAGAATAGCTGAACCTTTAATCTCGAACGTTTAGTAGTTAATCTTATTTTTCACATATACCCACTGAAGAACTCTCCAGACACTTAAAGATGAGGTATTTTTCAAAAAGGCTTTACAAAATTGAACTAAGGAAAACGAAAAAATCGAGAATCTTTGAGCCACTTTATAAAGTAGTCTCAAAGTACTAATATGTATTTGTTACCGGTGTTTAATTCTCTAAATGATATCAATGTGTCAGGGGTCGGCAACCTTTAAAGAAGAAAGAGCCAAAAGTTACAATTTACGAAATTTCTCAGTTTTTAAAGAGCCACTAACATTTCCCACTGTTCTTTGTTGAGTGTTTTTATTCTCTTTGCACCATTTTTTTGCAGTATAATATTTTTTATGAGTTTTGAAAATAAACGAATATAGTTGTTAATATCTGCTCATGGAACTGGAGAGACGCAGGTTGCTAAACCCTGGAATATGTTGATCTAATTCATCATTGCATAGGTTTTATCAGTACGTAAGGTTTATTTCTGGCGTTCTTTCTGTTGATAAAGATCTTGAATGTCTTCTTAATTGTATGTCAGAAATACTTTAGCTTCAACCTTGACAATGTTTTTCAGTATAATAAATGTTCTCCTTAAACTCATTCGTGGTACTTCATCATGAGTACTACAGGATATTTTTTGGGGGCTATAACAACAATATGACCAACCGTTCTTTGAATACAAATTTATCTAAATATTTCTCCCAATATAAGGTAAATACTGTCGATGCGGATTTTGCCTTTAATGGTTGTCTGATTAAGTTAATTTTCTGGTTCAATTTTTGTGCTTCCATTAAATCTGCGAGTCTGTTATTTTGCCTTGTCAATGAAGAAATTGTTCCTTCATATCGTCCTTCTATTAAGTTTCATGCTTTATTCTGGAAAGTGCATCCACTTTTCTGTTATTATTACCGTTTCGATAATATATTTCAATCTTATAAAGCTGCAATAGCAACGCCCATTGAACTCAAAATGGTAAGATATGTTTGATATGAAATTTTTAATTGGATATTTATAGTTATTTGGTGGGTTAAGTATATATCCTTTTTAGGAAGCTTCATATTTTTATTTAAATGACGTATCTCCTGTTTGTCACTTTTTAAACTTTGAATATAAAAGCGTTTTTAATTAAATTGTAATTTACATATTCAAAGTTTCAAATACTTACTAAAAATGGGTTTTGGGTTAGTGATTACATTGTATTATTAAAGTCTCTCAGGCCTTAGCATGTCCCTTTTTTTATTCAAGTGCATTTGAATTTTATGTCAAATCCAAATGATTTAGAATCCACCAGAGCCTACTCGGAATGTCTCACAAGATATTGAGAACAATGAAACAGGGAGTAAAAATATTATAACGATTTCTGAAAAACTAAAGATAAAGGTATAACTTTACACGATCGGCACGATATTTATTTAAAATGCAGTTATGTGAATTTAAAATGAAAATATAAACCTCGTTGAAACTCTTGCAACTTTTGTCAAAATTAAAAGCTACCCTCGAACATACAGTGAAGCTCCCGTCGAAATATAAAAGCTTAAGGAAATGAATCGCAACTACATATAATTGCTGTCATTTTCATAACTAGTAAAACACAAAACATAATGAACGGAAGTTTTAGTTTTGCAAATTTAATGAGCTTTATCAGATATTAAGATTTATTTCTGAAATAGAAAGTTTCAACAGCACGACGTTTTTATATTTATAATTAGAGACGTTTTAGAGAGGTTGTTTTTGGTTAAAATTTATATTTTCTTTTGATTTACCTTTGCTTTGCTTTCAAATTTTAATTCTTTATCTCAATAATTTTTAGAGGAAACATGAATATTTAAATATGTAATTAATTTACTATTTAAATAAATTTAAATAAAGTAGTTTTTTCTAAATTTTATGTAATTTGAGTATTGAATTAAACATAAAGACCCTCAAGGAGGTTTTGATCTGACTAAACACTTGCAAACGAATTTCTCAGATTTTAAGAAACTTAAATTCATTAAAATAAAAAATTTCAAAACTGACTTACCTTTTTTATTTTAATTTCAAAATTATCAAAATTGTTTGAACAAGTTTGATTTCTTAAAATGTTTTTCAATTCCAAATTATTATTAACTGCCAACATTATATCTAATAGATTTAAAATATTTATCTAAAACAAATTCAATTTATTTCATTAAAACAAATAAATATATAATTATTTACCCTTTTCTCATAACTCGATGATTCACTTATAACATTTTCTATGTTGGTATTGTTTATTACTAAATTGTCTTTGATGAAGAATATATTTTCTATTTTCCCATTTAATGACAAAAACCGGGTGAAATCAGTCGGGCCGTAGATCAAACAGAAATATTCCAACAGAGCTGGATTCTATAAATTATACATTCAATATTTTTGGAATTTCCTTCAAGCTACTTTGTCTAAAATTTCTATTGTAGCCGCCTGAGGGGCCATGATAATTATTTGATTGACCCCCAACTGCTGAATTCTGTCCATATTAATCTGATCCGTTATGTCTAGCATTATTAATTTGTATCCGTAATTTGTGAAACATTTTATTAATTGATTATACAATCGACCATTTCCTAAATTATATTTAATTAATTTATTAATCAGCAACTAAATTTTATTTAAACGTTTTTTCTTGTATTTTCTAATTAAAACTTTTCAAATAAAAAACGATTTAAAAATATTAAAATTCTATAAAAATATTTTCCCCCAAAATTAGTGTGGCAAAAATAAATTCTATTTTACAATAAAAATATCAATTTTTTATTATTAAATCTCGATTTTTTATAAAACAGCTTTTTAACTTATATTGAAAGAAAAATAAATTTGTTGTTTGAAGCTTCATGATTTATTGAATTTTAAGGGTCGTTTGATTTTGAAATCCTACAGTATTTAAACTTATTTTCTTATTGTTTTTGAAAGTTAGAAAGTCATTATGTTTGTCAATTAATTTTTATTTTTAATAACGTAATTTTTATGCTTGGTAGTCAAATTAAATTTTAATTTACGTTATTATCATCGCTATAAATTTATTATTATTATTATTAAATATTATTATTATTATTATTATTATTATTATTATTATTATTATTATTATTATTATTATTATTATTATTATTATTTTTATTATTATTATTATAATTATAATTATAATTATAATTATTATTATTATTATTATTATTATTATTATTATTATTATTATTATTATTATTATTATTATTATTATTATTATTATTATTATTATTATTATTATTATTATTATTATTGTTTTTTATTATTTACAAATAATTTTATTTACATCGCATATAGTGCCTATTTTTAAATTTTTATTTATTTTCCATTTTTCACCTGCAGGTGTTTTATTAGTTTATTTTTGTATTTTGCAACTGCAGGTGTATTGGGATTCTAATTCCATTTTTATTGGAATTATCCAAAACTGGAATTAACTGCTAAACAAAAGTCATGATGTTACCCAAAAATTAGAACCAAATTTCTTGTGGAGTTTAAAAATTATTCCAGATAATAAATTTTATTTTTAATTTTATTTATAAAATATTTTAGATTTATCATTTTAATATTTTTATTAAAACTTTATTCTATTTTTTTAATTAATTAGTTTATTTATTTTTTATTATTTTAACAATGAGTTTTAATTTGGTATTTCATTTTATCGAAAATTATCACTTTAGATTTTTTATGAAATATTTTGATTTTTTTAAAATTTCTAATCATATCTTATAATTTTTAAAATTATTTAAATTTATTTAATATTTTTTTATATTTTTAGAAGTTTAATTATATATTTTTCTTGTAATTTATATTAATATTACTGCTTTCAAATTTTTAATTGTAGATTAATTTTATTTTGTATATTAGATTTTCTCCTACTCATAAGGTACCAATAAATTATTTCACAAATATTTACCGTCAAAGTTAATATTTTCATCAATTTCCATTAATTATCATTATTCAATCGAATAAAAAATATTAATTAACAGTCAATTTTCATTATTCAAATTAAAAATAAATTATCAAATATTCCCTAAAAAGTTTTTTTATTCATTCTTCTTCTGCAGTCATAAATTAAACTATTGTTGAACTGGATAATTATTGCATTCAAAGATTGAATTATTCAATGTGAACATTTAAACGAAATTTGTTTCTGTTTATTTTATAATATTTATTTATTTTTAACATGTCTAATTTTCTTCCGTTATCCAACAGTTACATTATTGGGAGCATTAACCTTGCCTGTCTTTTGAAAGTTTAATTAAGTCTGGCTCATAACTTGTTGTTTTCAGTTTCAAGCACGCATCTATATTTTTATTTTTTAGTTGGCTTCTTACAATACTTTGTATTATATTCAAGCAACAGAACGCTTACCGGCACAAATATATTTACTTGAAGATCTTCAGCACTTTAAATGTCAAGTTCTTCAGCTCACTGTAGCATTATGGAAAACTATTTCATGCGTCAAATATCAGTGCCTGAACTCGTGGATTTTCTTTTAGAGATGTCCACTTGTGCCGCGTGACGTGCATGCTTTTTTGAACCTCCAACTCTTCCAACTTGCTCTTGAGTTCTATGAACTTGTACTTCAGAAGTATTTGATTTTCAAATGCAACAACTGTATTTGAAGCGACAGAGCATCTATTCCAAATGACTCAATGTTTATCTCATTTGTATTTATGTTGAGTGAACTTACTATGAACGCAGAGTACTTGAACTTGTTTAGAATTAATCAAATCTTTCAGCGAATCCACCCTTCATTTTTTTTATATTCATGATGAATTAATTCGTGCCAGTAACTGATTTGGTATCATAGCAATATACTCCAGATTTTCAAAATGAAGTTATTTACCGCTCTCCAAGTCTTCGACAAAATGAAGTAATTTATTTTCGAAACAAACTATTTCTTCAAGCAAGGCATAGGCTGAATTTCTCTATATTTACCAGTGACGAGGCGTGAAATTTTATCTTAGGGAATCAGAAAACCCAACTTTGTCATTCCATACATTTTTCTCATGTTTAAATAACAAACATGACCAACAATATAGGGCACAAAATGATTTCACCCTGTTAACCATTCAATTTGTTGATACTTATCTGTTGAAAAATGTCGGACACATTTTTTTGTTCTGGTTCTTAAATTTTCCAAAGATGTTGTTGGCTTGCCGTTCTTAATTATTTCCATTTTATCATCAAACAATCATGAACCAAATGATTGTTCAAATAACTTTTCTATTTCGCAATTGCAGTTATCATAGTATCCGATAAAGCTTTAGCATCTCGAGTTAATGACACATCTACAAATTTAAAGAATCGTCCTAAAATGGCACCGTCAATTGAAATATATCTTAAAACAATTGCTAACTACGATTTGTTCGATGAATCTGTTATTTCGTCCAGTATTATCGACACAAAATCGGTTTCTTTAATCTCACTCAATATTTTTTCAGTCACTAAGTAAGAAATAGCATCGATTATATCATTCTGAACATCACTTGGTAATCCGGAAAAAAACAGTGGCATTAACCAAATGTTCTTTTAAAAGTGGATTATATTCAGAAAGTAAATTCATGATTTCAATGTAATTTCCTGTTAATTGAAGCTGCTGATTCATCATTTCCACGAAAGGCCAATTCGTGTTGTCCTAGAAAGCACACGACATCAATTAACCAACTAAGGATCTGTCTATTTTTTTAAACTTTTTCATAAAACTGCTGCACAGAAATTTTTCTCATTATATCCATTTGATTCTCAATTCTCTGTGTGTGCCAAATTTTTTCAAAGCAATCATACACTGTATATGTGAGGCTGAAGCTGCGTGCCTTTTTACTGCCTTTTCAAAATTATTTAAATCAGAAAACCCAACTTTGTCATTCCATACATTTTTCTCATGTTTAAATATCAAACATGATCAACAATGTAGGGCACAAAATGATTTGCACCATGTTAACCATTCAATTTGTTGATACTTATCTGTTGAAAAATGTCGGACACATTTTTTTGTTCTGGTTCTTAAATTTTCCAAAGATGTTGTTGGCTTGCCGTTCTTAATTATTTCCATTTTATCATCAAACAATCATGAACCAAATGATTGTTCAAATAACTTTTCTATTATGCAATTGCAGTTATCATCCTCCATATTACTTTTATTCAATAAAGTTCTGTTAAATTGGTGATTATATTTAGTTTATAATATTATTTGCAGAATATTCAAAATGCTTACCAAAATCAATTTAACTTTGAAATATGAATAACGATAAAGAACAATTAAAACATAAACCGTCACGAGTCACGATTGCTACCAAAAATTAAAATAAAACTACCTTGCGAAATTTATTTTTCCTATTAACTCAAAACTGGAAGTAATTTTAAAATTGATTCCTTGCATATGAAAAAACCAAAATATACTAATTAGAATAAATTGTAGCCTTAAACAAAATTAACAACTTACGTTTTTTTTTGTTTTTTTTCATTCATTTCATTTAATTTTGATAATTTACTTTCAAAACTCATGCAAATTAAAGACAACCATAATGGAATTAATCATATCGTATGAAAAAAGATTAACCATTAATTTTAAGGAAAACTTGACGAAATTTTATAATAGTCCATTGTGGTCAATTATATGAGAAAACGTGTAACGCTCCAAAATTAATGAAAAATTAAGGGTCATTAGTTTTGCTTTAAAGCTATTGTGGTCACCGCTTTTCATTATAGCATAAATTTGTATCATTAAATATGCATCGCCTACTATAAAAATTTTGTTCTAAGTATTAAAAAATTGATAAAAGAAATTTCAAAATTGATTCCCTTGCTTCCATTTTGCATTGGTGTACTGGGAGCTTCTCCATTTCTAGGGTTCAATTTCCCGCGCACACCACATAATTTACGGATCACCATCATACACCCATGGGTTAATCCTTGTTGGTAATGCCATTCGAGCAGATGAGCATTGTTGCCAATACTACTCTTCGAATACCCTTCGATTCAGGTTCAAAGCGGCCGCTAAAAGTTCTTATGCGTTATTCTGCGTTCCCTCGATCTCGAAATATACCTGGTTCCTTAAGTTTAAGTAACGGAACTTAATTGGGGAGGTATCGAATATTAATGATACTAACCAAATTATAAACTTAAATTACAAGCTATAGGGTTATAGAGAAATAAAATCAGTACTATAACTGATAGTTATTTAATACAAAAAGAAAAATTTATATGATAATTTAATTAATTCTATTTTTATGATTTATTCGCCTCTTATCCTACAATTACATTAAATTTGGAATTAACTATATTTAATTTACGAAATAAATTACTAAACAATACATTTTATTTTTCAACTAAAGTAAAGCAAAAGAAAAATTTATGAAGTGTCATAATATAAGACCACGGATGTTGTGCAAATATACCAATCCAAAGGAGGTGTAGGATTATTCGTCCCCGTTGTTGTCTACTCTGTTATATTTCTCTCTGAGTACGCCATTTTCTCGTTCGAGCTTCTCGAGCCACTGATTTAGAGCCACAGCCGATGGGCCTGGGTTGATCCTGGGATCCGTTGTAAAATCATGATGGTTGAGGACAAATAAAATGCTTCCAGAAATTGTATGAGAATTTGGTAATTTCAACCGATTAGTAAAAAGCCTGAACTTGTTGGTTATGTAAATGGTTTCGCGAATTCTTTCAGTGTTGTTCTGATCTAGATAAGTTCTAAGTGAGTAAACACGATTATGAGCACAGAAATCTTTGGCTGTTGGTGTGGTGATACAGTGACGGAGAATTTGGGACGATAGTAAAAAGAAAACGTTTCTAAAACAAAATTTTATTTAAGGTTTTATTGAAATTTAATGGCTTACAAAAATAACTATGGATATTATTTAATATTTTGATTTTTGATAATATTCTGCTGTGCATTGTCTTAATTTTATACAACACGCAGTTTGAATTAAGTAGATTCATGGTTGATAAACATTTATGATGCATGGTCCCGGCTAGCCAGCACGGTAGGCGGCGATCAATGAACCGGCCTACAATATTTGTAAACTACGTTTGCATGATTTTGTACAAGTTCTGCGCGATTTTCTATCGGCGGAAATGAAACTGATGAATTATATATCTGAAATTCAAGTGCTGCTAAGTTGAGATGAGAGCCGATCGGCTCATCAACTATGTATTTGTGCGGCTTCTTGTTATTTGGTTACTAGATATTTTCCGCTGAAATTCAGCATGAAGACGTTCAAAAATAAAAATTTAGTTATTAATCTTAATTATTAATTTAGCTAACTTCAATAGTAGCACTATTCTCTAATTTCCTCATGGAATAAGTTGTGTCGTACTGTTTTCTTTGATGACACATGTTGTGTACTTATCGACTAGGCTATCTTCGAGTCGTCGTAATCGTTTTGTGTGATTTTATACGAGTTCCGTCGGCTGGTGCTTCCCACGATGCCTTTGACCGTGATATTACATCGTATTCAAGTATTCTTATCCTAGCTGCCCGGTCGTGTTATAAATCAAAGAGGTTTTGATCAAAATTTTACTTAATGATCGATTTACGATCACCCTTAATTTACTTAGATGATGGCGCCTTCGGGTATTTTAATTTCTGCTCGTCTCGACCGACGTTTCCATCAGCCGTTACGAGTGATAAAACGGTGCCCTGCGGGTAAAGTCGTGCGTTTTTTTGCCTCTGTATGTGTTAATCGATTTTATTAATATATGTTTTAATTAATTTTGTTATATTTTAATTTGATTATTTGGTGTTTTTATTTTATTTTTGGTTTCTGCTTGCGGTGCATGTGTATGTACAGTGGCCATTTTCCTTATTTTTTATTTTTGTTTTAACTCGTTTTACCATTATATTTTTGTTTTAATTTTGGCATTAAGCCCAACACATGAGAAACAAAAATGTACAGTTATTATAATTATATTACTTTTACTTATGTATCATTGAAATTGAATGCACATAGCCTATTTACAATTTTTTTTCTGCGTATTAAGAAAATTAGTAGAAGTAATTTTAAAATTGATTCCCTTGCTTGCATATGAGAAACAAAAGTATATAGCTATATTATAATTATTTATAATTAAATATGTACCGACCTACTATAAAAAATTTTGTTCTACGTATTAACTGACAAATCAGTAAAAGTAAATATAAAATTGATTCCTTTTTTTCTTTTACAATTTCATCATGTTGTTCTTTCTGTGAAAATATCATTTGACCTATAACATTTTAAAAGAAATAAGGGGAAAAAAGTTGGAAACTGTAAGGGAAGCATCGCTTCTGTTGCTTCAATGGACGCTTCGTCACTGATATTTACATCTAGCTCTTTTATTTGTTTTATGATATCCATCATGAAGTTGAATTTTTGCAACCATTTGTCTTCTTTCAATTCGGGATCGGCAATACATTTTTCATTAAAAAATGTTTTTATTTCACTTAAGCAAGAAACAAAAAGTCTCAATATATTACGCCTGGAAAGTTATCACACTTTATTGTGCAGAAGTAGGTCAGAACACTGGCTTCATATTTCTTCAAGAAATTCCTCAAACTGGCGATTGTAAATTGCTTTTGCCAAAATGCTGTTAATGATCTTAATTATCAAGTTCAAGGACACAAAGCGCTTCTTGATAAATTATGCATAGAAACGTTTAAATTTCGTGGTTTATATTTTGTTGAAGAATCGTTGTTACTACTTTATGTATTCTTGTCATACTTTTGGCTCCATAAGAAGTTGCTACGGAAACGATTTTATTTATATCTATTTCATAGTCCTCCTGACCTATTGCAGAGTATTTGCTATATCTCCTCGAGTTTACTCACAGGACGGCAGAAATCCTAGCGGTTTTTTATTTAGACTTTGGAAAGTTTTGCTCTAATTAATCAACTTAGTTATAAAGGAATTCATTTTTTATGGAATCATAAACTGCAAGAAGCTTATGACCAACTTAAAACAATACTTTGCAGTGATATCGTAGTGAAAACATATTCACTAGATAAAGAGCTAACCATAGAATATTATCCATACTGTCTCATGAAAGTTTTTCAGTAATATGTTTATCAAGGACACTGACTAATAATGAAAAGAATTTTGCGGTGATAAAGCGAGAAGCTCTATCAATCGTTTGGGCCATCAAAAGAGGTGAAAGGTTTCTTATCGGAAGACATTTTACGCTACGGAATTATCACAGAGTGTTACGATTCAACGATTAGGATGAGCTCCAGTGCTGTGATTGAATAAAACAACACAGAATCTAATAGTGAAAAAGTGAAAAAATAATTTATAGGAAATTCTATAACTTATAACAGATCATTAAATATTTCAATATTTAATAATCAGTAATTATCTGTCGTTTTATGAAATTGTATTATTTTTAACACTAGAACTACCGAGCCCGTCAAAATGATGGTTTTTTATATGGTAGAACTAAGTATATCAAATATGCTGGTAAATCTAGTGTTAATAGATGAAGTTAAACTAAAATAAATTAAATGTATTCAGAAATTGAAAACCTGAATAAAAGATAAATTATTATAGTCATTTCATTTTAAGGTATTTGTTAAAACAAATAAAAATAAATAAATTTTAAATAAAAACTTCACCGTAAGTAAAAGGATTGAGAAAAAGAATTTTAGATTGACTAAATACGATTTTTCCAAATTCGCAAATCGTTTTCAAAGAAATTGTATTTCTGGATAATGACAAATTATCTAAAAAATAAATGAATTAAATGGACATTTTTTATTGTTAGATCTTCGTTTAGTTCAAAATCTGTAGTCATTTACATTCCAAAATTTATTCAAATCAAAAATATATCTTCCGTTTTTTTGAATGCTTAAACAAAATTAACAACGACATTTATTTTTATTTTAAAATTTTATTTTATACAAAATATTACTTTATAATAAAGTATTTATTTTATTTAATAATTGTATAATAATTTATAATCAAATAATTGAATAGCCTCTCAACACTTCCATTTATATTATGGTGATAAGGACTTGAAAAACACATTGTGATTCCCATTGATTTCTGCGAAATCCTTTATAACTTTTGACTCAAATGCTTTTCCACAGTTAAATTTTGGTTATGAGTGATTAGGGCCCTTTATCGGTCGAAATATTTCATATTTTATGAATAAACATTGCGGAAATTGGCTACCATTGCTATTTATTTAAATTTTATTTATATATATATATATACTTCAACAATCTGATAAATGATTTTTGCTTAAAAAAAGTTTTCTCTTTCAATTCGAACATTTTCTCATCCAAATCATTAAAGAGAAGTAGGGAGAAGTGAGCCCACAATGACTCATAATTTTTTTGAAGTCATAAAAAGTAGGTCATTTTCATTATAACTCAAAAAATTTTAGAAAATTTTTCTAAGTGTGTAAGGGACAATAGTTAAGAACTTAGTTATTTATTTTAAAAATACAATGATTTTGATTAAAATTTAATAACTAATAATATTTTCAAATATTTTTCTAAGTCCATTATAACAAATAACATTAAGCAAATTGAAAATAATATCAGGCATAGCAAGAGAGTACTTGGAAAAAATTACAATAAAAATAAATGTAAACTAGAGGAAATGTTAGGAAATAAAATATATTAAACCACATAAAACCATAGAAAGAAAAAATGACTAACAATAAAATTTTAGAGTAATATTTCGAAACTTCGATTATTTATAATTAAAGAGAAAATACTGAATAATAGATAAGCAACAATTAAAATATTGCATATAATGAATACAGTTTTGAATGATTTTATTTTATTCATTCATTTAAGTTATTTTTAACACATTAAAACCCGCGGTTACGCACCATGCATGACATTTAAAAGTATGCCGGATTTAACGTGTTAAAGATTATTATTATTATTATTGTATATCATATACAATATATGTAACAGAAAGTTTGAAAAATTACGGTTTAAAATTTTAAATATACGAAATTTAAATGTAATTTAATGTTTGTTGGCAAAATATTTGTTCGAAAATACTGTGTTTCAAAATATTGTTTTCAACCTCTGATTTCTTTATAAGGGACATAATATTTTCTACAAAATCTTTTAGAATAAACATATATATATTAAAAGATAACGCCAATAAAAAACATTTCGTACGATTTATTTCGATAGCATAACTATCATCTTCAGGTACTCAAAACCAACTAAAAATATTATGAATTAACATTTAATTTAAACAAATTATTTTTTATTAATTTAATTTTGTAATAAATAAATATTTATAAAATATATTCAAATAACTTTTAATTAATTTAAAATTTAATTTATATTATAACTTTAAAAAAAATTAATGTAATTTAAAATTTCAATTATTTCAATTAAAATTTCCTATTTTATACTGGGCAGTACCAACCATCGACAAAACTGGTATCATAGGTACACCATCTTTATGGATTTTTGTAAGCCCATATAGTTTTCTTGGCTGCGATCCAATTGGACGAATAGAATTACCTACCTCTTCATTAATAAGCTTCTTCTCAATAAAACCATTTAACATTTTTTGTACAAACTCTTCATCCTTAAGATGAGGCAATTTTCCATTCTTCCGACCTTTTGGCAATTTCACAAACTGAGGAGAATTTAAGAAATCATTCAACTTATTTATATACACATCATAGTCAAGAATAACTATCCCATTTTCTTTGTCAAACTTACAGATATTTATATTTTTTTTAACTAAGTTTTTTAAAGTCATAAAATCCCTAATATTCTGCTTTTTGTTTTTATTGATATACTCCATCGTACTTGCACTTAACGAGCTCTTCACATAATTATCATTAATGCCTTTCATCGATCGGGATATATGAAAATATAAACTTTCCATTTTTGCACACAATTTTGTTTCATCCAAGCGATTCTTAATACAGTGATTTGGACCAAATTTTAAAACACGCTCTTCTTCATCAGTCAAAACTATTTTACTAAAATTTATCACAGTATTCTCCACACTAAATTTTGAAATCCCAAATATTTTCATCAAATTAATCAAATTTTTAATATGATCATCCTCTTTAGCTTTTATTTGCACAATCGAATTTTTGATACACTATTCTACACATACTTGTAAACAAAACTCATTCGTAGCATTATTAAACATTAATCCAATATTTGTTAGTTATTTATCAATGAAAGTTTTCCTTATTTTCTCTGATTCCAACATTCTTCTTAACGTTCTTCTATGTATTAATTGGACATCTTTACTGGAAAGACAATCACTTAGTTTCATTTTAAAAATAAAAGAAGGAATCATCTTTTCTTCCAAAAAAGTCTCAAGAAAACTTATGTCTAGTTCCTTTCTTTTGAGGGAGTTATAAACCTTCATAAACCTTTTGAATATTGGAACAGCTGCAGCATGATTTATGAATAAATAATTAAATAAATTTGGCAACGATTTAATTAAAAGATAACGCCAATAAAAAACTTTTCGTACTATATAACTCGATAGAATAACTATCATCTTCAGGTACTAAAATGTCAATTTTCTTTTCAATAATGAATGGTATCAACAAATAGATGGAGTCATTATGGGTTCCCCTTTAGCACCAACGATGGCATCAATATTTTTGGATAGTTTAGAAAAAAATGGCTTCTTTCCAATTTGAAAAATCCTTTGTTTATAAAAGGTATGTGGATGATATTTTTCTTGTATTTGAAAACCAGAAACATTTAGAACCGTTTTTGCATTTTATGAACAGTTTACATAAAAACATTGTATTCACATTTGAAACGGAGAGAAAGTCATCAATTGCGTTTTTAGATTTGTTAATTCAACGCAAAGATAAACATTATGAGACAGAGATTTATAGAAAACTAACTTATACTGGTCTTTATACTTCTCCAGAAAGCTTTTGTGAATTTAAGTATAAGAGAAATATGGTGAAAGAATTGATTTATCGTTCATGATCATTATCTTCTACTTTTGCTAATTCGGTAAGAAGTGTTGATAAATTGGTTGAGTTGTTGATAAAGAATGGGTATTCTAAATCATTTTTATTGTTGATGATAAAAGAGACTGTTGATAAATTGATTAAACATCCTAAGGATCCATGTTTTGGAAAGTCTGAGTGTAATTTGTCAAATGAGTGTGAATTGAGTGTTGATCTAAAAAATAGTAAAAATCAATATAAAAAAAATGAGCCTAAATGTGTTAGTATTGCCATACTCTGAAGGGTTTACAAATTATAAAAGGAAATTAAGTAAACAGATGGGAAATTTAGAATATAAGATCGTCTCTAATTAATGTAAGGTACGCAATATGTTTATTAATAAATCAAAGACTCCGGTTGGATTGTGTTCTGATCTCGTTTATCAATTTACATGTAATGGGTTTAATGCCACATACATTGGAGAGACTTCCCGTCATCTCTGTACTCGAGTTCTAGTGCATTGTCAATTGAAAGGTTTGACCAATATTAGTGTGCTCAATAGAGGCTGTAAAAGTGAAATAGGAATGACTGATTTTAGAATTTTGTTGAAAAGTTTTAATAATTATTGGGAACGCGTGAAGTGTGAAGCATTGTTGATAAGGTCATTGGATCCAAAGATTAATGTACAAAGTACTGTGACTACGAATGCTTTGAATGTTTTTAAATAGTTTACGTATGTTAAATCATGTTTATGTATTGTTTTTTAAAAAAAACTTTTATTTAATATTATTAAAATAATTGAAATTTTAAATTACATTAATTTTTTTAAAAAGTTATAATATAAATGAAATTTTAAATTAATTAAAAGTTATTTGAATATATTTTATAAATATTTATTTATTACAAAATTAAATTAATAAAAAATTGTTTGTTTAAATTAAATTTAATTCATAATATTTTTAGTTGGTTTTGAATACCTGAAGATGATAGTTATGCTATCGAAATAAATCGTACGAAAAGTTTTTTATTGGCGTTATCTTTTAATTAAATCGTTGCCAAATTTATTTAATTATTTATATATATATGTATATTTTCAAATAAATTTTGTAGAAAATATTATGTCACTTATAAAGAAATCACAGGTGAATAATAAAAAAAGTCCTTAAAATATTTTAAACCAATATTTTCATACAAATGTTTTGCCAACAAACCTTAAATTAAATTTAAATTTCGTATTTTTAAAATTTTAAACGGTAATTTTTCAGACTTTCTGTTATATATATTGTATATGATATGCCATAATAATGATCTTTAACACGTTCAAATATTTTGGCCATATCTTTTCCATTTCGTTTATAGTAATCCCATACCGTATTGTTTGTTTTTTCAGTATTCATGGCTTTAAATGGTTAATATATTTTTTAAATATTAAATAATAACTACTTACTACACTTACTTACTACAAAATTATTATTTATGATTGAAAATTTAAAATTTATTTATATAAATTAAGAAATATTATTTTAAAAAATTAACCGAAATTACTCGTATTTTTTTAATTTATCGGTAAATTCGGTAATCAATATGACCTGTAAAACCGGTAAACCGGTTAACGGGGTATCGGTAAAGTAACCCCTATATATTATAATTATATCTGAATATATTAAGATATCACTTTAAAAATGATAATAAAGTGAATGCATTTATAGCAAATAAAAGTATAAAATTAACATTTAAAATAAATAGTAATTTGTAAACCTTTTTGTTTCAATCAGTTGTTTCATATACACCAGGACCCTGCTTTGTGTCGCTATTCGGTTCCAAAAGTAGAGACGCAAAGTGGATTTCGACGCATAGCGAACAAATTATAATATTTTGCAAGAGAAAATATACGATATATTTATCTAAATAAAATTCAAAATAAAAGAAGAAGTACACAAAAAATTCAATTTACATATTACAGAAAACATACAAATTGTATAAAAAAATTATTATAAGATCTTATTTACTTTTTTAAAATATTTTTGCAAAGTGGTTTGTACTTTATGTTGATTTTTTTCTTCATAAATTTCTTTATAACAATTGATGCTACTTATTACTGCTCTACTTACCTTAGAACTTCGTTCCTGATTAGGATCATCTTGATCAAAAATCTGCAAAGCCTGATCAATTAATTGTATAGCTTGCACTAAACGTTTCTCTGTAAGAGTTTATTCTGGAACAATTTCTTCAATTTCTTGGCCAGAATTACTACTTATGCTGGATGAAATTCAATTTCCATTAATTCGAAATTTGTCATGTCTTCATTGTATGAGTTCAATAATTCTTCAATATCTTCGACACCCATTCCTTCAACTTGCAAAATGACCGCTAAGCCAGCTACTTCTTGAATTACATTTATTGTATCATTCGTGTCATTTTCCAATTGGGTCTCTACACATTCTGGTCACAATTTACGCCAACATCCGTTCATGCTTTTAGTGGTTACTTCATCCCAAGATAATGCGATAAATTTAATTCCATCTAATATAGTGAAATTTTTCCAAAAGATTTTTCCAGAAATGCTATCAATTCTTCAGTAGCTGCAAAGAGTTCATTAAAAGTTCAGCGAAGATAATACGATTTAAAATTAGATGTAACTCCTTGATCCATAGGTTGTATTAATGCAGTTGTGTTTGGTGGTAAATAAACAAATTTAATATTCTCTGAAAGTTCATCTAAATCATTTTGGTGACTTGTTGCATTATCCAATACAATTAAAATTTTAAACTCTAACTTTTCTATATCTCAATATGATCTCAACTCTGGAATGGCACAAGAGGACACCCAATCACGAAACAAATTAGCGGTCATACAGGCCTTTTTATTCCACCGATAATGTACAGAAAGATTTCTCTTTTGTGTACCTTTTAAAGCTCTCGGATTTTCAGAAGCATAAATTAAAAATGGTTTAAATTTATAATCACCAACAACATTTCCACCTAATAGAAGTGTCATTCGCTTTTTACCAGCTTTAAATCCCTGCGCATTTTTTCCCATTTTTGAAATGTATGTTTTCGTAGGCAAGCGTTTCCAAAATAAACCTGTTTCATCTACATTAAAATTTTTTTTCGCGCAGTATTCTCCGTCTCGAATTATATTTTTTAATTTTTCTGGAAAAACTGCTGCTGCAACAGTATCTCCACTCGCAGCTTCCCTTTTATGACTTAAATTATTCAAATTTGCTCTGATTTTGAATCGAACAAACCAACCATGGCTAGCTTTAAAACTCGTATCCTCACTTGTGCTTGGTTCTTGTAACATTAGATTGTCATAGAAAGATTTTGGTTTTGCTTTGATGGTTATTTTACTTAGAAGCATTCTACTGTAATTTTGTTCTTGTATCCACAATGTTAGAAGTGATTCCATTTTGACCATTATGGCGGATCTATTACGTGTACATTGTTGAGATAACATTTCTGTAGCAGTTTTTATTATTTCCGAATACTTTTAACGGTTGTTGCTGGTAAAGTAAGAGCCTTTGCAATATCTACTGCCTTATGTCCACGATCTAAGCGCTTAAGTATGTCAAGTTTTATTTCTAGTGTTAAAGCCTTTCTTGAATATTTACATTTACTGTTCATATTAACGGTACAATTACTACAAAAATTTTAATTTCTTAATCGTAAATAAATAAATTTAAAATCGATCTTATAATTTAAGTTTACTCGCATAAGATTATTCACAGATAACGAAAGAAAACATCTAGAATATAACGTTTTTTAATATGATTTGAAGACAAAATAAAAAAACAAATAGCGACGAGAAATCGACGCAAAGCGGGCATTTTATTTTTAAAGAACCGACGCAAGAGCGAAAAGACGCATAACGAATAGACGCATAGAGGGGCACTGGTGTATTAGGAAACCTTGAATTTTAAAAAGTTATTCCAAGGTTGACTAATTCAGATTAAAACGGGAATAATTAAACAAGTACTAATAAAAAAATGTTATCTAATAAAATAGACTAATGTTATTTAACTAAAATATTTCAAGAATATTTAACAATAATAAATAATTATTAATTAAATTACTTTTACTATCAATCACTGTAAAAGATACAGAAATATTCTTCGAAACTTTATAATTGTGATTGATACAATCAGTTAAACAAATTAATAAGTTAAACTTAATCAAAGGACAATCTAAAAATGATATCATTAGTATATATAATAATAAAATATTCGAAACCTTTAATCACATCTAACAAGGAGTGATAGGAGGAATATTCCAGCGCTCCCAAGTTTGTCTCCCTCACTGTCATATCAAGTGTTTCTTTTCGTAAATCGTTTTCATTGTTTAATAAAATTGCTTTATATCGTCACAATTAATTTATGATTATAGAATTATAAATCTTACCGATGCGGAATTCTGGGTTTATTATTGTTAAATTCGTTTCAATTATTATTAAAGGAAACAAAAAGATAAATGAAAAAATAAATTTCTGAGACATAAATATTTGAATGAAAAATAGCCAAAATGCTATTAAATTGATAATAATATTTATTGTTTTAACCAATTATTTGTAAGTAGATTGTGACCAATTATGCGCTTGATTAGAAATTAAAACTGATTTTTCTTTACATTTCGTTTTAATTTTAAGATGTAATATCACATATGGTCGTTCTTAAGTACAAAGTGAAAAATTAAATTTATATATTTCGATAGTCTGTTCGAAATAAAAAAAAGATATCATCGGGAAGTTAAAAGATGATGTCTATTAAAAGCAAAATGCACACGGATATATGCACAAGGAATACACACGGATAAATTTAAGCACAAAGTTATCAGAGAAAACATCGTTAGATTCAAAAGCAATTAAACCAGTTATTTGTGGCGAGTATTTAGTATTTCCAAATTGGAAAATGAAAGCAACTAAACCAATTATACCGATTGTCGAAACTAATTCTAGAGTTCGTTATTGTTTTGAACAGTAAAACGCGTTATTAATTTCACATTTCACTGACAACCCTACCAGAAAGGTTGTAAATCTTTTCAGATTGAAAATAATTCACATTATGAACTCCGCATTCTGTTGAGAATTTGGTTAGTTTGTTCCCTTAGCCCCTATGTAGTTTAGTAACTTGGAGAAATAACTCAAATTTTGAGTCTTTTCTCCAAGTAACAACAATAATTTAATAAAATAAAATGAAAAATTAATTTTTAAAAACTATTTATCAAAAAGGAAGAATGTAAAAACACTTTTTGTTTTAATGTTTTGTTTCGATCAAAAAAAAGTGCGCTTTATGTAAATTTTGAAATTAATTGGACTTTTTATACTGTTTATAATTTTTATGACTGAGCAACTACATCATTATAGAGAGTTAGAGTATACAAATAAATTGGATAAATTAGAGGAAGAAGCGGATAAATTAAATGAGTTAACATTTAATTCCGAAATTCCATGGGAGTATGATGAAGTGGATATTGATAACGAGAATTGCTTTAAATCTTTTGAACTTGAAAATTTATTTCCCGATGGAAACACAGCTAACAAAGATTTTAAAACCTATTATCAAGTTGAAAAATCATTAACTGGATCATTAATTAATTTCCATGATGAATTTGAAACAGCTTTTAACAAATTAAACTTTGTTAATAAATCACCGGTTATAGATGAAAAGGATATTCAACTAAATTCATTGGTAAATGAGCAAACAGAAGAGATGTTAGACACTTCACTATCCTACACAAATATAGCTATGGAGTCGCCATTTGTAAAGTTAACGAAATTTTCCAAACTGCTCCATCAACAATATCAAAAATCTGACGCAAGCATTCACGTTATCAATCAAATAGTATCAACTCATCTGAATCAATTGAATAAAAAATTATAATTGTTAAATCTATCAATCGACGTTTTTCCACAACTATGATATTTTTGCATTCTCATAAGCTTAGTAGCAATCGATAATAAATTAACTGAAATTCAAACTAACGATCTCGTTCTTCAAGGGAATTCTCATGAAGGTTGTGGATTCTCTTGGAACATCAAAAACGCTGGTGTATTACTTAGTTCTGGAGTGAATGGAACAATTCAATTGTTGGACATTAATTATACTCCAGAAAATAAAATGGAAATCACCATTTCCCGACATTTTACAAACTTAATATAATTGAAAATTTGACGTTTTATCAAGAACTTGCTGGGTTCCGTCTTGGAAACTTTAAACAAGACACACCTGTAGTAGTATAACATGAACGCACTAGCCCACTACCCTTTCCCCTCAAAGTCAAGGTCATATTATATAATAGGTTAAGGTAATATTATTTAATCTCCATTTTTATTTAAATGGTCAAATTTTGGTCAAACAAAACCATTTTAAGTTAATTTTGAATGAAAAACCATACATTAGATTCATAAATCTCTAAACGCCATTATTTAAAAGTACTTTTAGTGATTTTGTTATTGAAAAAGTTCAGGATTAAGTTAGAATATGTTGGACTTATCAGTGAATTTAAATAGGATGTATTGTCAATCTGACTCCAAGCGTGCTTTTAAACAACAAAATGAACTCCAAACGTTATCAACTTTATTGATTATCACACTTTATCACCACTTTAAAATGACACAAAGACTTATCTATTACAACTACCACTTGGTACTTATTACGACCCTTCGGGAAGTATAGGACTTTTCGAATCAATTGGATTTCACAATCACTTGACTACTACAGCGGATTTCGATAAGTAAGATTTAGTTGATTTGCTTTGACTCGAATTTACTCAATAATTTTGATTGCTTTGATTTCACTTTATTTTTAATGTAAAAATCTATGAACTAAGGTTTAAGATTCGTCTACTGGACTTAAATGGTTAAAAGAGACAAGGGTAGTATTTCGAACAAAAATCAGTTTTTGGACAAATAACATTGTTTCGACCAAATAAAATGTAGTTATTTTTATTTGTTATTGAACAATGATTTTGTTGAAATTTTGTTTATCCGAATCAATTTTGACATTTGAGACGAATAAATTTGAATTTTGTTAATTTTAAAAATAAATGTTTTTGAATTAGTTGAGGAAGTTTATTCGAATTGTTGTGAATTTTTGATATAAATTTTTGGATTTAAACTTATTGGATGGAATTAATGATCAGCTGTTAAACATAATACTAGGTTGTGTAAAAAGTTCCCGGGCAGTTTTGGATTACAATTTTAAATTTTGGTTTATTAAATTTCGGTTTGAAAATGAAGAAAAAATATTTGTAAACTTTTAGTGGCCTACTTTACATATATTTATATTTAATACATATATATATATATATATATATATATATATATATATATATATATATAAATAAAATATAGTTTTAAAATTTTTGGTTATACAAGTTATGGTAAGTAAAAATATATCTGTAAGCATTATTATCTTATTTTAGTTTAGTTAAAAATAAATATTTTTATTTTATTAAATTACTATAGACTTTGTGAGAAATTAAAGAAATAACGGTTCCGGCATTTCATTATTTCTTACAAAGTCTATACTAAATTTACGAATAGTCTTAAAAATTAAAGAAGTAGCTCCGAATGTAATAGATACACAATGTATGATATACCGAGAAATGCAAGCGAGTAAAAATATTAGTGCTGATTTAAATCAGGTATTAACAGCTGTTAAAACGGTAAATTATGTAAAATCAAGCACACTGAATTCAAAATTATTTGAAAGGTACGAGGAAATGGGATCATCTCATAAAATATTATTATTGCACGCGGAAGTTAGCTGGTTATCCAGGGGTCGAATATTAAAAAGAACATATGAACTGAGAGAAGAAATAACTGCCTTTCTATCAAGTAAAAATAGTGATCTTGTTCAGTCCTTCAAGGACATGGAGTGGAACATGAAATTATGTTATCTTGCCGATATTTTTCAACTGCTGAACGGACAGAATTTATCCCTGCAAAGAACATACAAAACAATAATTGATACTTATAATAAAGTAGAAAGACAAAAGAAAAAAAATGACAACCATTTCGATTTGATCAACTGCTTAACGGATCAAACGATTGAAGCTAAAAATAGAAAGCAATATTACAATTCCAATAAATTATTTATAATTATAGTTAATCATTTAAAAACATAATCAAATTTGAGGAATAGTTTCCAGTAAGCCAAGACCCGAGAACAGACACATTGTGGGTGTTAGATCCATTCAATTTCACAAATGCAAGAGGTTTTATCTACAGTTGAAGAAGATTTATTAGCTGATCTCTCATCAAACGTGGCATTGAAAAATGTAAGAGAAAATTTATCACATGGTTTGTTTTGGATCCAAAGTAATGGCGAGTACAATGTTTTAAGTGACAAAGCATTTCAAACTTTAACCAAGACTAAACAACGGAATAGATTAAATTTGACATCAATTGTAAGATTATCGTTAATAAATCTTTCACCAAATGTTGAAGACTTATGCAAGTCAATGCAAGCTCATTATTCCCATTGATACATAAATTAATGCATTTTTTGAATTAAATGTTTTTTGGATTAATAATATTTTTATTAAATACTTATATATATTTAATTTTAATAAAATATTTCTTCATAAGTTTTAGGTAAATAAAAACAACTTAGTGTAAAACTTTATTTTTATTTTCTTTGTGGCAGTTTTTCAAATAAATTACTATAAAAGTTCATTAATATGAAATTTTCCCTTTTTAAATAAATTCAACCTTTTTGATCGACAAATATGTCAAAAAAATGATATAAAGTATCATCCATTCAATTTTTATCATCATCGGCTTTCATCTAACTTATTATCAAATACATATTTATCTACTTCCTAAAATTTATAAATTTAAATATTATGGTCATTAATTTAAAATGAAGTTAATTAACTTAAAAAAAAATTATTATTTAAACAAAGTCTAAATTATGACAATTAAGATAATTTAAATTTAAGATAGCTAATTTTAATTTAGAGATTATCTTGACTTAAAATACATTGTGAGTGAGTTTCTAATTGGGTATCGGGTGGCAGTGGCGTAGCCAGGAATTTATGAATGGGGGGTTGGTGTTTAGAAATATTTATTAATATTAAGGTCAATCATTTCAAATGTGGACAAATAATGGCGTCATTCGCTGACTCCATAAAGTACGGCGATAACGTATTGGACATCAGAAAAATAATCACACTACAGATTACAGACAGATGTCTGTATTACATTTACAGTGTGGGGTTAGTTGGTATGTTAACCTTGACCTCTTACATACAATGCTATGCGACTGCCACTGGTTACCCGTTTCTAAGCAACGTTGGTACTGTAACCAATGGTTCTGTGACCGTCAAAGGTGAGTTTTATAACTAAAACTGCTAAGACCCGGTTTACAGCTGGTTCAGCGAGCTACCGATAGAAGGTATATGCTCGTCTTGCTTTTAGGTCCCTTACTCCCTTCACTTTTTAATCTTTCGGCTTCTGGCTCACTTCTTACTTAAAGTTTTTATCCATAGTGCGATATTCAACTTACACAATAACCAAATTAAGATTCAAACATTTATTGCCATATCAAATACAAACACAAAGTTCTATTTATACACAGAAAAATTTAACACAGATCACCAATTTGTTCATGCTTAATTCACTTGGTTTTGGCGCTTCCTGCGCTCTTGCTCGGCTTTTCCCGGTCTTGTGTGCATTTTCGGCTTGCCAGATGTCTTTCCCGGTTTGTCTTGACCCTGGTAGGCCACTTGCGCGGGTGCAAACACTAAGGGGTAGGTGACGGCACTCACCTCTTGACTTGCTGCGACGACTACTTTCAATCCCGAATTTGCACTCTCTAGGCCTGGTTCAGAGTCTTCTCTTCCTGCCAGCCCTTCTGAGCCGTCGTCAATCTTTGGTAAAGTTTCTTTACCCGTGAAGGCTCTACCCAGGTTGCCTTTGTCCGCTGCAGCTCTCGACTGAGCTGAATGCACTGTTGATGGAGGCTAGTGTTCTTCTTCCTCAACTTCTTCAGTTCGTTACTGATATCTTTTATCACGTCCATGGCTAAATCGAAATTAGAGTCAACAATTTATTTCGATGCATATTCTTTAATCCTCAACACTCAACCTTAATATTCAGAGCAACCATTTATATCAAAGATATATAATTCAATACTAATCACAACTTTATCCTTCACCTTATATTTGCATACTTTGTTGGCAATAACACTTTTTACCTTCAATAATAGATATCTCGACGGTTAATTTCTTTGGCGAATATTTCTTTGTTTTAATTTGTCGATTATGTTGTAACTAGGCCACTGTAATTCTGATTTAAATGAAAAAATTAATTGGTAATTTTTAAATTTTAAATTTACATTGATGATTACATTTAATTGTGATTTAATTCGGATTCAACCTCCGACTTATTAGGACAAGGAATTTATTTATCGCCAAAATACTTATCACTGATCAAATTTACGAGCAAAAGATTTGTTTTCAAAAACATTTATTTTACCACAAAGTTTTAATTTTCATATTCACGCTCAGCGACGGATTTTATTGTAGTAATGTATATCCTGAGTTGCTTTTCGTAGGGGTTGCCGAGCACATGAGTGCTCGTCATTTCGTTCGGTCAAATTTCTCAGGATTTCGGGTTGCAATATCTTCGGTACAACCAAGTGTACCAGGTCGAAAGCCACTTGTTAATCAGGGAGATGTCCATCCGAACTAGGGATGAAGCCACTAGCGATGTCGGCATTGATCCTCGCCAGTCTTCGGCGCTGGTTGGCTGCTTTCCAGAGATATTTCCGTTCGAAGTACTCGTACTATTGAAGCTGGAATTCAGCCTCATGCCTTATCTCTCTAACCGGATTTCACCCGGGCTCCCTTTTGATGGTCACGCTAGGAACCTCGATGTCTTGATCCCATAGCGCCGGACGGTATCTTCCGGCGAATCTGCAAGTGTTCGTTAGTGTGATTCTGTTGTCGTCATCCCACCGATCTTGGGTAGTACTAGCTGCTAGCAAAGTTAAATATTAATTGAGTTTTTAAAATGCGTTATTGTAAATTACCGGATATATTTGGTTCAGGTTGTTTGTTTAGTTATTTTTTTATATCCGATTTGTCATTGATACCTACTCCAACTACAATAGTTGGGTTTTGGTTGTTTGTCTATTTGACACTATCATCACGCCTATATTTTCGGAAAATATTTTACCGCGTAATTATGATAGACTATTCGTACTGTCGTGGTGATGTGGATTTAGTTTGTTTTCGACCTTGGCTTTAACTCTGTCTTAATGTTACGTGACTCAAATATATTACGACTACTAGCATTAAATTTAGACCTTCGGTTCATTTATTACTATAGCTTTTTGATTTTTAATCGACTTTATTTGAGGGTGGATATTCCTGTTTAAACTTATCTTCCTCATTATATAATTTAATTTGACATCCTTACTGGGTCCTCTATGGTTTACTGAAGTTAGGTCTTCAATTCTTAACGGAATAGTTTAACACTACTTTACTTGGAACTAGAAATTTAATTTGATTTTAATTTATTACAGACATCTTGACTGATGCATCGATTTCCGCAATCCCCCTTTCCCTTTAAGCAAAAGTTGACCTTAAGGATTACGTATGTTCATGTTAGATTTTAAGAGTGCCAACTGGACTACTCGGTGTGATGATTTTGGCCGATATGTCTCAAATTTAGGTCGAATTTTCGGGAGTGGGGTGAAAGGAAGTTAGCCAAAGACTGGTTTCTGATCTCCCCACTGCCCCTTTAAGCGAAAATGATTTTACGTTCGAGCCCGTCGTTACACACGGTGAAGTCTCTCACGGGCACGAGCTTTTGGCGGATGAACCGCACATACACCACTCGGCAGAGATGTCTGATTTTAATTACTTGCTGTTGTGTGGCTGTGGGCCGGAAACATTTCGACAGAAAAACAACATTAATACTCTTGAACTCATATATTTGTATTCATAGTATATTGGCATAGCATAGTTAGAACTTCCATCATAAGTGCATGATATTCACTCAGGCTCACTTTGAGAGTTTTCTCCAATAGTGCTTGATAATAGTCGAGACGATTTTTCCTGTACTTTGTGATGCAATGCTGTTTTTTCTGATAAAAAACGTTAGAGTTTTTTACGAGAAAAAGTGATCGCTCACAAGTGATTGATTTTATGCAAAAATGAATTGGTATATATACCTGTTTTGCGACCCTAACCTTGTGTGTTAATTTTAATGCGATAAAACAAAATTTGACCTTGAAATTATTTGTATAATCTAAATCTAATTTTTATTATTTTCTTAATTTAACTTGACAATTTCTTTCTTAAATTTTTAAATGAAATATTTTAACCTAAAATTATTTTATTTTAATTCAATTTTTTCAATAATTCTTTACTTTTACGTAAATTGTCAATTTTCCGTCAAATCTTTATGTTATTTTGTTATTTATGTGTTGGTTTCGTGCGGATCTTGATGCATTTTGTTATTATTTTAATTTACTTTTATGTTTTTTGATTTTATATTTTAATTATATCTTTCTCGCATTTTAAGGTGTTTATTTGATGTTTTATGAGTCTAATTTTAAATCTGCATGTTATGTTTGTGTGCTGTTTCCAATTCATTTAAACAAAACTCAGTGCTGGCCCAACAACAGTAAATAAAATAAAGGAAAAGTGTCTTTTGTTTTTTTCTTATATATTTTTTTATATATATTTTTTCTTATATATTTTTTCTTATATATATGTGTGTGTGTGTCTCATAATATTTTCTTTCCGTTGAATTAACAAATCCAAGAACGCAATAGATGACTTTTTCTCCGTTTTACATGCGAATACAATATTCTTATGTAAACTGTTCAGAAAATGCGCCATTTTTGTAATCGAGTTCTAAAGTATTGTCTATTGAAGGGTTTGAAAAATATTAGTGAGTACAAAAGAGGTTGTAAAAGTAAAATAGGAATGTCTAATTTTAACATTTTGTTGAAAAGTTTTATTAATTATTGGAAACGTGTGATATGTGAGGCATTGTGTGTAAGGTCATTGGATCCAAAGATTAATGTGCACAGTGCTGACTACGAATTTTTTTGAATATTTTAAAATAGTTTGAGTATGTTAAATTGTGATAGATTAATGTTTCAGTATTGTTGAAAATGTTTTTTTATTATTAAAATAATTTTATTTTATTTATAAAATATTGCATTACTACTTAAAAATGTTATTATAATATGTATAAAAATTATAATCCTTGAAAAAGGCTGTGCGAAAAATTAGTGAATACCTTAAAAAAATCTGATTCACAGTAAGATTTTGTAGAAAATATTATGTCACTTATGAAAAAATCAGAGGTGAAAATCCAAAATAACATAAAATTTATAATATTTACATAAAAATTTTTTTTAAAAAATTAGTTTAAACTATTTAAATATTTATTTAAATATTCAGTTATTAGAATATTTAATTATTATAAAAATATAATTTATTTAATTTATATAAATTAACATTTTTAGCTGGTTTTTTGTGCCTGAAGATGACAGTTAAACTGTCAAAATATATAGTACAACGAGTGTTTGAATGGCGTGTTCTTTTAATAAAATCGTCACCAAACTTATATTATTAAATATTTATAAACACACATAAATATAAGTAAAATCCAATAGTGATTATATTTATTTTTTACTTGCTAAATCATTCTGAAAACTAGTTAAGGAGAACATTAGATTAATTTCCAAAAAAAGTATGAACATGTATAAATATTTGTTTTATTCTTTTTTTATATATCTTTGCAGAAGCATTTCTAAAAACACAAGACCACTCCCGAGAACATAAATAACTAAGGTTACAATAAAGATTCCAGCCGAATTTTCAAGATCAATCGGGGCCCGTTCAGAACTCTCTAAGGCGCAATTATCTGTATTAGATTCAAGATCTTCTGTAAACCATTTTGATATAATTCCAGTATTACTTAATGCATATATTCTAAAAGAAAAAACGCACTTTTAATTTAATATAATCCATGAAAAATAAACATTATGTGGTTTTTAAATAATATAGAGTTTTTCTAAATGTTTTATTTTCTCTCTTAAAATGTTTAATCATTTTTTTAGAAAGTTTAATCATTCAGATAAAATACAAATACGCACGTGAAATATCTGAAAATTAATGAATATATGCAAGAGTTTTTAAGAAGTATAATGGACATTGAATATTTTAATAAAAAATAATACTTGTTTTGTAAAATAGTGAATGTTAAATAGTGTATATATGCAACTATTATATAATGTATAAATATGTAAATATATAAATGACATATATAAATATGAAAAAAGTCAAAAAATAGTAAATTAAAGTTGTGTTCAGATTTGATGTTAATCTCGAAAATTATCGAAGTATTGAAGTTGTAAAAATAAATCACAAAAATAAAGTTAAAAGATCAACAAAGGAAAAACAGTTTAAAAGAAAATAAACGTTTTTAATTGTAAAATGTTAAAGAAATAAATATATTAAAATGAATGTTTGCTCTTTAAAAGAAATAAATTATAACGGGAGGTATATGAACAAGAATAATACTCCCTAAAAAGTGTTGGGCCAGAACACAAACGGCCTTGTAAATGTTTAAATGAATCGGTAACACACATGCAAATATAACATGCAGATTTAAATTCAAACCTATTAAAACACCAATTAAACCCTATCAAAATATGAGAAAGGAGACAATTACATATAAAATAATAAACATAAAAATAAATTAAAATAATAACAAAAAAAGCAACAAGATCCGCACGATATAAAAATAAACATAACACGAAAACCTAACAAATTCGACCGAAATTTTGATAATTTAACAAAATGTGTAAAATTTCATGAAAATGAAATAAAATTCAGAGAATTCGAATTAGAAATAATTCAATAAAAATTTAAAAAGAAAAATTATCAAATAAAATTACAAAATAATAAAAATTAAGATTAGAATACACTAGAAAATACCAAGGTCGAATTTTGTTTTACTAAATTAAAAAGAACACGCAAGGTTAGGGACAAAAAATAGGTATATATACCGACTCATTTTCACGTAATTTTTAATCGTTTATCAATTTTTCAAACTTGAACTAGTCTTGTTTAAAAATCTATTTTTAAGGTGAGTTTTATTTTGGAACTCTCTCTCCACGTCGCGTCCTCGCAATCTCGATGGAGCTCTGCTTGGATGTCGGCGTGGGGAGAGTAATATTTGTATGATTTGTCGTTGGATCAAGTACTTATTATGTTGCTTTGTTAATATTAATAAATTATTTATAATATCTAAAATTATTTTCTCTATAATTAATTTATTTCATGTCGAAATTTTTCCGGCCCACAGCCAAAGACACATCACAAGTCATTAAAATCAGACATAGTATTCAGATTCGTGTAAGTGCGTGGAATATCGCCGATGATCTGTGCCCGTGAAGACCCGGCGTGCGGAACGCAGGGATTGGAACGTCAATATTATCCCGTATAGAAGAAAGGAGAGATAAGGGAGTGGTCTTTTGGCTACTTCCTCGTCTCTCAGTTTCTTTAAATTCGACCTAAAATATTCTACACACGGCTAAAAATTATCACACCGAGTAGTCCAGTGGGCACTCATTAATTATAATATGAACATAATGCGCCTAAGGTCAACCAAGGGGAAAAGGTGACTAGGTAATAAATGAAATGAAATTGTTGCTATGAAACTAAACTATTAGTATAACCACAAAACGTAAACTATGAATGGGAATTTAAATTAGCTATTGAGCGATTATCCTGAACGCATAATAATCAAGAGTCTAAGCGGATCATGAATCTAAATGAATCAGATTTGGAAACCTCAATGGGTGCAATTGTAGTTAAGTAGAATGTAGTAACGAAATTTTTTTTTTTGGATCCCACGCTAACGTGATGAGGTAATTGTCAGAAACCCACAAGAATAATTGTCTTAACCTAAATAAAAATTCAAGTGTGGAAGATGAACCTGAAACCGCCACCATAAATTCAAATCTAACCAATGCCTTAAACTTAATTATAATCATAGGATAACTAGCAAGAGTTGTTAATAATTAACCAAATTAAAAATCACCTAATTCACCTAACGAAATGATTAGCACAAACTTAAAATGTAAGTTTAATAGAAATCGTTGATACGTTCTAAATGTAAAGAATAAAATAAAATACCCAAAGGTAACCGACAATTAATTATAACGTAAATATGATTCGAGCTATAAACTCACCCACTCCTAATAATGGTTAAACAAAAAACTCCCCAATGAAAGTAAAACTATCATTAAAATATAAACTATACAAATACTACTATGGATAAGAATTTATAAGTTCCTCAACCCAAAATAAAACTTTAACCCTAAGGATACGGAAATAACAATTAAAATTTGTAGTACTTTCCCAAAATGACGAATAGGCGATGAGACGTGATAATTTATTACAATCATACCCTAGTTCGATTAAAGGAATTCAAAGAAACGCCGAGCTAAAGTATGCCCTAAATTACCTTTAGAAAACGCCACTCCCGAAAATCCTCTAAAGATAAGTCATAAAGGGGCTTACAATCATAAATAAATAAATTTCCAATGAACGTAATAAGAGCATATAATAATTTGATTAATCAGAACTCCGTCTAGTTTCCGGAATACCACGCATTTTTGGTATTATGAGTTTTATTGAAATACTGGCATCTCTAAATTACTCCCGTCAGGTTTTTCCGGCATAATAACTAACGCCGAACAATGTATTTAAAATAACATAAAAAAGGAAAATCATAATGCTGATGACCCCTCAATGGCCCCAACGAATAACTACCTAAAAGAAATTAAATAAACAAAAATCGAAAAATTAGCCAACAACCAAAATCGTACAATTAATAATAGTAAATTAAAAAATCATCTGGCTAAATAAATTAAATTGAAGACCTAACGTTCGACCACTAGTACTCATGAATTCCACTCTAAAGAAAATATGTGAATAAGATCCGTAAATAACAAAAATAAAATATTATACTGTTAACAACAAACCCGGAAGATTTTTCATTCGAATAAAGGGTCTGGTAACTGAATAATCCATCTCCCGAGTGCTGCTAGAGGAATTCAATAAATAAGATCAATAAATAAACAAAATGAAATTAATACGTACTATAATACGTACTATAATTCACAGTAGTCCCATAGTGAGAAGGAAAAATGAAACCGATATATAATTCCGCCGATATGCCAGTAACGTCTCAACTGTTCAACCCATATCCTTAACACACACGTACGCACCACCACTTCAATAGCCATGGACGAAATCGATTATTGCATGCGTCGCATGCATACCAACAACTGCGATATACCCACAAATCAACATCCAATATAAGGAAAAGGGAAACCTATTAATATCTACCAGTAACGTGTAAAATCATAAATCCGACAGGCATGACAATCCACAACAAGAATTTCGCACACTTCCCTGCGGTTCCGGCAGTAATAGAACATCAAGCCCGGAGGCGATTCCATTAGCAATCCATGAAAACTAAAATAAACATGTCGCACACCGACACCCCTAAACGCCGTAGTAGTGGCCTTTACGACACACACTTACTACTAACCGGTGTGCGTATTCTCTGCCAAGTCTGCGAATGGCACCCCAGTGCTATATATTAAATGACAACTCTAACGCCGGATTGAATTACAAATGGAAAGAGAAATGAATTTAGCAGAAAGTTTGCTGAGCAACCCACCAGAAAATTCATTCAATAATCTGCAGGACAATTCTTTGAATAAACATACTGTGGCCGGAATCATAGGGGAAGACGTCGACTTGGATAGGCAGTCCTCAAGTAATTTATAATTTTATTTTGTTATAATTTAATGTTTTATCCGGTACAAACCATAAAAAATTTCTAATGCAGCGGCGAAAAATTTTAATGAATAATGATTCAAATTTACCCTCCTTACTATGAATGTATTAATCCTAGAACCCTGACAGCTGGAAACAGGTTTACAATTTATTAGTTGGCTAAGTTAAATTATAGGTATTTAATTTCTGCAATGGGGTGTAGAATTACAAGTACTTGAACAGAAAGAAAAATATATTTTCGAAGTATTTTGTGTGATTTTCGAACTTCAAATTACTTACCCAACTTTTATTACTTGTGGTCCTTTCCGGAAAGACTAACTACTCTAGTTTGAAAAATTTATTCTCTCATTTTAGATTTATATAATCGCTGAAGTGTTGTTATGAAAAATTGTGGAAATAGCTCAAACTGTGCTGGAGGATTCAATGTTATCAATTGATTCAAGAGAAGTTCTAATCATTTTCTTTTTGTTACATAATTTCATTATAATTATATTGAATTATTTAAATCATTTTCATTTTAAATCATAATTTTGTTGCATCATTTCATTATAATTATGTTGAATTATTCAAATCATTTTTTAAATCATAATTTTGTTGCATCATTTCATTATAATTATATTGAATTATTCAAATAATTTTAAATCCCATTTTATTGCAATTGGATTGTAATACTCAAATCGTTTTAAATCATATTTTTGTCACATCATTTTACAATGATTATTTTGAACCTCTAAGGGAAAATTCACAACTTTGGGCACTTCTATATTGGACTATTTGATAAAACGTTTAGACATTTTGATCATCCTTATATCATTGTAGGTATTTTAGTTTTATGATACTTTTAGGTAATTTACTCATTTTAATATATTAATTACAAAACCTTTAATACACCTGAAATTTTGCTATTTACAAAATCTTTAATGCACCTGGAATTACGTGTAACTCTAGATATATTGATTCTTCCGAATTAACTCATGAACCCTCGAGTATTGTTTAATCACTGGTATCTAAATTTTGACATGATGACTACAAGTTCAAATCGTAACCTGATTAATCCCCCTCAAACTAACATTGAGACCATGCTGCATTGATTGCTCATTAAAACCCTTAATTTTGTTAATTTCCACTTAAATTTATTTACCCGTTTAGAAAGTTCTGAATCTCTCGCTTGGGTCCACCCATCTGTTGCAGACCAGTGGTGTCAAGCATGGAAACGTGCCCATAAGGAGAGATACCCCGACATGCCCCAGCCGGAGAAAGAACGGCTAGAAGACATACTCCTGATAGAAGACACCATGAAACAATTCAGGGGGAAAGGCCAACTCGACGGCCCCAACCCGGCCCAGGAAATTCACGAGTGGGCTCAAGCCCTCCTGGCCTGCCTCCAGGACCGCCAACGACGGACTAACCTACTGGTAGACTGGGCCAGTGATTAATTAGCAAATGTCGAGGAGGACATTGCCAACGGCACGATCGCCGATGCCTATCCACCCAGTCCGCGGCCGGCCCGTAACACGAAACGACCCGTGTTTGTGATTCCAGGCTACTCTCCGGAAGAGGGAATAAAGAAGTTCTTTGAGGACTCGTGATTTCACCAACCGTAAATCCTGTTTATGTGTAATAAATAATTGCTTAAGAATTCGTTTTGATTTCGCCCATTCTTAACCCATCGTAAAAAATATGTTTAAAGTAACTACCCCTGTATGGATTCAGAGATTTATTAATAAAAGGTTGATATTCGCCATTACAGGGATGAAGCCTTTATCAATACTGCAGCTGGAGTTAGAACGAGCCCGAGCAGCCAACAAAAATCTCCATGAGCAAAATGTTCAGCTGGCTAGGGAAGTACAGCAGACGAAGGACGTTTGGATGGAGCCCAGAAGGGTAAAACTGCTTCACCAACGGCTTGCAGCAGCCCAAAAGGGATGGGAAGAAGAGAAACAGTTGGTGCGAAGTCTACGGATTCAAACAAAGGGGCTGGAGGTCGCACTGTCAGCCTGCCAAGAAGGGGCAGCCGTGACCTATCCTCTCATATTTGCCCCACTCAAGTGGCCTACCGGGAGGCGATAACTTCCCCGCCACGACCGCAATAACAACCCCAACTCCAAACAGTTACCGCCCCGGGCGGAAGGAGCGAGCTAAGCGCCGAGCCGCTCGATTGCTGAACAAGGACTGATAAACTCAGCAAACGCATCTAATTTGTGAATAAAATATTTACCTAGTTTGTGAATAAATGTTGATTTTAGGCATTTTACTTAGTATTTTATAGTGCCTGTAACCCCGTATCCAACACACCAAATATATCACTACAATATGACTAGTAGGACTGTTAATTAAACGCACGACAGACAGGGACCAAATGATTCAAAACGAGCGCAAGTCTTCTAACGACAGCTCGTTGGACCCAGAGGTTGTCCGAACAATTACAGCATTAGTAATAGCGCTCAATTTTTGCGGACAATCCACCCACTCGAACACATTTTCAACGTTGCCTAGCAACGGGTGCCGAGTGGTAGTTAGAAAATATTTATATGGCGCTACCGGGGTAACCATAAGAAGATTTAAACAAACACCCGCACCCAGTAACCCACCAAAGGTACACTTAGTGAAATTATGGTACAGAAATGCCTGTGATTATTCAAATGAGAAACAAATTGGTACAGAGCGTGGTTGCATGCGCGCAACCCTTACTATGCAAATAGATTGTTACAAACTCAATTAGCCAAGATCTCAATTCAGGTGAGATAAACATTGAATTTTTTCATAATAGTAAATCTTCGAAGTATAAAACCAACTTTAAGTAAAAATAAATTATTTTTCGTTTTAAAATAAGATTTTAATCAAATTCTAGCGAATAACAGGCAGACCGATTTCGAGAGATTTCACCAGAATCTGACACGTTACCACCAAAAAGCGCTGATCCAGTTTCAGCAAGCAGAAGCCATGATCTCGAGATGTCACGCACGGAGAGCACTTGATTGAAGCCCTAAGAAGCAAAGAAACTAGTGCAACAAAATGAACTATTAAAATCCTTCAACAAATGAAGAATGAAAACAAATTAATTAAAACTGAAAGACACTATTCAAGATGGGATAGCAAGACACGGTGGAAATCATGAAATGTATATTTCTAGTTACTCACATGTGCCACAAATTATTCAGGAAAATAATAATACAAGAACTCCAATTCAACCATGCAGGTCAAGGTCAAGTAAGCAGAAAAAGCAGGGAGAGAAAGAAAATGAAAAATTAAAGGTCGACAGGTTAGTAAGAAAAAAAGGAAAATCATCTTCAATTATCTGGAGAATCTGAAACACTTATTTGGTAAATTTAAGTTGTCAGAAATTATTAAATTGTATGAGTTATAAATCATCACATTTTGTTTTTGAAATTGTTTTGACTGGTTTTTGATAAATAGAAGCACCTAAAGTAAAAATGAGCATGAATACTTTCTATATTAGTTCTTGAACTAAAAGGTTTATCTGGGTATTAGCAGTCACGGCAATATGGATTACCTTTTACTAGAAACTGCCCATTGAAATACATTTCCAACTTCATTTTTGACGGATATTTAATGGTAATATCTTCGTATGAGCGATTCTGGTGTGAATTCCTTTTTTATTCGTCGTGTATCCAGCATAATCAATTTTCTAATGACTAATTACTTATAAACGCAAAATAAAAGTAGTCATATAAAAATTAGTGGACACAATTTTATGCTGCATGACGAAAAGAAGTGAAAAATATTTTTGTGTATGAATGTAGAAATACATTATTAAAGATTTATTAAAATATTGTTAAAATTTCAATTTTGTAAATTTTATAATATAACTTTTTAAAATTTGAGATTTAAAAATCTGAGCTTATAATTTTTTAACTGTATGATTTTATAAAAAATTTTTAATGAATTAGTTTGTTTGAAAAAAAATTATTTAAATCGATAAAGTTCAAATTTCATTTCTACCTGATAATGACAGTAAGTCTAGATATATATTGTAGTTTTATATGTTAGATTGGAGTTTCTTTTATTTAAACGAATGCCATTGTTTTGAGATTCTTATAAATAATAATAATAATGCTGATTCATAGTCGAATAATAAAAAATTCTTAACGTCACTGCAAAATGAAAGGTAATCAGATCTGAAAACCAAAAATAGTTCTTTTAATTATAATAATATTATTAGAATTATTTTTATATGAAAAACATTATTTTTATAAAAAAATGTAACTAGCTTACTCTTTGTCAAACGCATCTTTATAATCAGCCATCTTTGGTAATACAAACCCATTAAAAGTAGCTGCAATTATTTCAGAAATGACTGTAAATTTCGAGCAGTTCTGCTTTTTCAAAAATCTCATAGTGCTGTAGTCTCCACCACATGCAATATTTCTTGTTTTAGGATCAAGGAGCTAAGTTATTTAAAGGTTTTTAAATTATGTAATTTGAGTGAAATTGAAACTTGAAATAAAATAGAGGAAATGGCTCAATTACAGAAAAACAAATTTGATTGTATTTAATTTTAAATTACTAACATATATTGGATTTGCTTAACTAAATAAATTAGAAACCATTTGCCGTAATTTGGGATTACTATGATTGTAATATCATATTCCTCTCTAAGAAAAATGGCAGTGTAATTATGTCGAGAATCTTTCCTAATGAATTTTATGTTTATGCTGTGTAAATATTTGAAGAATACTTGAGACCAAAAGTCAACATTTTTTAAGGAAAACTGGAATTTTTATTTAAATTAAAAATATAAAAAAATATTTTTTGAGGTTTAATTAAATAATTATAGGAAATTATTATTAAAAATATCAATTATTATAATTAAATTTTAAATAATATACCATATTTATCCATATAAATTTAATTAAAAATTACACCTCCCACAAAATTGAACATCAACCCAGATCCATTTTGTTGAATAGCTGAATTTCTGTTGAAACATTTGCAAGTATTCAACCCGATTGCCGTTTTCAGAAAACCAACGATTCAACAACTACTATTCGTTTGCCTTTTCAACAGGAAGTAAAGATTTATTGCTTACATTTTTTTCAAGAAAAATCAAAATATATATGTCCAAAATTTCAATAAAATGCATAATTAATCGCTTGTGAATATTTGTATTCAAAGGTTTGTAGAGAAAATGAAGGGATGAAGATTTATTTTTCAATTTTTGAATGTTTCAAGATGACATTCAATGCTGCATAATTACATTATTTAATTGTCAATCAATCATTTGTCATTCTCAGAAATTTAAGGTTGACATCATAAATCCTATTATTAAACTCTTCACTAAATCACCACAAAATGTCCACGATGAACATTAAAACTTGATTTTAACTTTTTTGTAACTATTGATAAGAAAAAAATAAATCATACTTCTAATTTCAATATGCGAATGAGGAAATATGTTTGACATGATATCAAATGTACAACTAGTTAAAATCGCACAAATAACTTTCATTTACACAATTAATTTTGGTGTGCTTTTATATATTTTAAATGCAGGATCATGCGTTTGTAATTCTGTGCCAGATTCTCCACTTATCGCATTCAAATCCGTTCTGGTGTCGAACATCATTTTAACTTTCTTATTTACGATTGGTTTATTCGTTGTCTTTACTGATCTTCTGCTTGAAATAAATTTGTTTTGATATTGTTTGGCTAGAAGCCACAATTTAAACAAAACATGAAGTTTAATAAAGATTTTTCCGAATTAGGAAAATGGCTGACGAAAAACATACACACGCACCGCAAGCAGAAATCAAAAATAAAATAACATCAATTAAAACAAATTTAAAAATAACATAATTAATTAAAAACAAATATTAATAAATTTCGCATACAAGTGCATACAGAAACATAACATAAAGCCACCCATAACCTTGCAAAATAAGGCGGAAAGGGCAACCAGAATAAAAGAATTAACAATCAGCGAGAATAAATATGTAAATTTAAGGAAAATAATATTAAAAAATAAAGAAAAATAAATAGAAAAAGATAAAAATATTAAAATAAATAGAAGCTATTAAAAACACGAAAAAATGGCCGAAAAAGGTTTAAAATTCTCAGATTGGTTGTACCCAGGCATGAAAACACTATATATACAGCAGCTATATTCATAATTATCATTTTTACACTTCAAAAACTTGAAAGGAACTTTATATTTTGAATTTGAAACTTGTAAGTGGTATTTATATTGTTATATGTCTAATATATTTTACGTTAATTTTTTAGTTTTAATTTATTATTATGGATGGCCGCGATACTTTTAGTATTCGTGACAGGTCCCCCTTAAAATTTTTTATATATAATCATAATAGTCTGTTGGACAAGTGTTGAATTGATATTCAATTCCCGCAGTTAAGTTTGCGGAATGTTGACGTGTCAATTTATCATTTTCCACCCCTCGGAGTCTGCTGGGACTGGTCAGCTTTGCATTGATCACGAAAGTCGGACTACGCTGGATTTCACAGCGGCATTCATGAATAGTGAACGGAGTGGCAACAAAATAAACTCACGGGAAGATCGCATTGACTATAAGGGGATTAACATTTATGCAAATAAATAATAAAAAAAATTTGGCAACGATTTAATTAAAAGATAACGCCAATTAAAACCTTTTCCTTCGCTATATTTCGACAGCATAATTGTCATCTTCAGGTACACAAAACCAACTAAAAATATTATGAATTAATATTTAATATAAACAAATTATTTTTTATTAATTTAATTTTGTAATAAATAAATATTTAAAAAATATATTCAAATAACTTTTAACTAGAAGAACGTTAAGAAGAATGTTGGAATCCGAGAAAATAAAGAGAACTCCCATTGATAAAAAAACTGACAAATATTGGATTAATTTTAAATAATGCTACGAATGAGTTTTGGTTAGAAGTATGTGTAGAATTGTGTATCAAAAATTCGATTGTGCAAATAAAAGCTAAAGAGGATGATCATATTAAAAAATTGATTAATTTGAGGAAAATATTTGGGATTTCAAAATTTAGTGTGGAGAATACTGTGATAAATTTGAGTAAAATAGTTTTGACTGATGAAGAAGAGCGTGTTTTAAAATTTGGTCCAAATCACTGTATTAAGAATCGCTTGGATGAAACAAAATTGTGTGCAAAAATGGAAAGTTTATATTTTCATATATCCCGATCGATGAAAGGCATTAATGGTAATTATGTGAAGAGCTCGTTAAGTGCAAGTACGATGGAGTATATCAATAAAAACAAAAAGCAGAATATTAGGGATTTTATGACTTTAAAAAACTTAGCTAAAAAAATATAAATATCTGTAAGTTTGACAAAGGAAATGGGATAGTTATTCTTGACCATGATATGTATGTAAATAAGTTGAATGATTTGTTAAATTCTCCTCAGTTTGTGAAATTGCCAAAGTGTCGGAAGAATGGAAATTTGCCTTCTCTTAAGGATGAAGAGTTTGTAAAAAAATGTTAAATGGTTTTATTGAGAAGAAGCTTATTAATGAAGAGGTAGGTAATTCTATTCGTCCAAGAGGATGGCATCCAGCAAAACTATATGGGCTTCCAAAAATCCATAAAGATGGTGTACCTATGATACCAGATTTGTCGATGGTTGGTACTGCGCTGTATGAAATAGCAAAGTTTTTAGATGGATTATTAAAACCGTTAATGCGATCAGAATTTGAATGTAAGGATAGCTTTGAGTTTCTGTTTTGTATTCCACAGATACAAAAACTAAGTACGAATGATGTTATGGTTTCCTTTGATGTTTGCAGTTTGTTTACGAATGTCCCACTGGTTGATACAATTGACTTATGCTGTGCATTGTGGGATGAAAATGATTCTGAACATCACATTTTGGATAGAAGGGCATTTCGCATACTTCTTGAATTTGCTACTTCAAATGTCAATTTTCTTTTCAATGATGAATGGTATCAATAAATAGATGGAGTCACTATGGGTTCCCCTTTAGCACCAACGATGGCATCATTATTTTTGGATAGTTTAGAAAAAAATGGCTTCTTTCCAATTTGAAAAACCCTTTGTTTATAAAAGGTATGTGGGTAATATTTTTCTTGTATTTGAAAACCAGAAACATTTAGAACCGTTTTTGCATTTTATGAACAGTGTATATAAAACATTGTATTCACATGTGAAACGGAGAGAAAGTCATCAATTGCGTTTTTAGATTTGTTAATTCAACGCAAAGATAAACATTATGAGACAGAGATTTATAGAAAACTAACTGATACTGGTCTTTATACTTCTCCAGAAAGCTTTTGTGAATTTAAGTATAAGAGAAATATGGTGAAAGGATTGATTTATCGTTCATGATCATTATCTTCTACTTTTGCTAATTCGGTAAGAAGTGTTGATAAATTGGTTGAGTTGTTGATAAAGAATGGGTATTCTAAATCATTTTTATTGTTGATGATAAAAGAGACTGTTGATAAATTGATTAAACATCCTAAGGATCCATGTTTTGGAAAGTCTGAGTGTAATTTGTCAAATGAGTGTGAATTGAGTGTTGATCTAAATAATAGTAAAAATCAATATAAAAAAATTGAGCCTAAATGTGTTAGTATTGCCATACTCTGAAGGTTTTACAAATTATAAAAGGAAATTAAGTAAACAGATGGGAAATTTAGAGAATAAGATCGTCTCTAATTCGTGTAAGGTACGCAATATGTTTATTAATAAATCAAAGACTCCGGTTGAATTGTGTTCTGATCTCGTTTATCAATTTACATGTAATGGGTTTAATGCCACATACATTGGAGAGACATCCCGTCATCTCTGTACTTGAGTTCTAGTGCATTGTCGATTGAAAGGTTTGACCAATATTAGTGAGCACAATAGAGGCTGTAAAAGTAAAATAGAAATGTCTGATTTTAGAATTTTGTTGAAACGTTTTAATAATTATTGGGAACGCGTGATATGTGAAACATTGTTGATAAGGTCATTGAATCCAAAGATTAATGTGCAAAGTGCTGTGACTACGAATGTTTTGAATGTTTTTAAATAGTTTACGTATGTTAAATCATATTTATGTATTGTTTTTTAAAAAAAACTTTTATTTAATATTATTAAAATAATTGAATTTTTAAATTACATTATTTTTTAAAAAATTATAATATAAATAAAAATTATAATATTTATATAAATAAAATTTAAAATTTGTTAAAAGTTATTTGAATATATTTTTCAAATATTTATTTATTACAAAATTAAATTAATAAAAAATAATTTATTTAAATTAAATATTAATTCATAATATTTTTAGTTGGTTTTGTGTATCTAAAGATGACAGTTATGCTGTCGAAATATATCGTACGAAAAGTTTTTTATTGGCGTTATCTTTTAATTTATGTAAATGATTAAGTAATCTAATTGTTTTTTATCTTTTCAAAAAATTCCTGTCTACAAGTATATCTATCGAGAGGGATCGACTAAGGATAGGTGTGAATAAGGAAATATAGATGAAAGAAATATTTTTTTGATTTATAATAGTTTTATAAATGAAAATTTAATGTATTAAATTGTAAAAATGATTTTATTATCTCAATAGAACTGAGCGGAGTCGGGAGCATTTGCTTTTGTTTTTTCTCGATCGCCAACGACAATTATACCATGCTAGAAGTCATCACATTAAAAAGAGATTTTTGTTTTCCTTAAAAAAGAAAATTATTATTCTCATTTAATTTTATTTCCCTGACGTAAGGCTGACAACTATATTAATTTCCCCAATACGTAACGTCAGTATGTGTGGGAACCGAAGGGGTTGGCACAGAAGATACGTGATTATCTGGCAAGTACATGAAATCCTGTACCAGTATTCATGAGCGAGGATCTTCTGCGAGTCAGTTGATGATGCTATCAAAATCTACGCTGATTATCTCATTATAAATTTATGTCAACATTCTCGCGGACTGTTAAGTACGATAAGTATTCTACCAGTTGAAGTAGAATGATAGTTTCATATCGCCGCAGTACCATATTTTTAAGACACTAATGAACTCGATGTGCCACTTATTCGTGGACACGACCATTTTTTAATGTAAAAATCACCCATAAGATGCCCCACAGGCACTTCAACCTAATTAGGCTGATAAAAGCCAATTTTTGACGGATTGTGTGTATATGCATGCGTGCCTGTGTGTTACCCAATGGCAATGAATTGGGACGCATAAAAAATTAATTAAATTTAGAATTTATTTTTATTAAAATTAATAATTTAACTAAATAAAATCTCCGTTAAAAATTCTCGTTTTTATTTTTCTTACCTTTAGTAAGCTTTAAATAATTAATACCTGAAGAAAAATTAAAATTACCATTCCAAATCACAGAAATCAAAATGATACCAAATTATAAAATCCCGAAACTACCCCAACTCCAACCAGCCCACCCAGTCAAATCCAATACCCCGAAAGAAGACATTTCGCATCTGACATGTCAGCAAAAGTATAATAAACTATACGCCGAACATGAGCGTACGTTGGGTACGTGGTTTACCCCAGAAGCCGTGAAGGCCCTCCACCAACAGATACACCGCTTGACAAAATGTCGCGATGACCTGATTTCCGAGAAGCGAGCTCAGAGATTCATTATAAATGACCAGTGCGCCGTGTTGATTGCCTCACTCACGGAGGCCGAACTAACAAAACGCCTAGCCGGCCGAGATCTGGCCGTGAAATTGAATCTGATTCTCCCAAACCACATCCCGGAGAAGAACTTCATCGGCCCTGATAAAACACCGAGAACCAGTAAGAAACACAACCCCAGCAAAAATCGGCGACGCCATGAACACCTTCGAGCTGAGGAAGCCGTTCTTCTGACAAATGCTGCCAAAGTACTAGAAGAAGCCACAATTCGGGTCGCAGAACAACACTCCAAATTTGTGAAACAAGAGGAACAACACCCAGAATTTGTGCCGACAAGAATGACGACATAAAAATCAACGTGTGTATTTCCTCCGCGATAGTGATACCACCAGCGGTCGAGGAGACTCGAAATTCATCGACTTCTGCCGGATATTGGAGCGACGACTTGGGTGACGAGCTGCATCCCCCAGTTCCTTCGGTCGGAGCCGCCAAATATAACTCCCACCGAAAGAGAATATTCCCAGTAGATATAGATGGAGAAAATCGAGATCTCCTAGTAGATCTATGTGAACTTTTGGACGATTAGTAGATTAGTACATCATCTTCCTTTTCTAAGTGATACCGCTTTGTGATTATGATTAAAATTAAATTTTTATTATTTGTATAATTTTGTGATTTCTTTTCAAATAAATGTTTAAAGAACTTTAATAATTATTGCCGGGCATAGTATAGTAATAGAGGGAACATATTAATCTAAATGGTGTTATTACAAGAGTTTATTTAACAGAGGGAGTAAAAATGGGAAGTATTACAGGTTTCGCTAAAGTAATTTAAAGTACTCGTGGGAGGATTTCAGAAAGTAAATGGTTAAATTTCAGCGAAAGATAAGAAATAAACCCCAATCTAATTATATTTGTTCTTAAATTAAATGATAAATTTTTATAATTTTAGAAACAGCTGATTTAACAGAGAATTAAATTATTTAGAAAATCTTTTTAATTATCGAGTGTTAATTAAGGTATGAAATTCACAAATTTAAACAAATTTTTAGGTTATTAGTATTATTCTATTTTTTCACGGTAATTCAGAGGAAATTAGCTTAAAATTTGATAATTGAGGAAGGTAGAGTCTAAAAGCCTTATTAACTAAGATTTGAATTTAATATATTTTGAAAGGTTGTTAATGTTAAATTGGTAACTGAACTTTTATCACAACTCATCGAAATGTAACTGGTGTTGGGCCAGAACACGAACGGCCTTGGAAATGTTTAAATGAATCAGTAATACACACGCAAATACAACATGCAGTTTTAAAATCGAATCTATTAAAACACCAACTAACCCTGCTAAAATACGAGAAAGAGAACAATTAGATATAAAATTATAAAACATAAAAGTAAATTAAAATAATAACAAAGTGCAACAAGATCCGCACGAAATAAACATAACATGAGAACATTAAAGTTTGGCCGAAATTTGATAATTTTCCAAAAGATGCTAAAATCCATGAAAATGGGATAAAAAGCAAATAATTCGAATTGGAAACAATTCAATTTAAAAATTAAAAAGAAAATTGTCAAATTAAATTACAAAAATAATAAAATTAAGAATAGAATATTCTAGAAAATAACAAGGTCAAATTTTGTTTTACTAAATCAAAAATAACATGCAAGGTTAGGGTCGTAAAATAGGTATATAAACTGATTCATTTTCACATAATTTTAATCAGTTTTTCATAAAAACTTGAAGTCAGTTTTTCCAATCTGAACTTTAAATCGTTTTTACCAGTTTTAATCGGTTTCTACAGCACTTAGAAGCAGTTTTTATCTGAAGCAGTTTTAAATGATGTGAGTGAAGAAATGTTCAATGACTTTCTCCACGTCGTACCCAGATAACCTCGTGAGAGCTCTGTTTGAGGTGTCGGCGTGGGGAAAGATTTTATGCGATGATGAATGCAGTTACAAATGTATTATGATGACGATTATATGAAATAAATATTTTGATCTAACAACTCTTTGTAGAAATTTTTCCGGCCCACAGCCGCTCACGCACCGCAAGTTAATAAAATATACACACAATTCAGGCTGTGTAAGAGCAGTTTTTCTGCCAATAGCCTGTGCTCGTGAAGGTTCCGGCGTGAATAACGTAGGGCCCAAACGTCAAATCATAACCGTTATAGGAGAAATTGGGAGGAAGTAGTCTTTTGGCTGCTCATCCACTGCCCATTTTCCTATAATTTCGACCTAAAATCTAGTTTCACATATCGGCAAAAATCATAAACATTGAGTAGCTCGGTGAGCACTTTTAAAGTCATAATGTTGGGCCAGAACACAAACGGCCTTGGAAAATGTTTAAATGGATCGGTAACACACATGCAAATATAACATGCAGATTTAAATTCAAACCTATTAAAACACCAATTAAACCCTATCAAAATATGAGAAAGGAGACAATTACATATAAAATAATAAACATAAAAATAAATTAAAATAATAACAAAAAAGCAACAAGATCCGCACGATATAAAAATAAACATAACACGAAAACCTAACAAATTCGACCGAAATTTTGATAATTTAACAAAATGTGTAAAATTTCATGAAAATGAAATAAAATTCAGAGAATTCGAATTAGAAATAATTCAATAAAAATTTAAAAAGAAAAATTATCAAATAAAATTACAAAATAATAAAAATTAAGATTAGAATACACTAGAAAATACCAAGGTCGAATTTTGTTTTACTAAATTAAAAAGAACACGCAAGGTTAGGGACAAAAAATAGGTATATATACCGACTCATTTTCACATAATTTTTAATCGTTTATCAATTTTTCAAACTTGAACTAGTTTTGTTTAAAAATCTATTTTTAGGGTGAGTTTTATTTTGGAACTCTCTCTCCACGTCGCGTCCTCGCAATCTCGATGGAGCTCTGCTTGGATGTCGGCGTGGGGAGAGTAATATTTGTATGATTTGTCGTTGGATCAAGTACTTATTATGTTGCTTTGTTAATATTAATAAATTATTTATAATATCTAAAATTATTTTCTCTATAATTAATTTATTTCATGTCGAAATTTTTCCGGCCCACAGCCAAAGACACATCACAAGTCATTAAAATCAGACATAGTATTCAGATTCGTGTAAGTGCGTGGAATATCGCCGATGATCTGTGCCCGTGAAGACCCGGCGTGCGGAACGCAGGGATTGGAACGTCAATATTATCCCGTATAGAAGAAAGGAGAGATAAGGGAGTGGTCTTTTGGCTACTTCCTCGTCTCTCAGTTTCTTTAAATTCGACCTAAAATATTCTACACACGGCTAAAAATTATCACACCGAGTAGTCCAGTGGGCACTCATTAATTATAATATGAACATAATGCGCCTAAGGTCAACCAAGGGGAAAAGGTGACTAGGTAATAAATGAAATGAAATAGTTGCTATGAAACTAAACTATTAGTATAACCACAAAACGTAAACTATGAATGGGAATTTAAATTAGCTATTGAGCGATTATCCTGAACGCATAATAATCAAGAGTCTAAGCGGATCATGAATCTAAATGAATCAGATTTGGAAACCTCAATGGGTGCAATTGTAGTTAAGTAGAATGTAGTAACGAAATTTTTTTTTTTGGATCCCACGCTAACCGTGATGAGGTAATTGTCAGAAACCCACAAGAATAATTGTCTTAACCTAAATAAAAATTCAAGTGTGGAAGATGAACCTGAAACCGCCACCATAAATTCAAATCTAACCAATGCCTTAAACTTAATTATAATCATAGGATAACTAGCAAGAGTTGTTAATAATTAACCAAATTAAAAATCACCTAATTCACCTAACGAAATGATTAGCACAAACTTAAAATGTAAGTTTAATAGAAATCGTTGATACGTTCTAAATGTAAAGAATAAAATAAAATACCCAAAGGTAACCGACAATTAATTATAACGTAAATATGATTCGAGCTATAAACTCACCCACCCCTAATAATGGTTAAACAAAAAACTCCCCAATGAAAGTAAAACTATCATTAAAATATAAACTATACAAATACTACTATGGATAAGAATTTATAAGTTCCTCAACCCAAAATAAAACTTTAAACATAAAATAATAAACATAAAAATAAATTAAAATAATAACAAAATGCAACAAGATCCGCACGATACAAACACAAACATAACATGAAAACCCAACAAATTCGACCAAAATTTGATAAATCAATAAAATTTCATGAAAATGAAATTTAAATCAAAGAATTTGAATTAGAAATAATTCAATAAAAATTCTAAATAAAAAATTCTCAAAATAAATGAAAAAAAATAATAAAAATAAAGATTAGAATACACTAAAAAATAACAAGGTCGAATTTTGTTTTACTAAATCAAAATTAACACGCGAGGTTAGGGACAGAAAATAGGTATAAATACCGATACATTTTCACATAAAATTTAACCGTTTTTCAAATCAAAAACCATTTTTGAGTTTTTTGTTTATAAATCTATTCAAGTTAAATTTTTTAGGTGAGCAGTAGTTTTATTTGGAAACTCTCTCTCCACGTCACATTCTCGCAACCTCGGTAGAGCTCTGCTTGGATGTCGGCGTGGGGGGAGATGTATTTTATGTTATTTTATTGAATGAATTGGGTCAAGTAATTTGTATCTTGTTTTTAATATATTAATAAATATTTATAATGATAAAATCGAACTTGTTTTTTTTGTAAAATTAATTTATTTGTCGAAATTTTTTCCGGCTCACAGCCAAGACACACCGCAAGTCAGTAAAATCAACATATAAATCAGATTCGTGTAAGTGCGTGGAATATCGCTGATGATCTGTGCCCGTGAAGACCCGGCGTGCGGAACGCAGGGATTGGAACGTCAATATTATCCCATATAGCAGAAAGGAGAAATAAGGAAGAGGTCTTTTGGCTTTTTCCTCGTTTCTCGTTTTCTTTAAATTCGACCTAAATTATTTTACACACGGCTCAAAATCATCACACCGAGTAGTCCAGTGGGCACTCATTAAACATAATATGAACATAATATGCGCCTAAGGCTTACTAAAGGGGAAGGGCACGGGAAAAAATTAATATGAAATTATTGCTATGAATTAACTTAATAAAATCAAATTACACTAAAATGAGAATTTCTAAATTATTATTTATTAAATCACATACGCTAAAAAATGGATAATTTATTCCGACATAAATCTATACGACTATCAGATACATCTCCTTTTGTATTTTTTTTGATTAAGAATGTCGGCCATAAATTAATGTAGATCCCGTTTAAACCGAATCAGACTAAATCAATAACTAAATCAAAAACATAGGATAAATTGTGTCATAACGCAGACTTCTAACCCACTTGGATAATTAAATTAACTGACCTACCTGTTTTACCCACCGTCATCTCTCCATAGTATCAACAAATAAATTTACGAAATCCGTTCAGTGATATTCTTCCCTGAAAAATAAGGCGGTTAATAATGATTTGACTACCAATAAGTTGCTGACTTGTAATCATCAACTCAGACCCATGGACGATATTCCATAAATTAATGAATCCATTATTCCATTGATAATCAAATTTGAGACTCCAAGATTGAGGGACGAGAATAATCTCACGATTTTTCTAACGCAATGATTCCATATAATAAATAATAAAGCGAATGAGTTGGAATATTCCTAAAAAAGGCAGAGGTGTTAACAAAAATATAAATATATTAAATAAATTAGAGTTCGATAAATTAGGAGTAGATTGGAGTTAACGTGGGAACACCCACCGTGACATCGTGAAGTTGACGATGGGACGAATGAGTTTTCCGCCGTTGTCGTCCAAAGAAATAAAATAAAAACTTACAAAATTACCAACGTCGAATGTCCAAACATCTGAATAGGTAATAAATCTAATTAAACAAAATCGAACGGATATCGAAAATTTGATTGTTTATCCATCGTCCGAATTCCGTTCAATTGATTTAACCAACCGGAAGTCGACGCCCACGCGAAAATTCTCAATCAATATTAACAATAAACCAGTTAATCCATTCAGAAATAAAAATTTATTTTATGCCAATCATGACCGACAATTTGGAATTTCCAACCAAAACGCCCGACGAGGAAGCAGCTGCAGCAGCGGGAATGACCGCGGAAAGTAAGATTATGCAATTAGATTTACAAAATTAATAAATATAATAGTAAAAATCATAATTAATGTTGATAGTCATAATAAATATAATAATAAAAATCATAATCATTTTGATAATCATATTAATAAATAAGAATCACTTTTGATAATCATAAACGTAATAACATGGCAAAATCCATAATCATTTTAGTGATAAAGTAATGTAGAAAGTGGATAATTTCTTTAATAAATGGAATAGAATCCTCTCGTAAATGTAGGAATTAATTTTTGATAAAATGAGATAGTAATAATATGGTACAAATAAAAATGATAATCACATGAAATGGCACAGTAGAAATTATGGCTATCCTATAAATGTAAGGATTATAATCATCTTTATGATACAGTAGAATTATAAGCGTACTAATAAACGAAATAATAGAGAAATTTATAAGTATAGTATAATTAAAATCACTATACGACACCAAATGTAATGATCTAGTAAAATCATAGTCGAAACCCTTAATTTATTTTTTCTTGTAAAGCAAGTAAACTCTTACGCTAATACCCCCGACTAACCGTTCCCTAGATGCAAAATTTATTCTAATATCCCCACGACCCTCATTCGATTCCTTTATATTAACACTAACTAAAATGGTAGTGATTGTTGCAATGCCGACCATCTACTTGAGGTTTAGTATTTACCACTAATGATTTTTATAATTTTTGTAGGTAGTCCAATGAATCACCTACCAATTTCCCTCGCAGATCGATAGAGATGGGCCTGGGCTCAACACAGACAGGAGAAATGCCCTGAGTTTCCCCCGTCGAAGTTCCTCGACAGGAATAATCTGGGGCTGGGAACGTCCACCCAATGGAACCCGACTGAAGAGATCTATCGGCAGGCCCGGCAGCGATTAGACAATCTGGAAGCACACCAGCGCGACGTGGACCTACAGGTGACTCGAGCTCGCCAGCATCTGGCGAATGTAGAAGAGGATTTGCTGGCGGGACGGATCGCCGTGGCATCCCCAACAAACCTTCCCAGTCCAGACCCCACAAACCACTGCGGTCCGAGCCCGCAACACAAAGAGACCGACTATGTCGATCTCCGGCTATACACCCGAAGAGTGGGTAGCGAACAGATTTCCATAAAGGGACGTAAATCAAATCTCGATTAATGACGATTCAAAACAATCGTGTTCTTTTAGTATTTTGATTTGATTGTTGGTAATTAAACTAAAATCGTGAATTTTCTGTGTTTTGTTTTTCGCTGGATTCGAATTTTGTTATTATTAAAAAATTTTTTTTAATTTGTTTGAAATAAATCTAACCTAGCGCGATTCCGCCCTAACTGTAAACCACCCTTTTTTATTAATTTTATTTTTATTAGTCATGGAACCCGCCCAACTATTACAAACAGAATTATCCCGAGCCCAGCAAGCCAATAAATCTTTATACGAGCAGATAATCCAGATCACCAAGGAAGTTCAGCAGCTGAAATCTACCTGGGTGAATCCCGCAAAGCTCAAATCCATCCACCAACGTCTCACAGCTGCTCAAAAGGGTTGGGCTGAGGAACGCCAACTCAATCAGAGTCTCCGGACGCAAATCAGGGGATTGGAAGTCGCCCTGGCAGCCAGTCGTGAAGGGGAGGCGGTAACTTACCCGCTCATCTTTGCCCCATCTCAGTTGTCGTACCGGGATTCAATCAACAATTCTACACTAGCAGCGACTCCATCAACAGTACCGTCAAGTAATCACTGGCCGGGACGCAAGGAACGTGCCCGACGCAGAGCTGCACGTCTGACAAACCAATTGAACTAAAGTATCCAGCACCGTTCCAACACCGAATTAACTTATAGACATTGCATATTTAAATCGTTTTTTTTATTATTAAATAAAATTGTAACTATTGTTAAATAAATCTAAAGTAGCAGGTCACAAGATATGATTAATATGAAATTGTCGTCGAAAAGTCGTGAGCATTTACACCGCATCACCTGAACATCGTTTTATCTCTACCGGTCAACATGAGTCTGATCTTGAACCTTCTTACACAGGGGACATTGTAAAGCGAGCATAGGTCTTCCATCGACAGCTCGTTGAATTCGAGGGTTGTCCGAGCAATTACAGTATTAGTAATAGTGCTCACTTTTTGCGGACAATCCACCCACTCGAACACATTTCCAACGTTGCCTAGCAACGGGTGCCGAGTGGTAGCTAAAAAATATTTATATGGTGTTACCGGGGTAACAACGAAATGATTTAAACAAATAGCGAAACCCATTAACCCACCAATAATATGAACACAATTCTCCTAAGGTCAATTTAGAAGACGTTAAAATTTATTAACTAGTATGATTAAAATTATTAGGTCAAAACGGACGAAAAATTAATGATAATAATACCCAGTCAAGATCAGTATACTCTCATAATAATAATTTCGAAAATTTCAACGAGAAAAAATTAATCAACGCCAGTAAATTGCCCATGAACCAGTTAATAAAAATATTAAGTTAGCAGCTTCACTGGTAATTATTTTCACGATAAATTACTCTTTCCGTCGATTAAATCAATCCATTCAAAGTTCCATAAAATCACTTATGGAAAGGTTCATTAAATAAAATGACAAAATAATAAATCAAAACCGAAACTGATGACTAACGAGGTGAATATAGAGGCCATTTTAAAATTATAATTTCGAAATAATAATGCCGCCAAAAATCCAGGAGGAAATATTAGCCTGAGTAAACAATTTATTTTATGCCCCTGTTAATGAGAACGTTAGTTTACCCGGGGTTAAAATTTGCCATAATTACTTCATCAAGCGGTTCAAAGAGCTAAGAAACTACTAAAAATGCAGAAGTACTATTATAAAATTATTACTTGACCCCCAATCAGAATTAATAAAAGATAATAGAATAACACAACCTAAAAATTAGCGTCAAATTAAACAAAAGTCGTATTGATAGTCCCAAATTCTGTACTTAGGCATGACCATGATCATCACATAAATAATTAAATAGGACGTCGAATTCACGTAAGATCAAAATAATGAACGATAAGATAGGATTACAGATCGTGGAAAATATTACCAATCAGTAGGCCATTAACAACCGTGAATCCTCGCCACTAATCACATAAAAATCCAAAATGAAACCCACTGAGACGGAGGATAGATATACACACGAAATACAATAACATCATTCAGAGTCAAACATAATTCCCGACCGATATCCAAAATACGAGGAGAAGTAGGAGATTAACGTCCATGGAAAACAGCAGAGGCAGACACGCTCATTAGGTTCGCAACTCATCCCGTTGGTTTTTGGAAAATAATTAGTATTATAATAAAACGATAATACAAAAATCTCTAACCAAAATTTGTCTCTACTGAAAATCATAATTTTGAACAATTGAAAGTAAATCAGTAATAGATTGTAACTTGAACTAGAGCGAGAGACAAATAAAATCAATGTGATCACACGTACATCATCGACGTGGCGAAGCGCAGCTAGTTTCTGAAAAGAAGGGAAGAAAATGACTACGTGGCAAGAGACACATGTCGCGGATCGATTGGCACATAACAGTAGGTGAATTATACTGAGATAGAGAAATTAAGCTACACACAGACAAACAGTGAGGGAAGAGAAGTGAACGACACAGGCATCCACAGAGGTAAGGTATATATGATATAATCAGACGATCAATTCACATTTCGCAGTCATAAACAACACAAACAATAACCAGCAACACGAACTACGATCCAGAGGCCACCACTCGCGATACCCGAATACGGACGAAATTATGCTAGAGCGAAGAACCGATGCTCAAGGAAGTAGGAATTTATTTTAAATTGACTAATCTTAATTTATAAAATATTCATGCACCAATTCGTCTAATCCGTGAGAGAAATATTAACTAAACCAGCCGACAAAAAAGTATCCTAAACAACCAGGAGGACAAAAGATTGCTTATTATAATTGTTGTTAAATAAATGCGAACGTCAAAATCTCATTATGATAATTTTCTGTGCAGTCAAATGAAAGCCCACCTGAATCTTCACTTTAAACAACTGCCAGTCCCGAGATTAACTTACAATAAATATGCTAACGATTTCATTACGCTCGAGCAAGTATCTAGCCAAATGTCTATGGCGAAGTCTATAAAAATCAATGTCACGTCTAATAACATAACCGATGCCAAACGTTTGCCAGAGAAATATTCGATTAGTAGGTAAATGCACTATACACCCGAGTGTAAGCGAAGAGCGTCGAGACTCAGTTTTATGTCTAGGAGAAATCCGTAGAACAATAAAAAACATTCTGCTGAACCTGCCGCTAGAAACACTAAGCTTCATCGACGAAATCGAAAAGTTAACTCATGAATTGCGATTCGGATATTTACGATGAATGAAAGTCACGAGATGAAATCAGGAACTACCCCAACGAATTAAGAGCTAGAAATCATACAAGTCACCTCGCCATAAATATCTCTTAGATTATTGACTTGATAAATACCTTTAAGTAAACTTAATTTACCTATAGATTGATTCATAGTTTAACAATTCTACGTTATCGATTTATTACTAATTTAATTAATTTATTCTTTCTTTTAATGGATATTGACCCGATCGGTTCACTATAAATGTAACAAGCAAATTATTTTTAAACATGTTAATTGCCACATGAATGATTCAGTTTATTAAACTATTTACTAAATTCATACTCACAGGTTTTTGTGGGATGAGGAATATTCTATCTCCCCGGTGAGAAAATCCAGATTCGAGAGGCAGAATGAAATGGAGGACGTCGAACCGCCATATATAGCCATCAAACGGGAGCCCGGGCGGAATCCGGCTCGCGAACTTCGAGGACAGGCAGAAGATATCCTAGCTCGGCTCGAAGCTCACCAAAAGAAAACTAACAAAGAAGTAAATCGGACTCGTCGACATCTCAACCAGATAAACAAGGATATTGCGGCTGGCCTGATCCCGAGCACGGATGGATATGCCTCTTCTTATGGCATCTCATTCGAGCTCGATGATCCGCGAGTAAACTTCACACAGATTTAAACAAAGTAATTTCACCCAGTACACCAACAATAGGGTCTTAGTATTTCGATTGGTTTGTCAGCTTCTCCATTTACATATTTTTCTTCTACAGTTGATTTTTCGTCTAGATTTTTTATTCCATTACAAGAAATCACAAACGTTTGAAAAGCTACATGATAGATTAAAACCGAAAGAGTAATTTATAAATATAAGAAAATTTGTAATTTTCGCTCATTTTAAAATAAAAATGTTTTCATAGTAAAAAAAATATAAAAAGATAATAAGAAGTAATTGACAAAACAATCTTTTTATTTAAATAATTCTCATTTACTTGAGTAGTTGTTTAAATATTGAAATTTCAATTAAATTTAATGTAATTGATTACAAATGCTAATTTTATCTTTTTATTAATGCAATAAAATTAGTAATAAAGAAATGGATGAAGCTTACTTGTTCAAAGTAAGTTTTTTATTTAAAATTAATGATGTTACTAAGATTGACTTTTAATCTTTTTTAATTATTGAGAAAATATAGTCTATATTATGATTGCTTTATTAAATAATTATCATTTAAATTGTAGAAATTTAATTTACTAATAAAAAAGTATTTAAATAATAATATTATGAAACGATAAAAACTTTACGTTCTTTTAAAAACATATTTTTCTTCGGAGTGGATTTTTTTGCTAAATGAGTATGTTCGTATAATAATGTAGTCACATCCGAACAACTTTTATTTTGAATATTAAATTTGACTATTAAGACGGCAGATAATGTTTTTACAGAAAGTTGCGACTTCTCACTGCTGCAATAATCATTCCATAGTGAAAATACCCTTTCAGCAGCAGCATTAGTGCCTGGACAACATAAGGACATTTTTATTAAAACTTTTAAATTTTCATGTGTGATATGCTCTACTCTAAAATGCCGAAAGATTTCTACACCATCTTTTGTCAAGTTCTATTTTCTCATCGTTCCATTTCTTCAATTTTTCTTCATTTAAATATAAATTTACTCTTCGAATTTCTTCAGAAAGAAAATTTTGATTAATAACAATATCTTTTACTTCCTTCATTACAAATTCGACTGCTGAAAAAACTTCTTTCCATTCAATTTTACTAAATAGAAGGGTCCATTTGAAACAATTTAATGCTCTCAAGTTCACTATCCGTTCTTCGATATATTCATAGCAAATTTTATAAAAATTTTTTTAACTTCTATTAAAAATTCATTTCTTATTCCGGGATTGGAATCTTCCAAAACGGTCAATTTATTTTTTAGAATTAGTGGTAAAAATCCATCATTAAATCTTGATTTACATTGCAGTATGAAATCGTTTTATATAATACAAACTTCTGCTGCTGAAATTTTATCTCCTTCAATTTGTAGAGTAATTTTATGAAACAACGACGCCTGACTGTGAATAAAATAAAGCATAGGTTCTGACATATCGTCAGACCAATTCCCTAAATATTTCGTTTCAGAAGATCTTGTAATTTTGTATACACATTATTGACACCTTTACGGGTGCGTCCTCCAAAATTAGTATTTGTGTTATCAGCCGAGAGCGCCAAAATTTTCTTATTCAAATTGTTGTCTGTTATAACGCGAAACAAGTGATTAGATAAAATGTCTGATGTTTCCCCTTCGATTGATTCCAAATTTAAAATCTTAATTTGAATACCGTTCTTAATATCGAAATACCTTACTAAAATTGGATAAAGTTTTATTTCATTGTGATTCAATGCGTCTGATAGAATAGATATATATGATACAGAATCCAGATTTTCTGATAGCATTTTCTTGCAGTATTCATTAAATACGCTGGTTACGATAGACTCACATTTTTCGTCACAAAATTTTTTAATAATTTAGTAGTGCAGTCCATGCTGCGAAAACTTTGATTATAGATTATTGTGTGAAAAACGAAAGTACCCCCCATAACTGCCAATTTTTTTTCATTATTTCCAAAAGTATTCCCTTTAAAAAATGTTGTCAGTTTGGATGTTGACGGTGCTGTGTCATGAGACGTTTTATGTACTTTAGTTTCAATGTGTGCCGTTAAAGCACTACGTCCATGAATTGCAATTGAAACTTCCCTATTGCAGATTGTGCATTTAACCAAGGAGTCATCATTTCGACTTTTAACTACAATGAACGGAAACTCTTTTTTTAAATTTTCGTTTAAATGATTTTTCCCTCTTTTGTTATCGCTCATATTTGAATTAATAATCTAAAAATTATATTAGTAATATATTTTTTATTTTGATTTTAAATAGATATTATAATCTGATATTAAGCAATATGCGTGCGTGAAATTCAAATCACTGTCAAAATAATTTTAAATATTTAATTAATAAAATTGAAATAAAATAATCTAAAAAAATGTTTTAAAAATACTGTTGAGGTCTCGATTTTAGCGAGTCTCAACTTGCACTGGTTTCTTATATAAATCAAAAGACAAAGTCAGATGTAAATAAAAGTTTTATTAATAAAATTTACCAAATATAATCAATTTCTTTTTCAATCAATTCCGATTTCTTTGATACAAATTTATTTAAATAATCAACAGATAAAAATTGATGCGTGCTATATAATGTTAGAATGTATGTAGGTGCGTGTTGTGTAAATGTATGCAAAAAGATTTATGTAGAACTTTTTCTGTTCGATTTTAAGGTCTTAGAAAGATTTCCTTTTTCAGACCGCTTCTTTTTCGGTTAAAATTTTAAGGGCGATTGAACTGAAAAATACTCCAGTATTTATACTGAAATATTTTATCAGCAAAAAGGTTTTTATTTATTTAAAAATTTATTTTATTTATTTAATGGTTAAGAAATTTACAAATATCCAATTTACAATTATCCACATCAACAATAATACTGGTTTTTTAAAAAAAAAATTATTTACAAAATATAAGATAAATAACACCAATAATTAATTGTTGTTCATCAATAATACTGTTTAAAAATTATTTACAAAATATAAGATAAATAACACCAATTATTAATTGTTGTTCATCAATTAAATAATAACAATTGTTTACGATATTGTTTAAAAGAATAATAACTGCTCGACACACAGGGAATAGATTTGCAGGAAATAGATTTGGTTGTTCGAATATTGATTTGGCATGGGGAATTGATTGTTCTGCTGGGATTCTGTATATTGGGGATTGACATTAATTTGGGATTCTGCATCTTGAGGATTTATTTATTTTATGCCCGTTCCTCGGCATATATGTTCACTCTGTACTTGCCAGGCCCTGCTTTGTAGTATTTGTTCAGGATAAATGTGGTGATGGGTCTACCCTCATCATCCAACATTCCTCCCTGAGCCGTTAAGATAATGTCCGCATTATCTTTCTCTGTCCGTACCATCTCCACTTCTACGTCTTGAATCATCATCTTCGTTCTCTTGAACTCTTCCCAATGCCAGGTTCAGAACGTCTCCTTCGTTAATTCTCCTTCCGAAGTGGTGGCATAAATCTCTTTCTGTAACTTTTTCTTTTTCTCTATCTATGATGAAGTATGGCTCTTCTATTTCGATATCGGTATCTGAGCCTAATTCTGCTTCTGAATCTTCTGTGTCCATAGTATCTGTCTCGTTTGTTTCTTCCTCACATGACAAATACTCATCGTCTGAATCTATATCGCATTCCATTTGTTGGGATGTTGTTGGCTCTTGCGGTTCCAGTTTGACTGTTTCCGTAAGTTTTTGTTTCTTGTCCTCTTTTATAAAAATGACTTCCTCGTCGCTGTCCCGTAATTCGTCCTCGAATGTTCTCCGGGTGCCATTTCTATTGAATTTTAATTCAATTTGGGAAGGTTCGATATATATATATCTTCCTCCTTGTCATCTTGGGCTTGTGATAATATTTGTTCCTTGCCACCGTTGAACGCATCTGAGTCCCATTTGATGACTTCTTCCCATTGTTTTTCTACAATCCCGTATATGGCTTTTAGTATTATTGTTGTTGATGCTGTGGAGAAAGGTTCGGGTTTTTTAAGAAGATCATTGATTATCTTATCTTTGTACCACTTCTTGTGATGACTTATAATGTGGTACGCCAGGTTTGATAGTTTGATTTTATGTGGGGCGACATTCTTCACGAATGAGCACATAAAGTTGTCTTCTGACATTTCTCGCACACCCATTATGTTGTATAGATCTAGGGTAAGTGCTTTCAACTTGCTCATAATATCGAATCCAATTATTATCTTTCCACATAATATTTTTTGAATGTCGATTAGGGCCTGATATTCGTCTTCATTTCCAACGATATTTTCTCTGTTGGCCATTGTTTTTTCGGGATAATAATGCATGATCTTTGTTCTGGGTGTAATTTTTTTATCGTATATAGCCACTCATTTAAAATTTCTGATATTCACATCCACTGGCCTCATGTTGTCATTTGAGTCGCACACCAGCTTTATGTCCATAAACATAATCAGATCTTGTTTCTCGGTGGTCGATAATTCCTTGTGAGTGAACTATTTTTTCCTTCTGATAAATTCACCGTGCATTTGCAATTTCGAAGGTATTGTTGGTAATAATCGAAATGGATTTGGGATTGTTGGAACGTATAGTACTTCTATTGCGATGACACAAGGTAGATTGTTCATCTGTACTGTTAGTTCATTGAAATCATTTGGGACGCTTCTGTCGGTTTTTATTGTTTTGATAACCGCTGTGCACATGCTTGTCGTAATGAGGGGTATCTTTTGCTGACATATTGCAACTTCTGTTTTCGTCATATGGAACAATATCCGATGTGGAACTTTTTTTCCTCGTTTTGCTGCTTCACCTGCATTCGGGAATCTGTCGTATGCACCAATGAGCTCATGTAGTTTAACTCTTCGAGCCTCATTAAACTTTATTAGGTGTAATTCCCTTTCTTCTAATTCCACCTTCATTTCGTTGGGGATACATACTTGATTTGCGAAGCTGCGGACTGTAATAGAGGTTCCATCTGAACATATCTTATTTTGCAGATTCTTATAAAAGCTGCCATAATGTTTGTTTAGCAGGCAATAGTATTGCACTTTTTGGGATCTGGATTGCATTGTCAACTGGAATTGATTGGATTGATTGTTTTGTTTGAATTGCTTTGCTTGGTGATATTGGTTGAGTTTGGATTGTATGTTTGGATTGGTTCTCTTTCTAAAAATAAAATATAAATATACATATTTGGTGCGCATTTGAGGTTTTTCCTTATACGCTTTTTTATATAAATATATGAATTTTAATAATATTATTGACCATATTATTTTACATTGATAATTATTGATTTTACTAGACGAGAGTAGACATTGTATATTGACCTGGTACATATTTATCCAAGTGAAAATGCCCTGGTACACTTCTGACCAGTCGGTGCCGATACCGCTGCCTTTTCCACTTGTAATTTTTGTAAATTTGTACACTACTAACTATTGCTAATACTGCTATTGCTAAAATACTGGCTGATATTACATAAAAAGGCCATAGTGGTTTTAATGTTTGTTTTTGAAATGCTTGTAGTTCATTCCAACTTTTTATTGCAATGGGTTTTCCCGTAGGTAATTTAATTAGCTTTCCTCTAAGTTGGATTGGTATTCTATAGGTTTTTGTTATTACTTCATCTACTATGGTGTGAGTTATTGCTTTCGGGGTTGTTATATTCATGTTTGGGTTTAATTTAATTTGTTGTATTATTATCGGTGTTGTATTTATGATTACTTTCTTTGTCGTTTTGCGTTTTTTTGTCAGTATTGTTTTTATCTTTTTACATATGATTTGTGTCATATTGGTCTCTGTACTCCATTGTGCGCATAAAACGTATTCGGTATTGGGTTTCAAGTTTACAAATTTAGCGCTATCCCCTTTTTCGAATTCATTTGTAGTTCTTTTCTAATGCCTTTTCATGAATTTTGAATCGGTATCTATTGATTTTAAGTATAGATCTCTTATGGGCATTCTATTTTGATTGAATACACTAATTTCATAGGGTGAAATGTTTATTAGAATGTCTTTGTCTCCCATAAATTCAGTTTTATAGTTTTCTCTAGTATTGTTTGCATTAATTATTCCTACAAATGTTAAGAAGACTGCCGACATCATTAATCCTTTCTGGGATCGTAAATTATATCTATGCGCTGGTCCCTCTATTATTTCTGATTCCGCTAATTTGCATCTATTTACATGCACTACTATAGGATCCTCATTTTTATGTTTTTGTATATGTAAGTTCTCGTTGATTACTTTAACTACTTCATATGGGCCTTTAAATGGTCTTGCTAGTTTTGTCGTTTTACCTTTTCCTACTTGTGGAGACATAAGTCTAACCTTATCTCCCACTTTAAAAGTATGGGGTTTGCTTGTTTTATCGTAGTCATCCTTATATTGCTCTTGTCTAAATTTAACTTTTAAGTTAGCTACCTTATATACCTCTTGCATTTGCTCTTGCATTAATGTTACATAGTCTGGTGCGTCTAAATATTGTGATACTCGTGGTTCAAAAACTGTATCAATGGGTGTTGCAGGTTCTCTTAAAAACATTAAAAAATATGGTGAATACCCTGTTGTCTCGTTGGGTGTGATATTATGGATTTATGTGCATTGACTTAAGTATTCATCCCAATCATTTTGATTTTTTCCCACAAAAACCGCTAATCTACTGAGAAGTGTGCCGTTAAATCTTTCTACTAACCCATCAGTTTGAGGATGATAAGCTGTTGTGTTAATTTTATGCATGTTAAATATATTAGCTACCCTTTTGATTATTTCACTCATGAAATTTGCTCCCTTATCTGTTAATAGTTTTCTAGGTGTGCCGATTTTAAAAATAATTTTTTCTACAAGTAGTTTGGCTACTGTTTCTGCAGTTTCATCTTTGGTTGGGAATGCCTCTGCCCATTTAGTAAAATAGTCGCTAAAAACTAGTATGTATTTATTTCCATTAATAATGGTAGGTAGTTTGCATAAAAAATCCATAGCACACAGCTCCATTGGCGATGTTGTAGCTGGGATTGGGTGTAAGGGTGCTTTTGTCTTTGTCCCCGTATTTTTTCTAGTTGCGCATATTGTACATGCATTACACCATCTTTTAAAATCTTTTTTTAAATTATCCCAATAATATTTTTGCAATAATATGCTTGCTGTTTTTCTACTCGATAAATGACCCCCTAGAGCACCATCATGATATTGTAACAAAAGAATTTGCCTTAATTTTTGTGGTACTACTATTAACTGTTTTCCACTAAAATCCTCAATAACAACTAATTTCTTTGCAATTTTATATTTTTGATTTGTCCCTTTTCTAATTTCCTCTCTAATCTTAGAAATTTCTAGATCTTTATTTTGTTCCTCTTGTATGTCTATGGGCTTTTCTGTTACTAAAGCAAAAACTTCTAATGCTCCTAGCTCAGGAATGCGTGATAGTGCATCAGCATTTTGTTTATCCTGCCTGGTTTATAAATGATTTTGATATGCATGTCTTGTATTTTCATAGCCTATTTTAAGAGTCTACTTGAGGTATCTTTATGTTTCCAGAGGCCTTCTAATGGTTTATGATCCGTTCTTATCACTACTTCCGTTCCGTAAATGTACGGTTTGAATTGTTTTAATGCAAATACTATGGCATAACATTCTTTTTCTATGGTTGAGTACCTAAGTTGTGCTCCTTTTAATGTTTTACTCGCATATGCTATTACGTAATCTTTACCCTTTTCTTCTTCTTGCCCTAAGACTGCCCATACGACTTTCCCGCTGGCGTCCGTCATGACGATAAATTGTTTCTTAAAGTCTGGGTATCGTAATATTGGTGCTGTTATTAATTTCTCTTTTAACTGGTCAAATGCCTTTTGATGTTCGAGTGTCCATTTCTTTTGTGGTTTATTGATTTTATCATTTATTGTCTGTACTATCAATACTCCTTTACTCTCTCCTTTTGTTTTGACTCCTTTTGTTAGTTCTATCATAGGTTCTGCTACTTTTGCGTAATCCGGCTCAAAAATAAAAGTGTCCTCACTTTTGACGTTGACTTTTACTGGAATTATATGATCGCAGTGATATTCTAATTCGAAGGCTTCCAATGCTACTACTTCCGCAAATCTTGATTCCTGATAGTTTGCTTTCCTTTTGATTGCACCGTCAGTTAAGTCGATTACACAGTTATCTAACTTGCTAAGGATATCTATCCCAAGGATGCATTCACTTCTGCATTCAGTCATTACTTTAAACACGTGATTAACTATTCTACTCGGAAAATGAACAGTTAGCTCAATATCTCCTCTCAATTGCATAGCATGCGATGACATAGATATTATTGTATCATTTGTGCTTTTTATATTTCTTTTTTGATTTTCTGATAACTGATCCTCCCTTATCATGGAGGCGGCTGCTCCGGTATCTACTAGCGCTTTTATGATTTTATTATCGATCAATATCTGAATGCTTGGTCTGGCTTCATTGAGTTCTCGTAGTGTTTCTATTCCATAACATCCATAGGTCTTTCTTGTTACGCAATGACAACTTGTTATTTTGTTATCTAGATTATTACTCAATTCTCTCAGTTGCTGATTTTGACTGTCATACAATCCTCCTTGTGGCTGTTCCACATTCTCCGATCCACTTGGATTTTCATCATTTTTATCGTTTTCCATCAATTGTTCTTCTTCTATTCGCCGGTTTTTAATTAATCGTATCTCTTTATCGTGTTTCGCTGTTATCAGATATTTTGCGACAAAGGGGCATAGGCATGCCAGCATCTTATATGAGTTGCCAAATACTTGTCGAAGTTGTCGTAATGATACTAATGATGAACAGATCATTTTGAGCAGTGCCACTGTATAATATATTCCCAGTATAGTTGAGAACATATTCCCCAAAACTGCAAAATATCCCCATATGCTATACAATACTTTGTATACTACCTTTTTGAAATGTTCCTTTGATAACAACACATCGAAATTATAATCACCACCGTGGCTACCCTCGATGACTTTACTCACCATTATTGATAATATTTTCTCTTTCTCGTTAGGAAACAACATGTGCTTTCTTGCACTTTCTATGGAATCTCGCGTGTACATACCGTTGTTATTCATATCATTTATCTCTTGAAATTCTAACTTTTTCTCAAGTTCTGTTAATTCTAGTTTAAACGGTTTAGTTGCTTCTTTTCTATCAGACATTGTAATCCACATTTCATCGTTTAGCTGGTATAATGGATCAAGCAAATTGGTACACTTATCGATTTTCCTTGGAATATAAGTTTATCTGTTAGTATTCTGGTTATAGGCTGTAAATACACTGTTTCTCCTTTATAAATAACGGGTAATTCGTTGGTACATTGGTTATTCGTTGCTAGTGATACACTGACCGGTTTACATTGAAAAGTCTGTAACACTTCTACTACTCGCAAAAGTTCCTTTTCCCGCAAACAATATTGGTGCCATTAAATCTGGGTTTGTAACCGCTACAGCCATCTTTGTTCTCAATATCTCTCTATTGAGTTTGCAGTCGTTAGTAATTGTTGCTTGATATACTTTATCTAATTGAACTAATTGATGAGGATAAAAGTAATCAATTTTATTATTAAAATACGAAGATAGTTTGACATCAAATTTATCGATTTTCAATTTTGCGTCTTTAATTTCATTACTACTGATATAGATACCTTCATAATTAGTCTTTACAACTGCTTTTCCGCATTTGATAACTTCTCATTTTTCTAAAAATCTCATGGCCTCTGCTTCTGAGTCTGCCATATATATTGTTGGGGTATCCTTTTCTTGTACGATTACTGTTTTCCTTTTTTGATCTTTTATTCTTTTTGATTCTGCATTGGTAAACTGTTTTCCTCTGATTGTTCGGAATTTTAGTGACTTCAATTTTGTTAATTGGCATTCATATTTATCTATTTTATACACGATCGTCGATTCACCAGTGTCACAACTAGATTCATCAAGCGTACAGAACTTGTGTGTCATCATTTTCTTTGATGCACTATCGAAGGATGCTTTAAATTTTCTCAATTCAACATAATATTGTCTCCAAACCACAATGTTATCTGCAATCTGACCCCATATTTTATACTTTCCTCCCATACAGTATCCGCCGGCTGATGTCCATCCGACCACATTTACTGATTGTTTTACTCTTGCTCCTACTTGAGCTTTCAATTCAATTCCATCCGTTGTTTTAATCTTTTTCGTTTTAAATGCCTCTTCACACTCGCTTGGTGTTATTATTAATGCCTCTGGCGCCCATGTCGGTACTAACATGGTCCTTGCCACTTGATTACATACAAAACTTTCCTCTGAAAACTTGATTATACACTCCTTTGCCTCTGTGTGTATAAAGTCAGATTCTTGATACACATGAAAAATCTTGGGTTCAGTTATGATTAATTTGGTTGGATTCGCTTCTGGACAATTTTCCACATCTAATAATGAATACTTTTGCCTGCATTTTGGGTTCTGACAATCATATGCTATAATCGCATTACTTCCTTTGATTAAATCTAATAATAGTGTTATTATTACTATTATTATTGAGATACTTGATTTTCCTTCACTTTTGTTTGGTTTTTTCGTCGTTTTGTTCAAAGATTTTTTACAATTGCCTCGGTATCATCATTTTCTATCGTTTCGCTTTCACTTGTTTTTAATGTTTCATCATACATTATTTTCCAACCTCCTTTCAGTTTTATCCATGGCATCACATCTGCCTTTAATCTTTGATATATTATTTTAGCTACCTCCTTTATTTGCTCCTTTGGATTTGATCTTAAGAGCTTTTTATATCTCGCAATTAGATATGCCATTGCCGTAATTACTTTATCTCTATTTATACCAGTTGTGAAGAGTATCCGTAAAACCACCTCCTCATTTACATCCTCTGCACTCAACTCCCTGAGCTCTTTTTCCATTAATCTGATTTTTTGTATCATATTTTCGATTAACGCTGATGGTTTTGTTTCCGGATATAGTTTTGAGTTCATTGCTTTTAGAAGTTCAATTATCATGATTAAATCGTTATTATCGTCTGCTACTTTTGGATTTTCATGTCTCTTTTTATTTGCTATTTCTCTCAAACGCTCTGCAGTTTTTCGATCATCTGATTTCTCTGCTATTTCTGACTTTCGAGGTCGTCCTCTACCTCGCTTCATTGTTTCAGCATCTTGCATTATTGCCTGCTTGGAGATCTTTTCTATTGTCTCTTGCAAATTACCATATTTATTATCCAATGGTTGGAAAATTATCTCTTTTTCGGGTGGTGACTTTGCACTCCCTTCGGATGGTTGATCCCACATTTTAAACAACATATCATAATCATTTTCCTCATTCAGTTCAACAGAAGGTGTTGCTAATCTTGAGCTAGTTTCTCTATTTATTACTGCAGATATAGTATTCTCATCTATTGTATTTATTCCATAGTCAATCAAATACTCACCATCTTTTAATTCAATATCGTTAAAATATAATTTTATTTCATCGTTTGGCCCTATTTTTCGAGGCCATTTATCTCTTGCCAATTGTCGTATTTTGTTTACCATTGTACACACATGGACTTCTGTTTTCGATAATACCATTTGAAGAAAATATTCGTCTTTAGTATCTAATGTTATTTTTAAAGGTTCATAAAATTTCGGACTTTTTCTCACAAATTCTCCATAACTTTTAATCATCTCTTTTAACTCTATCTCTAATTCGAATACTCGTGTTTCTCTTTGTCTCATTACCATTAATGGGATTAAACTGGTTAAATATTCAGGATCAATTCTGCTTATTTGAACTTTATTTATCACTCTCAATGTTTCATTGTCATCATAAGGTCGTTTTTTCAAAACTGCTTTTAATTCCTCTTTCATTTTTATTTGTCTCTCAGTTTCCTCATTATCAATATCAACTTCAGTTATAAAACACTCATACTCATTAAGTGACACCTCCGACTTTCTCTCCATGAGTCGGCTATATTGAATTTTAAACTCTAACAATTCCTCTCTCAAAGTATTTATTTCATTATTCGTATTAGTAATTTCTACTCCATTTATTTGTTTCACTTCTGGTTCACTTTTAAATTTTACTCTATTTGGTGACTCGCTTCTCTGATTGGTACAAACTTTTGCTAAATGACCATATCTCTGGCAGTTGTAACATTTGATTTGTCCATTGAAATTCACTTTATCTCTTCCATCATTATTATACGGGCTTGCTTGCCTTTCTCGATATTGATTTTGTCTATACGGACTCGATTGTCTGCCTCTTGAGCTATTTCTATTATTTCTATTATCATACTGGCGGTATTCAGAACGATTATCTCTATTATTCCCAAAATAATTGTCTCCATTACTTTTTTTATAACGATTATCTCTAAAACTATTTCTGTTATAGTCAGAACGACTGTCTCTATTAAAATAGCGATTGCTTCTATACGAATTATTTCTGTTATATTCAGAACGACTGTCTCTATTATCGTCTCTAAATCTATTTTGATTTTGTTCTGTAACATTTAATGCGTCAAATCTTTTTCTGTTTTCAGGTGATTGACTTCTACTCGAATTCGGACTATTTTTTCGTCTATTTTTTACAACATTTAGATATAACTGTTTCATTTCTTCCCATGGAACATCATCATCGTTTTCCAACTTAGGTTTCGCCATCGTTGGCCTTTGAATCTCAACTGCATCTAAAGATGCATTGAATCTATCTCTCTGTATTGCCTCTACTCTTTTCGCTTTATGAACTAATTCATTTAAATCTCTATATTCAACCGTTATTAGTGCTTTATATAAATATTTCTGGATTCCATTCCAAAACTGATCCTCAATTAATTTCAGAGTGTGCTCTCCGGCACCAAATGCCTTTTTCGCTAATTCTGTTATCGTATACACGTACTCTCCAACTGACTATCTAGATCCTTGATATCGATTTCTAAATTTCTGTACATTTATTTTTTGTAAATCGCTGTCAATTACTATCTCTGCTCTCAAATTTTCAATAAGTTGATCAAGATTGTTTCCTCTACACTCTAAATTATTATATGCCTGTAGCGCATATCCTTTTAAATACAACGGAATTCTCCTCTTTAACTCATCAGGTGTCCAACCACAAGCGTCTGCATACTGAGTAATCTCAGTGAAAAAATCGTCGAACTTTTCAGGCTCTCCTCTATAAGGTTCAATCGGTAAAATTTTTATAAAGTTATTATTATTTTGATTATTATTCATTTTATATACGATTCTATTTCTCAAATTATAAATTATTTCAAGCGGATTATCTATTTTAAATTTTTTAATTAAAGTTTCAATTTATAGTCAATAATATTATTTGGTATAAATATATTTTCCCGATATATTCTACACTAACCCTCTGATCGCAGTTCCTATCCCCCAAATTGTTGATAACAATAATTGATTTTAAAGTCCCGGTTCGGGGCACCAAATGTTGAGGTCTCGATTTTAGTGAGTCTCAACTTGCACTGGCTTCTTATATAAATCAAAAGACAAAGTCAGATGTAAATAAAAGTTTTATTAATAAAATTTACCAAATATAATCAATTTCTTTTTCAATCAATTCCGATTTCTTTGATACAAATTTATTTAAATAATCAACAGATAAAAATTGATGCGTGCTATATAATGTTAGAAGGTATGTAGGTGCGTGTTGTGTAAATGTATGCAAAAAGATTTATGTAGAACTTTTTCTGTTCGATTCTAAGGTCTTAGAAAGATTTCCTTTTTCAGACCGCTTCTTTTTCGGTTAAAATTTTAAGGGCGATTGAACTGAAAAATACTCCAGTATTTATACTGAAATATTTTATCAGCAAAAAGGTTTTTATTTATTTAAAAATTTATTTTATTTATTTAATGGTTAAGAAATTTACAAATATTTATTTAATATTGGAAAAATTTCCTTCTAAAATACGCAATTGATATTTTCAACTTTATTTTATTTACTCTGTTCCGTGTTTGTTTATTTATTTATTTGATTTTCTTTTTAGGTTTTTTAATTGATTTTTTTCGTTTAAAAATATCAAGGAAAATAATAATAAATATATTCGCTACCAACACCAATCAATAAAAATTAAATAATCCACATCAACAATAATACTGGTTTTTTTAAAAAAAAAATTATTTACAAAATATAAGATAAATAACACCAATAATTAATTGTTGTTCATCAATAATACTGTTTAAAAATTATTTACAAAATATAAGATAAATAACACCAATTATTAATTGTTGTTCATCAATTAAATAATAACAATTGTTTACGATATTGTTTAAAAGAATAATAACTGCTCGACACACAGGGAATAGATTTGCAGGAAATAGATTTGGTTGTTCGAATATTGATTTGGCATGGGGAATTGATTGTTCTGCTGGGATTCTGTATATCGGGGATTGACATTGATTTGGGATTCTGCATCTTGAGGATTTATTTATTTTATGCCCGTTCCTCGGCATATATGTTCACTCTGTACTTGCCAGGCCCTGCTTTGTAGTATTTGTTCAGGATAAATGTGGTGATGGGTCTACCCTCATCATCCAACAATACAATTGAGTATAAAATTATACAAATGAGACCTTCAGAGTACAGGATTTGAAAAGAGTACGGTTTGCGAAAAGAGTACAAAACTCAGTAAATGAGTATAGTTGGTCACCTTAATAATATGATTATTTGTATTAGAAAAAAAAACTAAGACATAAAAAATCTATGTAAGATATACCTTGAATTTAAATATTCCGCGTTTTAATATAAAACATAGTTTATGGATTATTATATGTGTATAATAAATAAATTATTATTAATTTTATTTTTATAATCATTCATTATGAAAGATTATAATTAAAACAGCCTATAAGCAAAGAAACCGCATTTTGACCCAATTGGCTCATGAAAGGTAAAATGTTTAAAATGCTTATTAATACTGGGCACGAGTTTAGTCTGTTTTTCAGAAAAAAACAAATTAATTTCACAAAATATTGTTTTTAAACTAATATAAAAAATGTACACTTAGATAATAATTTAAATAAAATTGCGTAATCTATCGATATAAGTTTAATACAAAACAGGCCACCAGCAGCAAAATCTATCTCACATTAAACAATTGTTCGTTTAAAGTCACCAGAGAATCATATAATTTGTAAAATATATTTACTTTCCTTTCCTCTTGAAATTGACAATGTGTAGATTTGAATTTTCTATACAACATAAAAAAAATCGGAGCCTTTCAAAAATACTCCCGAATATGTCGAATATGAGTTATTATTTATTATCAATATAATCGCGGACATTGTAAAATTTTATCAATTAGTATAAATTTTCTTTCAAAGTGAGAATGAAACTGAATTATATAAGCAGGAATAAGACGTAGAAAGATTGATAGATCATATCGGCAATCAGCAAACCTGTGAAGTAAATGAACCTTCTATCGATAAAAAAATGCTCAACAAAAACAAATATGAATTGCAAAAATATGCCACAGAAGCTTTGAGGAACGAAATCCCGTAAGTGAAGGATTGTAAGACTATAAGTAGTAGTCTATTGATTATGTTACAACGTTTATACTTATTAAGGTGTTCATAAACTTCTAATACTAAATATATCTATACATTTTTTTTCATCAAAAATCTTTATTCCAAAATAAAATTGATGCGAACAAAAATCTATTAACGCATTCCCGGACATAGTTTTAACCATAAATTACGCAGGAATATAATAGTGTTTCTATATGGACATATGTTTTGACAAAATAATCCAAAATTATATATCTTTTTTTTAAAATTTCTCCAAAATCACAAACAATTCTAGTTCGGATAAATAACATAGAAACTTAAATTTTTACATGAAAAACAAAATGTAATAACTCCAATTCAAGATTTAACAACCTCCCCCTTGACACTTTGGTGTCAACACCATATCATTAACCATCACTCTTCATGACATCTTCGCACCTTTCCTCGCGTTAATCCGATCCCACTTCTTCCCCTTCCTTCTTTTCTTCCACCTCTAACGGGCATAACTGACTAATCGATCGGATTACTTCTGTTGGATGTATGGGAATTCTATTCATGACCTTAGCTCTTGCTCTACTGGTGTGACCTTCACATTTAATTTCTAGGAAACATTCCCAGCACGTCGCACGATTTGGAATAACCATTGCGTACCCATGACCGAAATCATGTTGGTACTGTACGCAACGGCCGAATGCCATTCGAGCAGGTGAGCGCTATTACTAGTGCTACTCCTCGAAGGACCTTCGCTTTCCCGGATTATTTGCTGCCGATGGAAGGACTTACGCTTCTTGATGGTGAATGAAGCGCTACCGAGGGTGCGTAAAGAATGTCCGAATCGAGCCCCGGAATCTCGAATTCCTGATAGGGAGGCGGGAGATCATCGATCCGGTAAGGGGCCTCGAGTGACTCCGTTTCTCGAAGGAGTGCTACTTCTCTGCGACGACGGTCGCGTCAACGTCTGTTGCGATTAGGTCGTCGCCTGACTGGGTTGGTATCCGGTTCCGTCGTTGGGACTTGAGGTGGCTCACTCCGTGGGGGAGCTGAGGTCGAGGGAACGGAATTGAGCTCGACCATTGGTAAATGATGTTCAGGAATAATTTCCAGCTGACGTGCCAGAACACTCCCTGGGACGCGGGCTCGGAGTTCGATATCGGTAAATGCTTGCCGGAGTGCCGTAGCCTGCTCTTTTATTAGCAGCCGTTGGCTGCGCGACTCTGCGACTAACTCATCTCGAGCCCGAGTCAGCCTCGCAATCTTCTGGTGGAGGTCTTTGGTAGCCTCTGGCGGGGACCAAGTGCCCTTCACCCGCTCGTATTTGGTTCGGAGCGAATTGTATTTTTCTTCTAGTTCTTCGTATCTGTGCCTAAGAGCCACCACCGACGGAGAGAGTCGGGAATCCACGGAGGTCATTTATCACTGAGTTGGAGTCAGAGTTCATATCTAAAGAGGGAGAAAAGAGATTTAGGAAAACAGTAATTGTCTGAGAATTTCGGGTTTCTCAATATTTGGCTTATTACTAATCGGTATAATTATCGTGATTCCTTATACCTACAGAGCTGCTACGGGTAGTTGGACGGTCATATTGCCACTCATTAACGTAATTTTCTATAATGGGTTATTATAAATGGCTACTTAGCAATACTAGTATTATCCTCATTCACCATCGTGGTTTAGGGTCGTTACTGGTAACTAGGACTATGCTGTTATCACTATTCTTACCTTAACTATCTAACGACTAGGATTCCTTTTCGATTACTAAGTGATAGAGTCATTAGGATTCACTTGGTTCTCTATAGGCTAGGGGTCACTACTACCATCTAGTTGTCGATGTCCCTGAATTAGAATCACGGTTATTTAATTCCTAATGCGTTTTTATGTTTATGATTATCTGATATACTGAAATCGATTTCAATTTACATTTTGTTTAATCATTGAAAATTATTAAAATCACAATTATTTAATTTATTAATTTTAATTGAATTTATATTCTTTTAATCTACTAGTATTTATTAAAATTTTGATTATCCAATTGGCGGATGCTTATTAAATTTATAATTATTTAATTTACCAACCTACTAGATTTACAATTAATTAAATTATAGAGCGTGTTAGCGCATTTAATAAATACAACCAATATATATTTTAAAAATGTTTATTAATAGAAAGGTAATATACATTAAGAATCGTTATTAATTCCTGAAAAATTCACATTATTAAGCCTACCTATTGTCGGGTTATTCATCGTGTACTTAATTCCAAGTTGGGAAGGGTGACTTTAGTATACCAGAATCTCGATAAAGTTGCAAAATAGCACACCGTGCCAAGTTATCTGTGTCACTATGTGATTAAATGGTAGAAGCGGCTGCAAAAATCAATCGTCTGTGTAATCAATATGAGTAGCATGGAAATTGTGGTGGCGTTTGCACAAGCCAATATTAGAATTATTGATTTTTCCGAAACTACTAATGGTAATTGCTCGGCGGTTTGTTTAACTCATAGAATTTTAATACCTATTTATAAAATGCATGTTTTCGGTTTATTTTCTTATGTTGCCGAGTTTTGTGGGTGGACTAATCTACTGTTGGATATTACATCTACGCGGTCAATTACATTCATATGATTAGGATATTTGTTGATCGAGCTTATCCATTTACCTCTCGCATGAAATATCAGTGCTCAGTTGTGATTGATTCAGTCGGGTTACACAACCTATATGCCAGTGGAAAATTTTCGGGACTCATTCCTCAATTCAGAGAACTCTCGTTCGTCGTTTGCAGATGTATCAATGTGTTACTGTGGTTATTTCTCGAGACGGAAGCCTACAACCGTTAGTGTTTATGCATGAAGTATTGTCTTCGAACGAATAAAATTTCAGGCACTTTTGTTATTAATTTTCTGATACATTTATTTATTCCTTGATACCTACCCCTGCTACCCGGTATTAATTTTATTAAATTGTCCGAGATTTAAAAATGTTTCTTATGTGGGGTTAGTGGTGTGGATGACCTTCACCTCAAACATACAAAATAGCTTTGCTCTCGCCAATGGTTACCCGTTGCTAGGCAACGTTGGTACTGTAGCCACTGGTCACAGGACGTCCAAGGGTGAGTTCCGATATCAGAACTGCTAAGGGTTAGTCCTATGTCGGGTTCAGCGGACTGCCGTTAGAAGGCCTATGCCCGTCTTCTATTTCAGGTCCCTTTATTACTTTCTATTTAATACTTTTCTTTTCTATATTTACTTATAAATAGTGACATAATAAACTAAACAATTTTTATTTATTATCAAACAGGTCAAATTATCATTTCATTTATTATTTCATTTGGCCATTCCTTGGGCGCTTCTTCGCAACCGTTCGGTTCGACCTGGTCGAGCGTGTGATCGGGGTTTCTTGTTAGTTGATTGTGCTTTTTCTTGGTCGCGATAGGCTGATTGTGCCGGAGCGAATACCAGAGGGTAAGTCACTGCACTTCCCTCCTGGCATGCCGATAGGGCGACCTCCAGTCCTTTGATTTGTGTTCGCTGCGCCTGGTTTAACACTCTTTCCTCTTTCCAGCCCTGTTGTGCGGCAGTGAGGCGCTGGTACAACGCTTTCATCTTTGCTGGTTCGGCCCAAGTGGCTTTCAACTGTTGCATCTCTCGACTCTGTTGTAGGAGTTGTCGGTGTAGCTGCTGATTTTCTCGTCGAAGTTCTTTTAACTCTTGATGTATTATTTTCGTGGCCTCCATTTCTTAAATTACAATATTAAATGATTAATCGTCTACAATGTTAATTTAATCCTATCGATCCTCTCTCTTAATTATTTTTACGATGTATTAGCGGCTGCGTCTCATGCGTCTCAGTTAGTTTGTGTTAACTCTCTGGTTGGTCAAAGTTTAATAAAAAAAACGTTCTACCTTTTTATATCATTTATTGTCTATAAAATATTTAGAAATTTATTGCAAAGGGGCAGAAAATTTATATCCTTTAGTTATACTAGTATCAAAATAGTTAATTTATAAAACTAAAAACTGAACAACCCGTGAAACATAAACATTTATTGTTATCAAAACTAATCAACATATCGGTTCGATTCATTTATGGCCATTGAAACGTTCGTTTCTTTGATCTTTGTTATTGGAGTTCCACTGGGGATGCCTGCTCGCATACGTGTGATCGCCCGTTTGACGGGATCCGAGTCGATTTCGGAGTGTTGACTGAATGAGTTTCTCCGGTAACACCAATTTAGTCGGTGCTGTCATCTGCATCAGCTTCGGGTCGTCTAACTCGAAGGACACTCCATATTCTGGCGGGAATCCATCGGTGCTCGGGATAGCTATACTTGCTATGTCCCTGTTCACTTGAGCTAGCCGTTGTCTGGCTAACACCGCTTTCCGGTGATATTTTCTTTCTAACTCCTCCATCTTCATGGCTGTGAATTCGGCTCGCTGGCGGGCTTCTCGTGCTAAATTTTTGCCCGGCTCGCGCTTAATCGCGATACTCGGTAGTTCGATATCCTCGACTTGGTATTCAGATCTTCGCGGCCAGCTTGAGTCTCCATAAGTGGATAACAGGTATCCGTTATCCCACAACACTTGGCGGTATCGAGCGGCGGAAGCGCTCGGAATCTGGAGAGTCACTCGGGAATTATCGTTCCAACTGCCATATGGGTCTCTGCGATCCGATTGTCTCTCTCCACTAGGCATTCGAGCATCGTTCCTCGAGATTCGACCTTGTAAGGGGTCTCTGGTTCGAACGCGTCTACGATCGGTATTAGTTGATTGGTGATTCATCGAAGTTTATGCGGTATGAGATGTTAGTTTCTACTATTTTCTTTTATATTCATAAGTTTATTTGCGAGGGAGTGAACTGACATTTAATCTATTCTTTCTCGCGGTTGAATGTTATTATAATTTTTATAAGTTATTTGCAATTTGTTATTGATGTCGACTATTATTTATTATTCGTTCAGGTTGGCGGTGAAAGTCCATTGTTACTGATCACCTTATCGCCTTTGTCGTTACGATCTTGTGTGATTAACGTCATTGACCTATCATTCGCGTCGGATTGTAGTTGGTTTATTCTGTTGTAAACTCAGACTATGACCTGTCTGTAGTTTATTTAGTATAATTACGATCGGATTGTTCTTTCTATGGATTAGTACGTGGCTAATCTCGTTATTAACTCGATGAATGGACTTTTAGGACGTTTTCCATCTGGATTGTTGCTCCTATTCGACGTCGGTAAATTAAAGAAGGCACTTTATTGCAAGTTACTCCGGAATACTGCTATTTCTGAAACATGTTCAACTGCACGTGCTTGTCGTGGAGAAAACTGCTGGGTAGAATATTCGACGACAGCTATTCGATGAAGAGAATACCGAGGTTGGGGAAGCGTCTAAATCTCTACTCTGATGTTTCGTTAGGTTGTGATGTTGAACTATATGGTTTGCTAATTTGGTCGGAACTTCTGATTTTATTACTTCCATCAATTTCAGGGTGTCTCTCAGGTTTTATTCGGATCTAAAGGTTCAATACTATTCGTGTGAAATTTATCGCATTCGAATTATCACGGATTCTCTCATGAAAGCTGAGCTCTTTTATTTTCATTTATGAACTATATTGTGATATTTCATTGTTAGTGATCTATCCTTGTGTGGATCATTCCTATTAATTTATTTATTCATGTCAGGTGGGTGTAATATGATTATTTTGGTCGCTTTTTATCTGTTATTGGTAGTATAATTTTATTATTTAACTCATTGAATTATCCTTTGATCCATTAATTACATATTTACCTTTCAATTGGTTAGAGGGATTCAAATCTAATCATTAATTTGGTTTACGATTCATCAATGCCTAATGCCTTAATTACTACTACTTTTATGAAATGTTAGCGGATCTATATCCTGTCGTAATTTTTCTCGGAATCAGTTATTTCTACTCTATCGTTTGCAGTTTCGTTCCTTTACTCCATTTTCTCTGGCTTCTTACTCATAATTTTTTGTTAGTTTAGATTAAATCCGAGGATAATTCAAATCATTAACACTTGTGAAATTTTACTTGATTTTCATTACATGAGTAGTTTAATTATGGATCATTTTATTTAATTAATTACTATCCTTCGATTACGTTACAAAAGTATTCTCGTTATAGTATGTTCTGGTTACAAATTTAGTTATAACTCCATCATTTTATTTAGATTAATTTATTTACGTCGAGTTTTAAGTCATAGATTCAATTACTTTAAATCAAATTAATTACCATTTAGTTATTAAATTTATCTGCATAGCATCGGTTTCAAGTCCCCACTACTCGAGCCTTAATTTTAGTCCTAAGGTTCTTGTGTTCATATTAGATTTTACGAGTGCCCACTGGACTACTCGGTGTTATCATTTTAGCCGATTTGTAATTAGATATTTTAGGTTGATTTTATGGGAGATGGGTGAAAGAGAGCCAGCCAAAAGACTAGTTCTTAATCTTCCCACCGCCCCTATAATGGGTAGAATATTTACGTTCGAGATCCGTCGTTCGCACGACAGAGCTCTCACGGGCACACACTATAGGCGGAGAAACCGCACTTACACAGTGTGACTAGTTGTGTTATGATTTTACTTTCTTGTGTGATGTGTGGCTGTGGGCCAGAAAAATTTCGACATAAAACTGAAGATTCGTTTTTAATAATACATATATTTGTTGAAACTATTGCATCATAGTTCATTCATAGTTCGGTTCATACATATCAACATACGACAAGAGGTCCTCATACATACGAGCAAGTAGAGCTTACATTAAGTTACTTGGTTTCGCAGTATGAAAACAATTATCGAGAGTTGCTCCTTTGAATAAAATTGCTCTGGCGAAAAGTAATCTATTCACTGAGTGAAAAGCATTAAACTTTGTGAAAATGGATTGATATTTATACCTGTTCTGTGACCCTAACCTTGCGTGTTAATTTTTATGCGTTTAAACAAAATTTGACCTTGCCATTATGTATCTAATTTATTTCTAATATATTATTATTTTTCGATTTCTTTTACAATTTACTCATTTATTTTTAATTTCAATCATTTCTGATTAAAATTATTTTATTTTTGTTCGATTTATTCATGAACTCTTTTAATTTTTCGTAAATTGTCACTTTTTCGGTCAAATCTTTTGTTATCGTGTTATTTCTATGTCAATTCATGCATATCTTGGTGCGTTTGTTAATATTTTAATTTAATTTTATGTTTTCTATTTTATATGTTAAAATATTGCGTTTTCTCGCATTTTTAGGTGGTTACTTGATGTTCATGGGTCCGATTTTGTATTTTGCGTGTTGTTTCCAATCCATTTAAACAAAATTTGTACTGGCCCAACACTTAGATCACCCCGTGATCTTACCTAATATCCCCTTAACTGAAATAACGCTCTTCCTGTGATTTTATTTCTACTCGCTCCGGCCACTTTTCAGCAGTCGCTTCGAGTTATACGACGATGCCCTGCGTGGAGGTCCTGTGCATATTGCCAGACCCTACTGCGGACTACCGAAGTGTCCACGAGGCATGACCCGCGAGCTCAACTAGGGGACTCGAGATCCGTCCCATGAACTGCTATTCAAATACATATGATATAATATTTTACGGGACTCGAACTGCTAAATAAAGTATATTTATATATATATATATATATATATATATATTAATTAAATGAAAACATTAAAGTAAAGACATTATGACACCGTAATAGTTTAATTAAAATTCGTTACATTAACATATAAACATAAACGAAACAAATTTAACAAAATCCTTACGCTTGATAGTTGAAAAATACTTCGAATTAAGAGTAGGTTGAAAATTTTGCATAAGTTAAAAATAATGAAATTTGTCACTGTATATATACTATTTTTGTGTGTGTGTGCGACCAATGAGCGATTTTTCGCCATTTTTAGGGCTTTTTAATCATTTTATTAATTTTAAATTATTTTTATTATTTTTCTTACATTTTTCTTGATTTTTTGATATATAATTACTTTATGGTTGAGTTTTTATTTTTATTATTTTCTTATGACATTATTTTTAGCCCTTATTTTTTGTTTTCGGGTCGCCACTTCTGCCTGTGTTTTTTCTAAACCTTATTTTGCAAGGTTTTGGCAGTTTATTTTCTTTTTTATATGTTTCTGTATGCGGCTGTATGCTCTTTTTATTATTTTATTTAATTACTTGTTTTTATTTAATTTTGATATATTTTTAATTTGTTTTAGTTAATATGTTTTTCATTAATTTTTAGTATCTTCTTGTGGTGCGTGCTTATGTACAGTGACTTATCTCATTACCTTCAGCACCTCAATCTCCTTTTCATCATCACTTTTGGTCTAAGCGATCTCGAATTTAAAAACCACTCAACTCTCGATACTACTGTCAGCATTTCCTCATCAGTGATGTCAACATTTCCCACTATAGCTGCCATGGCCTTCTTCATTGATTTTTTAAGCGCTTTATAGACTCCCCCAAAGTGTGGTCCAGCAGGAGGGTTAAAAACCCATCTAATCTCTTGTGCTGTGAGCTTTTTTTTCAACTGATAATGATCCACTACTACTTCATTCATTTCCTCTGTTGCTTCAACGAAGTTCGTTCCGTTGTCGGATAACATAAGTATAAAGGAATCAATCGTCAACCCATATACCAACTCTAGGTGTATTGCTCTCGTTTGCAAATATGTAAAGAGACATACATATCTTTTAAGTCTGGCTTTTCCACGTCCTTTTATTGTTATGAAAGGTCCAGAAAAATCTACCCCAACTTTTCCAAATGGTCTTAAGGGCTCCGTCAGTCGTAAAGCAGGTAGTGGGGTCATTTTTTGAGTTAATTCAGTCGCTCTCCTTTTACAAATCAGACACTCAAATTGCACCTTCTTTATTTCTCTCTTGGCCTGCATTATCCAAAACCTTCTTTGTATGTCGCTCAATAAGTGGTTCGTTCTGGCATAAAGATTCCAATCTTCATGGAACTTTCTAATTAATAATCTAGTCACCCATCGTTTGGAACTTAATATTATTGGGTATCTTGCTTCTATCTCCATAAACTCTGCATGGATAACCATACTGTTACTTCTAAGTAACCCTTCCTCGTCTAGCGTTGGATTTAGACTTAATATTTTGCTCCTTTTGCCCAACGATCTTCAACTTTTCAACTCACTTATCTCGTTTCTAAAGATCTCACTCTGCTCATCTCGAATCACCATTACTTTGAATTTCTGTCCGTTGCTAATTCCCCACTTCTGAAGTCATTCGTGCTCCTACAGTTATGTACAAATTTCGGGATCCATGCTCTTACCCTAAACCAACTGCAAAGATTTCGATCAATCTGGGTGTCTACCTAAAGACAGAAAGCTGATGGCAATTATTGCTCTTGGAAAGATGGTAAGCGCAGAATGGCTAGATATTGCCGATGTTGACTTGTCGGGTGTTTCGATTCCACAGGAAATTGATAAATCACTCTATGTATATTATGACAATTGATGAACATTCGGCTTGTCCACATGATGATGATAAAAGCTAGAATATATTTTCGATTTGTTTATGAATGTAAGTGTTATAATAATTTTAAATCTATTATAGGAAACTAATAAAAATAGAATTTAAATTTATTTGGAGACATTTTAATCTTTATATTTTCTATTTTAAACATGCAAGCCAGTCATATAAAATGTTAATAGTTTGTACGGAGGCGATAAATTTTTTTTGACATAATCATACTAAAGAGGTCGCCGGAATTTGACAATTATTGGCAAGGGTGAGGGGATTAAAAATTGGTGACACAGTTAATGGACGTCCCTTAAAAGGCTAAATTAATTAATATATAATTTTTAAAATATTTGATTAATTAAGTTCGTTATTTAATATGATCTTTACAATTAACACGAAAGAGAAAATAATAATAGGTTTGTTTGTGATTTCTGGAAGAACTATATCTAAAATTCTCAGTAAAACCTTTTTAAAGTTAACTTTTAAAAATAATTCAGAATAGTAAATTACGTTTCATTTAAAATAATTGATGTATATTTGATTGAAATTTTTTAAATGAAAATGTTAAATACGAAAAAGAGGTTACCAGTGGATAGCAATCGGATACGAATTTACTTTTGGAGTACAGCTTTTGAAGAACCCGATCATTTGAATTCTGAAATCAAATAATGTTTTCATTTTTACGCTACATTACACAAATTTTTATATTTTAGTTTATTTTGAATATTTTAAATTTCATTGGCTAAATAAATTTCATAAAAAATTTATTGACCAAATATTTTACTGAATTTTCATTATTTAAAATTTTTTAGTAGAACAAACTTGTTAGTAATAAAAAATATTTATAATTTCTAATACAGGTAGTCCCCGACTTACGACTGAGATAGGTTCCTAGTCATCGGTCGTAAGTCGAGTTTCATCATGAATAACTAAAGAAAAATATTAGATACTGTACTACTAACTTTTAGGATCAGGAGAAATGAAACTACCGAAAATTCATATAATGAAAACTTTATTAAAATTTATAAAATGAAATAATAACCCAAAAATATATATTAAATGTGTACTAATAACACATATTATATATGTAACAAAACAAAAATACATAATAAGAAATATATATAATTAAACCAAAACATTTTATTCAACTTAGCGTTATTTTCGTGTCGTCATCATGTTTACTTATTACTAGAGAGCAATCCATTGCGTTGTCTTCAGAAACAGAATATCCAATCCTAGTTTTCTTAACAAATCTAAAAAAAAATCTAATAAAAAAATTGGTCGTAAGTCGAGCGGTCGTAAGTCGGGGACTACCTGTATATAGCAACAACAAACTCCTTTTTTGTGTATATTCTGAACTTTGTCACATTCAAGACCTGGGATTTTAACCTACTCTTTTCATTAGATCCTAAACCTTACATTAATAATTCCTCACCTTTATGGAGCCAGGGATCACTTTTGATGAGAAAAATGCACAGAGCACCAAAATCCATGAGTTAATAAACATACTGTCATCATTTTTATTAAAAGTAAAACGAATTATTACATAACTGATTATTACATATACAATGCACAACCTTAATGTGATCACATCGAGACTTGGGGTTTTGTATAACAATAAACGATTGATAATAATACCAGAAAAAGCAAAACTTTATTTTAATTAAAAATGTATATCTAAAATATATGTTAATAAATTTGAAACAAAATAGAAAACAAAAAAGAATTCATATTTAAAAAAATCATCCAGTGTTGTTTGCCTGTGATTTTCGCGGAGCAAAAAATTTGATAGTCGTAATGCATCTAAAATCAGAGGATCTCGGTTGCACACCACGTCATAAAACCTCCAGTGCTTATATCATTTCGCTGCTTGCTGAGATGTTTGTATATCCATATTTTCCTCCGGCTGTTGATTTTCTCATGAAATTTTATCTTAGGGAAGCAACTTATTAAATCATTTTGGAAAAAAGAATTCACAGACCAAGTTACTGAAAATGTAGGACCTAGGAGTGGTAAATAATATTTAAAGTTTTTCTTAAACAAATGAAATTTTATTGCATTTTTTTATTTAATAACTAGTACTTATATTTAAGAAAAATTCTTCTGTACTTTACGGAAAATATATTAATTACGCATCGTAAAAGTTTTCTGTGGATTTATGTGTCTTAAGTAGTTCCTTTTCTATTGAAATTACGGCCAATGAACTTAATCTTTCCGATCCCATTTTGTTACGAGCGTCATTTTTAATTCTTTTCATGCTTGAGAAAACACGTTCTGCTGTTGCTGTTGCTGGTGGAATTGTTAACACCAGCTTACAAAGTTTTGTATATTCATTAAAAACAATTGTCTAAGTTACAATTCCTCATAAAGCTAAGAATTTCATCAGCATATTTTTTGTACTTAATGTCTGAATGATAAAATATAACTTTGAGTTCAGTTTCAAGCTTTTAAATATCAAAATATTGCATATAATTAATTTTTAAGTTGTTTATAAGGTCCACAGGAAATTGTTTTTGAAAATTTTCATATTGGCTGGTATCAGTTAATTCAATGAATCAAATTGATTTTCCATTTCCGAAATCATTTTTGGTCCAATTTTATTAATTAATACTTTATAATGCTGTGAAATATTTTTCCCAGAAAGTTCTCTTTTTTGCGATGCTAGTTGCAGAATATTGAGATCCAAGTTAATTATCTCAAAATGTTCTTCGAATTTCTGAATCATTAACTCATCTATCATATTTTTAAACTGTAATTTTTCGAATACAGTAGGATATGTCATAGATATACTTTTGTAATATATCGTATAAAACTTTAGATTGTGGAAAAATTTCGTTGAAGAAGTATAGTAGCACTAAAAATCTGGATCTAAAATAAGACTATCTTTATCTTAATCAAAATCGGATGTTTGTTTTTAATAGATGAGAAATATAATTTGAGATTCTGTAAGTGAGTGGAAACGGTTTTGACAAGACTTCCAATGTACTCTCACCTCGTAGGAGAAACTTTTGGTAGTTCCTGAGAAGAATATTGATCAAATGCAGCTTGGCGTTTTGATGATTTGCTGAAAAATCTTGCAAGACCAGATAAAGTGGTAAAAAAAATTTTGCATTGATTTTCCTTTTCGCATGATTTCTGCAATACCAAACTTAGCCTGTGAGCTAGGCAGTGAACGAAATTGGCTGATTTGATAACATTTTTTATTAACGCTTGAAGCCCTCCTGATTCACCTGACATTACTGCAGCGCCATCGTAACTCTAAGCTACTAATTTGTGATTTAATTTTTCATTCTCCAAAAAGGTCAATATAGTATCCGATAAAGCTTTAGCATCTCGAGTTAATGACACATCTATAAATTTAAAGAATCGTTCTAAAATGGCACCGTCAATTGAAATATATCTTAAAACAATTGCTAACTACGATTTGTTCGATGAATCTGTTATTTCGTCCAGTATTATCGACACAAAATCGGTTTCTTTAATCTCACTCAATATTTTTTCAGTCACTAAGTAAGAAATAGCATCGATTATATCATTCTGAACATCACTTGGTAATCCGGAAAAAAACAGTGGCATTAACCAAATGTTCTTTTAAAAGTGGATTATATTCAGAAAGTAAATTTATGATTTCAATGTAATTTCCTGTTAATTGAAGCTGCTGATTCATCATTTCCACGAAAGGCCAATTCGTGTTGTCCTAGAAAGCACACGACATCAATTAACCAACTAAGGATCTGTCTATTTTTTTAAACTTTTTCATAAAACTGCTGCACAGAAATTTTTCTCATTGTATCCATTTGATTCTCAATTCTCTGTGTGTGCCAAATTTTTTCAAAGCAATCATACACTGTATATGTGAGGCTGAAGCTGCGTGCCTTTTTACTGCCTTTTCAAAATTATTTAAATCAGAAAACCCAACTTTGTCATTCCATACATTTTTCTCATGTTTAAATATCAAACATGATCAACAATGTAGGGCACAAAATGATTTGCACCCTGTTAACCATTCAATTTGTTGATACTTATCTGTTGAAAAATGTCGGACACATTTTTTTGTTCTGGTTCTTAAATTTTCCAAAGATGTTGTTGGCTTGCCGTTCTTAATTATTTCCATTTTATCATCAAACAATCATGAACCAAATGATTGTTCAAATAACTTTTCTATTATGCAATTGCAGTTATCATCCTCCATATTACTTTTATTCAATAAAGTTCTGTTAAATTGGTGATTATATTTAGTTTATAATATTATTTGCAGAATATTCAAAATGCTTTCCAAAATCAATTTAACTTTTAAAATATGAATAACGATAAAAAACAATTAAAACATAAGCCGTCACGAATCACGATTGCTACAAAAAATTAAAATAAAACTACCTTGCGAAATTTATTTTTCCTATTAACTCAAAACTGGAAGTAATTTTAAAATTGATTCCTTGCATATAAAAAAACCAAAATATACTAATTAGAATAAATTGTAGCCTTAAACAAAATTAACAACTTACGTTTTTTTGTTTTTTTTCATTCATTTCATTTAATTTTGATAAATTACTGTCAAAACTCATGCAAATTAAAGACAACCATAATGGAATTAATCATATCGTATGAAAAAAAGTTACCCATTTATTTTGTACGGTTTAAACTTTAATTTTTTTTAAAAAAGTGCCCCGCCGCCTTCAATTAAAAAGTGTCCACTGCTGTAAGAATATATATCATACCAAACTGAAATTTGGAGTGTCAAATACAATGCTTTTCAAGACAATTTTTCAGTGGATGTTTAAAAAATTCACTTTTTGAATTCTGGCATTAGCGCTTATCAAGCAATTAAAAATATCAGTTAAATATGATACCGTTTTGAAGACATTGTATAACATCTTTCATACATTAATTTTGGAAAAATGACACCAACTCATTCTTAAGTTCCAAAAATCAGCATAGCGTTTCCCCCTAAATACACACTTCAGTGTGCAAAAGCAAACATTTTATTAAATTTTCTCTTGGAAAAGTCAGTGTGTAGATATATTAGAATTTTTTTCTTAGCGAGCGTCACAAATCCTTTAAATGACACCCACCACTGACTATTTACCGTCCTTACAAATTCTTACACATAACTGCCATAATATTTTAATTTATTCTAAATATGAAATAAAATCAAATATATCTTGTTGTCAAACTCTCGGTAAGCTCTTAGCATTTTAGAAAAATATTTACTATTTCGTTTTCTTTAAGGATACGAATGAACCCTAGTACATGTGCTTTGCTGCTAATGTCAGTGGGCTCGTCTATTTGCAAAGTAAAATGTCGGTTGTAATGCTTATTGACTATAGTTTTCTCGATATTATCGACATATCCTAAATTCTATTTTTTTTATCATCTGAGCGAGGAAATTTCATTATTTCCTTTATTGCTTCATCGCCAAACATAATTTTAACTATTTTACAACTGTATTACATAATTAATGAAGATTTCGGCGAATGGATTCATTGTCAGGTTAAAATGATAATTCTTTTTCGTTTGTTTCAATTGCTTCATCATATATATTCATAAATTCAAGAACAGTCCTATCATTGAATATCCTTTAAACCGAGTTCTTATTTAATACATACTTCCTCGTCAAATGAAGTGTCTTAATAAAAGGTAGCAGAATTTTGCCAATCAAAAGAACAATGAGTGTCACTAAAAAATGAAAGATTATTACATTCAAAAAGATAAAAAGATAAATTATTTTATATGTCCCGTATAGATCTTGACCGATTGCATTATTCTCTGATTGTCCCGATTGTGAGAAGTATCGATTGTAATTCCGATACCGATTGTATATAAATTTTAATTTTTGTTAACTATTCGACTTTTTAAACGCGACTTGTCATAATTAAATTTTTTTACTTGTTTCTTCTAAATACACTTAATGTTTGCATTGGGTATTATAATATAATTAAGTGATGCACATCTTGTTTCGTCGCAAATCTATATTTATCCAGAAAAATTTGTTGTCTTTTGACTTTGTTTTTTTTTGTAAGTCAGAGTAATTCCTCGTTATCTGTGAATTAATTATTTATTTTGAACAATCGGCTCTGGATGGGCAACCGATTTCCGATTGTACTGATTGCGACATTTTGCTCCTATAATCGGCCCGATTGTGAATGTTATCGATTAATCGGTCGAGCTCTAGTCACGTATGCATAATTTCCCAACCCATTCCATATTCCGATTTTTATAATCAACATAAAAATCACTTGCTACAATTTCTTATTAAAAAAGACGTAGTATTTAAACGATCTGTTACTACTGAAATGGTAACAAATAATAAAAAATTAAATAAAACTATAATGTAACAAATAAAATTATTAGTAAACAAAGTACCTCTATACCAATAAGTGAAAAACCTACACCAATAAGCGAACCTATCGTAATAAATAATATTTGGAATGAACTAGACAAAGAAATGATAACAATACTTAAAGAGAATGAAGATATCGGATCAATGGATTCTTGGGACGGAGCGAATGAAGATCAAGAAGAGGTGGAAGTTCAAGAAGTGGTGGAACCGGATGAAGAAGCTGTGGAAATATACGAAGAAGCGGGGATCAAGAGGTAGAAACAGATGAAAACATATGTCACAATAAAAATATTATTCAAATAGGTGGTAATCTCCGAAAAATTCAATCGGATTTACGGGGTACACGCCAAATTCTTAGTATTGACACTACTAATTTGAATATTAAGGAAATTATTTTTCCAGTTGAGCTAATAAGCAAGTTACGGGAAATAATAACAGAATTAGATTATGTGAAAATGCAGTTTGGATAGTATTCGAAAAAGACGGAGAAATAAAATTAAACTATATTTCAAATAGCGCAAGACCCATTACTCAATCATTTTTTGATGAAAGTATTGCTGCTTTAAATGAAAAAATATCATCAATAACGCAATTAGGGAGTAGTTGGGTTATTAAAAGAATAACTGAAATTCACTTTACTGTCACAAAAATCAGTAATATAAGTAGATTGAGTGGGAAAAGTTATGTAAAAACTCCGAAAAAATTAACTAATAAGAAATGTAAAATTAATCTGAAAAATGAAGATAATTTATTCTTCATTTAGAGTGTTTTGGCAATATTAAAATCTAATAAAATCAAAAAAAATAGACAAAGACCTTCAAAATATTTACCATATATGAATGAATTAATTTATGAACCTATAGATATGCCTATGAAATTAAATAACATGAAAATTTGAGGCAAACAATGAAGGACTCATAATAAACATATTCAGTTACGACGAAACGAAAAAACATGAACAAAGACTTTGTTTGGAAACATCCGCATTTAGATATTATACTAAGATCAAAAGTCACTGAAGAACAAATAATTTATTATTATTAAATAAAGGAGAAAATTATCACTACGCTGAAATAAAATCTCTTAAAACTAATGAATTGTCGAAGCAAAATACAATTATAGAAAGAATACAAATTGGTGCGAAAAGTTTTTGAACGGATTTAGATTAAAGGATGCATTAGAAAAACATGAGATATTATGCAAACGAAATCAGTCAGGGACAACTTTATATACTTTTCCAGAAAATAAGTTTATTAAATTCACAGACTGGTCCAAAACAGTTATACCTGCTTTCGTTATCTATGCAGATTTCGAATCAGGTTTACCTAAGGATTCTGTACACCACCAAATCCATTTACTAATATCGGCAGGATTATTATTAATTAATAATTTTGATTGTTCAAAATCGTACGAAGAATTTATAGATGAAGATTGCGTAGAAAGATTTTTAAAGGCACTAGAAGATATAGCACTGCTAAAAGTTCTCCTATATTATTACAAAATGGGATGAGTTCCGATGAAAAAATTGGCTCATTTAGAACAAAATCAGTATAATAATAGTACACAATGTTACCTTTGTCTGAAAGATATTGTTGACCCAGCACGGGATCATGATCACTTTACTGGATCATACTTGGGTGCTGCATGCAATGATTGCAATATTAGTAGAAAAATTAATAAAGTTTTGCCTATTGTATTCCACAACTTAAAAGGATTAAACATGCACCATAATCTTAAGTATAGATTAAATAAATTCAAAAATTGGGCCTTAGGTTGTATCCCATTAACCGAAAAATTAATTTTATTAATTGATCACTTAAGTGTTAGGTTCATCGACTCTTACCAATTTGTAAATTATTCTTTGGCAACAAAAGCTGTTACAACTTTGAGTACTTTACCTTTGACACGATCTTTCCTTATAACTTTGCGACCTCTTTAAATGCTCTTGAAGAAACTTATGATTTACCTTCGATGTGGAAAGGAGTAACTGAAGCTGAATATGAGAAAGCTCAAGTAATCTGGAATGAAACCAATTGTTAGAATTAACTTGATTATATGAAAGTATATTTGAAACTTGATTGTTTTATTTTTTCAGCAATTCTGGGCTAAATCGCTAGCTCACAATAAGTTAGAGCCTTTGAATTGTTTTGGTATTCCTGGAATGTCTTGGTCTTCTGCTTTAATGTAGTTGGATGATCCGATTGAACTGATAATTGAAAATGAAATGTTAAGCTTTTATGAGGGAGGTATTAGATGAGGTTTAACTTTTGTTAATAAGCACTTTTTAAAAATTGATGAAAACATAGTTACTTTATATGGATATTAATAATCTTTACGTTTGGGCTTTATGTCAACCTTTGCCTTGTGGTGAATTTAGTTGGGTATTAGACTGATTTAATCCAATATTGTCTGATTGTTTGTCTTTAAATTTTTGTCTTATGGGTATACTCTTGAAGCAGATCTTTAAATTCCTTCTGAGCTTTATGATAAGTTAAATGACTTTCCTATTGATGCTGAGAAAATGAAACCAGTTGTGCCTAAGATGGAAAAACTGTAGTTGACACATTATTCCAAGTCGAAGTTGTACTTGAACTGTAAAATTTAAACAGTCGAATATTTTTAAAAAGTACATCGACATAAACACTGAGTTATGAGCCAAAGGTACAAACATATTAGATAAAAACTACAATTAAGCTCGTAAAAATCACATTTAAAGTTTTCGTCTTCTAAAATTTTATTGTAAAATTATAACTTAAAAAATGATGTATAAAATTTTATAATTTAAAAAATTTCATTGTAAAATTTAATTCAAAAATATTACTTTAAAAATTATTTATAAAATATTATAACTTAAAAAATTTCATCTTAAAAAAAATTATGTATAAAAATTAATTCAAAAAAATTGTGCAAAATTCAAAAAATAAATAAATTATTTAAAAAAAACGCTTGTAAAATAATTTTGATAAAATATTTTTTATTATTCATTACACAATACCATAATCAAGATTAATTACGTAAGTGGGGCAGTATGCTCATAACTGCCTACTATGACTTAACATTAAGCAAAATTTTTTCAATACGTATTTTCTTGTAAACTACCAATTTGCTTAGTGGGGTTCCAACAAGAATTTCTTAAATAAACAAACAGTACATTATAATTATTCTGAGAAACATTGTTCCGATTTTGAGAATTTGTGTGTCATTTACTAAATGTACCGGTTGGTAGAATTTTATCATTGAGAATTTATCATATCTAAAGTTAAGTTTATGAGACCTTCAATGCCTATTCCATATTAATTAATCACTTTTTTTAAAAATTTAATTTAAACGGTGTCCGAACAGTTTTTAAAATATAAATGAACATATTCTTCTACAAATTTTACCCTTTAAAAATTTACTTTTAATGCTGTTTCGACAGAATGTCCAACTGTAAGATGCAAAATAATGTCTTCGGAATTAGCTAGTTCTTGTAAAGTATTTGGTAACTTCTGCCCAGGATTGGTTATAAGAAAAGATGTCAAATCAGCTGAATTAATTTAATTTCATTATAAATAATTTATTTATAGATTAATTAACTAATTAAATAAGACTCAAGTACCTGAATAAACAGCAAAAATAACAGCAGAAAATATCCACCAGATTGCAGTAACCATTCTTGATGAAATTGGATAAGTATGAAAATCTTGGCCTGTATAAACAGTTTTAAAAATTATTTTATTTAATTTAAATTCATAAAATGTAGACTTTTAGTCAGGTCCGCAGAAATCAGTATAATGAATAAATTATACATTGATGTGAAAGACTCTGATTACTATTATCATCTATTTAGTGGAATTTAAATTTGTTATAAGACATGAAAGTTATTTTTTATTTTTATACTTTTAAATTTATGTTTTTCGTTGTAAAGAAATTTGATTTTCTAGGTCAAGGGTCACCAAACTCTTGGATAAAAAATGTCAATTATGGGTAGCACAACTGTTTAGAAAATTTTCTGAATAAACAAAATAATATATAAATGTGATAATAGAAAATATATAAAATAATCTTTCTCATTGTTGAAATTATGTGTGTATAATTTTTACAGCATATTGTTGAGGATACCTAAATAATGGAATAAAATAATGTAAAATGATTGGGGAAAACAATGAGAAGTGAGTAAGATGTGGTTCTGGAGCTTAATAAGAAGAGAATGAAAAAGAAATGTTGAACAACGAGAAATTAATAAGAGAAAATCAATAAAAACAGACAATTAAATCAAAGAAGTCATTTATAATTAACAAGTGCAAATTTTGGAAAACAAAAACAAAATTCGCACATTATCTCGAAAGCCATTTCAAGATAAGGGAAGAAATATTGTTTGAAAATCTGGGAAAGGGCATCTCCAAAAAATTAGTTATCTGGACAGATGTCAGTGATAATGGAGGCCCAAAAGGAATTAGCGTTTAAAGATATCAGAAATTCTATTCGACATCAGTAAGTGTTATTGAATGATGGAGTATAAAAAGGAAGCGCAATTGAAATCGTGACACACAAAAAATAAGGCAAAACTTGCGAAACACAAAAATTGTGAGAGACAAGAAATTTGCAGAAGACAAAGAAAGAAATCCACCCATTGTATTTCAAAAGTGCTTGCGTCAATATTAAACGGAAAACAATTTAATTTGTCGACGTTTACTATTTTAAAATTTAATTTACTATTTTAAATATTTGCAGAAAAAACAATTATAATCTATCATATTTATTTCAAACAAAGGCAACTAACGTTTCAGTCTAGGAAGTTATTTTCTCACATTTTGACAATGTTTCAATTCGACATAATAAAACTAAATCAATTTCAAATAATGACAATCAAATTTCATGTATAATTTGGATAACTACTATTATCTATGCAAATGTGCTTCTCACTATTCTCACTCTTATCTCGATATCTAAATTTCAAGTGATTATTAAACAAGGTGTAATTCAATCCGATGCTCTGTTTAATTACAGCATATTCCAGATATTGTTAAGCCGGCTATTGCAAAAATTTTTCACGGCAATAGCCACTGGCATATTATCGTGCTATAGAAATTTTATCGGTTATAGAAATTTTATCGGTTATAGAAATTTTTTTCATGACAGTTACTATATTTGACAATAATTTATTAGTGGTGTATTATTTATTTTCGTTTCTATTTTGCTTGATATAAAATGTGCACTGTAGAATAACTGTAAATAATAATTATTCTAAATTATATGTGTATGTATGTATTTATATGTATTAATGTATTCCCGAATGTTAAAGATGTGATTTGAGATTATGTTTGCATGTGTGTATCTTGCTCAAGATACTTAGAATATAATTATTTTCCTCTTGTGAGTTATTCGATTGACGAAATTGTCTTCAAATAGTTCAATCAACAATTCTTTATTATAATACATGATTTAGTATTATAAAATGTAAAACTTTATTTCATGACGACTTCCATAAATTAAATTTTAAACATGAATGATTTATCAGTAAGGGGCACTCTGCGCCCACACACCATTGCATAATAATATAGGGGGGGGGTTTCTCGTGATTATTTTCGATGTGTATTGATTACATAATGATGTAATTTTTTGTCTGTATTTTTTTCCAAATTTTTTTCGAGTTTTTGGCGCGATTTTTTTTAAATTCAAATTTTTGAAACAATTTTTTAAATTCAAATTTTGGCGAATTTTTGAAATAAAATTGAAATATTTTTTTTGAATAAATTTTTTTTTCAATCACACTATAGTCAGGGGGTATTTTTGAAAAAGACTAAAATAAATTGGCTTGAATCGCCTAATGATAAAAAAAAGCATAAAATTAAAATTGGCTCAAATCGCCTAAGATGAACATACTATAGTCAGGGATATTTTTAACTCGTAATAAAATACAATGCAATATTTGGTCTCAATACTTTCTATATGTAAATATAGGCATAAAATAAAAATGGCTTGAATCGCCTACTGATAAAAATTGACAGGGGTATTTTATAGGCATGTTAAAAAAAACACTTGAAATATTTGTTCACACAATTTTCATAGGCAAATTTAGGCTCTAGATAAAAATAATTTAAAATACCTAAAGTAAATTAAGATAAATTAAAGTACATTAGAATATATTAGAGTATATTAAAGTAAATTTAGATAAATTAAGGTAAATTAAAGTATATTAGAGTAAATTAAGGTTCCTCTAGTAAATTAAGATACATTAGAGTACATTAAGGTAAATTAAATTAAAGGATCAAAAGTCAATTTAAGTACATTAGGGTACATTTAAGTAAATTAAGGTTCATAAAGTAAATTAAGATACATCAGAGTAATTTAAAGTACGTTAGAATAAATTTAAGTAATTAAGGTTCTTAAAGTAAATTAAGGTACCTAGAGTAAAGTATGGTAAGTTAGGTTAAAAGTTTATTAAAAAAGCATAGAAATATTTTATCGATTAAAAGCCAAAAAAAATATTTCTTTGATTAAAAAGCATAAAAATATTTTCTCATTTTAATGATTACTTTCCTCTTCGATGTATATTTTATCCCTTCAAAGTATATTACCCTTGTAAGTTTTTAATATATCAATTGATATTTCATCTATTTAGTAGATACCTTTAGCTATCCAAAATTTTTCAGTAATTTCAACGATTTTAGTCACTTAATGTACTCTCGCCAATATTACTTCTTCACTGAAAATTTTCTGTTAGAATACAATCTCTACTAATTAAAATTCCATTTGTTGACTTATTATTGGATTGTCATTTTCAATGAAAATTTAATAAACTTTTAATAAATTTAATTACACCCTTCAGTAGATTAGGTTGTACTCGACAAAAATACAATAATTTTAGTCAATGTAATTCAATTAGGGCTTTTAGGGAAATTTTATGATAATTTTAATAATATCTAGTTTTACGAGGTATTTATTTTAGTAAATTTTAATCATCTTTGTGAATTTTTTGTTTTCTGTTGAATTTTAATGGATTTAGGGTTTGATTATGTTTTTAATAAAATTATTGAAGAAATGAGGTTAAATCTATAATTTTAGAAACAGTAAATTTCTCGATAATTTATTAGATTTAACTTGATTTTAGGATTATTTTAAATAAAAGTTTATTTTAGGAACAAAATGTTTATGAAAGATATATTTATGATAATTATTTACCAATTAGATTCCAATTTGACTGATAGATTTTGAATAGTAAATGATATTTTAATTTTATGATCTATTTAAAAGTTGATTAAATCAGTTGATTTTTAAAAATATTTTAGTGAAACCTAAAATTTTAATTAATTTTACAGTAAAAAAAGGATGGTCAATTAATTATTTGCATTTTGCATTTTATTGATTTCGTGGATATCAATCACAAAAGTAGTATAATTTAGAGATTTTTAAGAGGATACTCAGTATGGTTATCAGTATACATATGAAAATCGTTGAATTATATCTATGGGTTCACTGGTAATTTTTATTGAATTTATACTTGATTTACTGAATAATTTTAATTATTTGAGCAAATGATATATATTTTATGATTTTACAATAATTTAGTGAAATTCAATTTATGTGGGAAGCATAGACTTTATTCGATTTTAGTCATTTTTGATGAATTTTTTATTTGATTGAATTTGTTGCCAGAATCAAATTGTGGTGATTTTCGACGGAAAATGTTGGGTATCGATAACAATTTTGTAATACTTTAAAGAAAATTTATTTTTATTGGTAAAATTCAGATTTTTATGATAATTTTAACGGAATTTGATTGGTTGAATACATATAGTAGATATGATCTGAATGATGGATTTTTAAGGATCTTATTCGGTTAAATATAGATTTATAAAGAAATTTTACCTTGTAGGTTTTTACAAAAAATATGTATATTGTTGGTGCATTGGAGGAAAATGTCATTTCAAGGGAAATGATTGGTTAAGAGGAAATTTTATGATATTTTAAGGGGAAATACTCGATTAAGAACAAGTTTGTTGTCATTTTTAAGGGGGTTGAGTTGGTTGAATATCTGTGTTCAAAGGGTAAATATTTTCTAAATGGAGAATATAGAGAAGGAATTTATATTATTTTTATAGGGCTTTGTTCAGATAGATATCAATATGTGCGTAAATCTTTTGAGAGAGTGGAAATATTGTCATTTAAAGAGAAATGATTGGTTAAGAAGAGAATTTATGATCTTTTAAGGGGAAATAATTGGTCAAGAGAGGAATTTTATTTTAAGGGGATTTCAAGAAATTTTTTCGGTTGAATATCGATATAAGTCGGTGATTTTTATGAAAATAATGAATATAGCTGGAATTATTGTCATTTAAAGAGAAATGATTGATTGAGAGTAAATTTTATTTTATTTTAGGGGAAATGATTGGTTAAGAAGAGAATTTATGATCTTTTAAGGGGAAATTATCGAATAACAACAGGTTTGTGGATATTTTTAAGAGGTTGTGTCAGTTGAATTTTGCTATTTTAAAAGGAAATGATTGGTTTAGAGTAAATTTTATTATATTTTAAAGGTAATTGATTGGTCGATAGATGAGTTTTATTTTAAGAGGATTTCTAGAAATTTATTCGGTTCAATAACGAAATAAGTCGATGATTTTTATCAAAAATAATGAATATAGCTGGCATTATTGTCATTTAAAGAAAAATGATTGGTTGAGAGTAAGGGTTATCAAAATATATCAGTAAGATTTTGGTTAATTTTAATGATATTTTTGGAATCTGAATAAAATATACTATACGTGTTCAGTTCTAAAAAAATGATTGATTCATGTAATTATTTGTATTCAAGTATTTATTTGATTTTATTATTTGTAATTTAATTAAAAATGACTAGTATTTAAAAAATTTATGTTACCCATTACTTATGTTGTTATTGACAATTTTCTATATAATTTAAATATACATGATTATTTCTGCGAATGAAGAGAAATTGTACAATTAATTTTCATTCAACAAGTATCTAGAAAAATTACCTAACAGTCTTAAAATTTTTAAAAATCTAACAAATTTTTTTTTTCAATTATTTTACAACTCAGTTAATTTAATTAATTGATAAGTACTATTTTCTTTACAATTTGCTACTGTGTTGAAACTTTTTTTAAAATATTTTTATTCAAAGTACTAACAAATTTTATTAAAGATATATCATGACATGTCAAAAATTATAAAACTTTAGTAATTTTAATAAGTATTACTCAATAACTACTATTTTCTTACAACTTTGCTGAAGGTCTTATTTTAAAATTTCTTCAAAGTACTAACATTATTTACAAATTAAGCAGTTTTATTTAAAATTTAACAACTCCTCACAACTTTAATCAAATTCTAATCACATACTAATCATAATTTAAGTATGTCTTATTTTTACAAAAACAAGTATTTTACAATAATTAAACATACATATTTGGATTTTTAGTAGATTTTATCGGTATCTATAAGTACCTGTTCCGTGTAGTTTTTTAAGCTTTGTTAGAAATTCAACTTATTTAGTGGTTGGTTGATAATCATTTAATTTCTAGTAATGTGGTAGATATTATTATTTTTTATATCAGTTTTATTCAAACCTTTAGCATCTTTGAGTTAATAATTTTAAGATTTGAATCATTTTTCAATAAATATATGAAAAATTTATTCCATGTACAATGAAAGTAATATATGTTTTGAGAAATTAATTTAAGAATATTTTTCTAATCAAGTTTCTTTTCACTAGCAATTAGATTAACCACTACTTGTATTTACTGATTAATTTATCATTCAGTAAACAATAAGAGTTGGGGATGAAAAGATCAGAAATCATATAAAAATAAATTTAAGTAATTATTTGATGAGTTAGCAATTAATTTATTTAGGGACATGTGAAAATTAAATGAAAAGGTTGACATTTATCTTGGAAAATAACTTTAAGTAATTGTTCATTGTTGGACGCAATTAAAAATATTACAGAAATAGTAGAAAAATTTCAAAGTCTTTTAACTAAGTTTTACAAAATGTCAATAAATCACATACAAGACTTGTAAAGCAATAAATTTTATTCAGAGAAAATACAACACTTGATTGGGCTTCAATGATTAATAGTTTGTTGATAGCAATCAGGTAACTAAGCAACCAAACAATTTGGAGACATCAATGATCGATAACAGAGTGGGGAAGTTAATAAAATTTGTAATTGAAATTGTATTTCTTTTGATTTTTCAAATTTTTATGGGCTTTTATTTAAAGATTTCTTGGCCAGTAAACAATTTTTGATATTGATTTGTTCGGTAACTAGTTATTGATAACATATTGTGAGTGTGTGAATAACCATGTATTTGAGAAAAATTTTGAGAAAAAATTTTATTTTTTAAGTAGGTTAAGTTGGTTGAATATCGGAGTTCGAAGAGTAAATATTATTTAAATATGTCACTTTAATGAATAAGTAAATTATTCAATACCTAGTATGTAATAGAGAGTTGTACAGTACTCAGTTATTTGTATACAGTACCTAGTGATTGTTGTTCAGTTATTAATCAATGAATTATTCACTGTGTATGGGTTATCAGTATTCAGAAGTTGATACCAAGTAAATATAACAATGGATTTGGTTTCAATGAATTTGATTAATTATCGCTTGATAACAACAAGGTAACTAAGCAACCAAAAAATTTACCAATTTGGAGACATCAGTGATGTGAAAGAGAGTGAAGAAGTTAATAAAATTTCAACTTGTATTTCTTTTGTTCAACCTTTTATGTGTTTTATTTCAAAACTTGTTGGTCAGTAACCGATCATTAATATTTATTGGTTCAGTAACTAGTAATTGATAACATATTATGAGTGTGAGAATAACCATGTATTTTAAAGGGAAATGATTGAGAAAATTTTATTTTTTAAGTGATTTGAATATCGGTGTTCAAAGAGTAAATATTATTTAAATGTCATTTTAATGAATAAGTAAATTATATAGACAGTTGTACAGTACTCAGTTATTTGTATACATTACCTAGTGATTGTTGTTCAGTTATTAATGGATTATTCACTGTGTATGGGTTATCTGTGTTCAGAAGTTGATACCAAGTAAGTTAACTTTTTATGTTTTTTGAAAGTATTATTATTAAGGATGGGTTGCTGCAGAGTGGAGGAGATGGGTTGCACTTGCAAATGACTACTACCTACCTTAGTCAATACTATGTAACACTGAAACTCAAAAATTTAATTTAATAAAATTCTTTGAAAAAAGTTTTTGAAAAATTTCTTTGAAAATTTAATCGTTATCAATATGTATAAAAAATTCATAGTAAAAATTATACTAAAAATTTGATTACATTAAAAATTTTTTCAATAAAAAACATGTATAAAAATTTCATTGTAAAATTATCCTAAAAATTTTATTATTTAAAAATTATATATAAAAAATTCATCGATAAAATTATACTAAAAATTCTATTTAAAAATGTGGATAAAAAATTTCATTGTAAAATTATCCTAAAAATTTCATCGTTAAAAATCATGTATAAAAACTTCCATTGTAAAATTATGTTAAAAATTTTATCATTTAAAAATATGTATAAAAATTGATCGATAAAACTATACTAAAAATTTTATTTAATAAATTTTATCATGTAATATTGTCGACTCTTTAACTTTAAAAACTCTTACCTTATGTAACTTACCTTTTGACCCTCTATTTACTTTTAAAAAATTCTTACCTTATGTAATTTGCATACTATAACTGCTTTTAAAATTTTCAGCTTTAAAATTACCCTTATGTAACTTAACTGTTGACTCTCTATTTATTTTTGAAAAATTCTTACCTAACTCACCATACTTACCTCTAGGTACCTTAATTTACTTTAAGAACCTTAATTACTTAAATTTATTCTAACGTACTTTAAATTACTCTGATGTATCTTAATTTACTTTATGAACCTTAATTTACTTAAATGTACCCTAATGTACTTAAATTGACTTTTGATCCTTTAATTTAATTTACCTTAATGTACTCTAATGTATCTTAATTTACTAGAGGAACCTTAATTTACTCTAATATACTTAATTTACCTTAATTTATCTAAATTTACTTTAATATACTCTTATGTACTTTAATTTACTTTAGACCCTTTAATTTACCTTAATTTACTTTAATATACTCTAATATATCCTAATGTACTTAAATTTATCTTAATTTACTTTAGGTATTTTAAATTATTTTTATCTAGAGCCTAAATTTGCCTATGAAAATTGTGTGAACAAATATTTCAAGTGTTTTTTTTAACATGCCTATAAAATACCCCTGTCAATTTTTTATCAGTAGGCGATTCAAGCCATTTTTATTTTATGCCTATATTTACATATAGAAAGTATTGAGACCAAATATTGCATTGTATTTTATTACGAGTTAAAAATATCCCTGACTATAGTGTGTTCATCTTAGGCGATTTGAGCCAATTTTAATTTTATGCTTTTTTTATCGTTAGGCGATTCAAGCCAATTTATTTTAGTCTTTTTCAAAAATACCCCCTGACTATAGTGTGATTGAAAAAAAAATTTATTCAAAAAAAATATTTCAATTTTATTTCAAAAATTCGCCAAAATTTGAATTTAAAAAATTGTTTCAAAAATTTGAATTTAAAAAAAATCGCGCCAAAAACTCGAAAAAAATTTGGAAAAAAAATACACACAAAAAGTTAATTGCACACAAAAAATTACATCATTATGTAATCAATACACACCGAAAATAATCACGAGAAACCCCCCCCCCTATATTATTATGCAATGGTGTGTGGGCGCAGAGTGCCCCTAACTACCTACTTTTATGGTCATTTATAAATATAATGGTATTAAATTTTCGAACTTCAGTTATTTCACAATAAACCTTATCTATCATTTTTTCATCACTCCAATTGAGATCAATAAAAAGATCACTAACACTTAAAAAGATATAAAACACGGAATAAAATATTTTTATCCAGTCAAAACTACTCATTTGATTTAGGGTCTAATCAGGAACATTAATTTCTTATTGACTTCTTTCTATATTTCTCAGATTATGATAGCCCAATTTACAAGATTACAAAAATATTGAAAAGGTGCTATTTCTGTAATGATGTAATAAAACTAGAAGAGAGAGTAGATTTTTATAGTTTATTCTCTTAACACGCGATATTAATATCACAAGCTGACAATTATCCTACAAGTTATATAAACAATTTGTTTTTAAATATCCCACGGCTCCTTAGTGAGTTAATTACTCTAATTATTTTTAATCACCTATTAAATTAATTTTTAATTAAAAATTTTGGGAACAATTCATCCTAAAATTTAGCTAATTTAATACTGGGCAGTATTAACCATCGATAAAACAGGTCTGGTGAGTGCATAATTTTTATGGATTATTGAAAGTCTGTACATTTTTGCTGGCTGCGATCCATTGGGGATAAAACTTTTAAACTTCATTAATAAGTTTATTCTTAATCAAACCAGCCTTTTTTGTAGCATTTTCTTTATTAAAAATTCAATTTATTTTTGTATGTTTAATTTAACTTAATTGACTTTAAATACAAAACTTTTAACCTTGCATAAAGAATATACCAACAGATACCCAAATATGTTCTTTATACAGAATTTCATCTTTGATGGCAAATGGTAATTTTAAATTCCATGCTGATAACGGGCTGTATTTGCAAAATATTGTAGCAAAAATTGAAACACCAATTAAGGCCGCAAAAATGAGAGTCCAAACTGATAATTTGAATGACCTAAATATATAGAAAAAATAAAGATTTATATTAATATATTATTATACTGACAGGAAAATGTTCCACCACTGGGATTTGGCGACAGGGTTCTGATAAATGACTACCGACGGATCCGACATAATCGGATACGTGAAATCAACAACTTTCATTCTTTCATTATTTATTGTAAATCCAGAGACAGCAAAAATAGCCTTCTGAAATTTTGTAAATTTGCAATATTTTATCTTGTTAATTTATAATTGGTTACTCGAGACTGGACATCACCAACACATCCGGTGAATAAGGTTTGATTTTCCACTTTTGCCCCATAACGCCCATCGCTCGGTAAATAAATTGCAGGACTAAATGATTAAATTTAAATATCAGATTACTTTTTTCTTACAAATGTTGGGCTATAAGCCATATTTTAAACAAAATATAAAGACTATTTAATGTCATTTAAGAAATTATCAAAATGGCTGCTATAACATGAGCATACACCGCAAGCAGAAAACAAAATAAAATAAAAACACCAATTAAAACAAATTAAAAAAATAACATAATTAATTAAAAACAATTAATAACATTTGTTGGTGTACGGGAAATTTTTATAAAACCCACTAAACTTTTCTCTCAACTAACATTCCTCATATCGATCTAGGGACACCCTTGCACGCACACCCCATGAGTTGAGTTCACTGCTACGCACCCATGGCCGAAACCATGTTGGTACTGTGTGTAACAGCCAAAAGCTATTCGAGCAGGTGAGCACTGTCTCCAGCACTACTCCTCGAAGAACCCTCGTTCCCCAGTTCTTTGCTGCCGATGGAAGGTCTTATGCATTCTATTCCGCTTTCACTATTTCTAGGCGATGTTATCTCGTGAAATTTGAGAAAAGAGGAGTGAGAGTAGTCCTCCGCACAGTTTCGTTAATTTATTATCATTAAACATTCTATTAATTATCGTTAGATATCGTCAATTAAATCAAATCAAAAGGAAAAATTTAATATTACAACAATTATGTTATTTACTATAACACTAGTCTAAAACGAATATCAGTCAAGATAGATCACGGATCATTTACGAAAATGTCGAAGAATAACGCATTCGAGACGATATTGGTCAATAATGTGTCTAGCCCGGCGATTTAGTCCTCCAAGTTGATATCTACCGGGAGACATCGTCGCTTCGGTCGTCTTGAGCTTGAACTTGATGAATTCGGGCTAGTTACTCCTTGAGTTGACGTGGAAGGTTCCTCGGGACGGGTGGTTGATGGCAGTTGTCCCGTCAGGACGGCGATTTCCTCGGGAGTGAGCAGGAGACTCTCTAAGGCTCGACTCACGTCGGGTAGTTCTATTTCATCGGCCACCAGATCAATATACACCTGTGGCGGTGGTCGATTTATTGTTATCGTCGGAGCGTATAGGATGTCTGGATCAGCCGTTTGAAATTCAAACTCGGTATATGCTGGAGGTGGGTCACTTGCCGGGGCTGGGGCTTGGTTTCTCACGTTTGCACGTAACAAGCTTGCTTCCGCTCGACGCCTCTTGCGACGTTGGCTGTTCCGGTTTGGCCTTCTTCTCGAAGTATTAGTTTGATTTTCGGTTGTCGCGCTTATGAGTAGCACGATTGGTGGGATTGAGTCGGGATCGTTGGTAAGGCGTTGGGCGGGGATGATATCGATTTCCCGAGCCCAACTTCGACTCGATAGACGAGCTCGGAGCTCGTTCTCCGTGAAGATCTTGCGTAGGGCAACGCTTTGTTCCGCAATAGTAATGTGCTGTCCTCGGTTCTCGATGATTAGATCATCTCTAGCCCTAGATAGGCGCGATATCTTCTGGTATAAGCTCTTAGTTGACTCAGGAGAACTCCAGGTATTTTTCACCCTTTGGTATTTCTCTTTGAGTGTTGTAAATTTACTTTCTAGAATCTCTAATCGTTGAGATGTAGCGGTCGCAGAAGGCGACAATCGTGGGATGCGAGGTAAGCTTGATAATCCCAGCATCACTTTGGAATATTACAATGTTAATTTGAGAGAGAATATAGAGAGGAAATAGTGAGATTTTGAACCGTTGCGTAACTTCAGAGTATATACTTGTTCCGATGCTTTCTATAATAGGAGAGAAATAGAATATTATAGGGCTTATGAGTGAGGTCATGGGGTTATTATCAGCATTTTTGAAGGCGTCATATCAGGTACTTTTATTTGGGTTAGTAGGTATTTTTATGGTCTAACACAGTTGAGTATCATTGAAAACTTTCCTAGGATTTTCGTCGCGTTTTCTGCCTATTTAGGCGATATTACATAACTCTCAAAAATTAGATCTCGTCGTACTAAGCAATTTCCATTGTACGGAAAAATCTTTTGGTGGTACTTTTACTAAAATTTTAGGCTTTTTATCATTTAGAATTAAGTTTACCAAATAATCATATTTCATCACAAAGTTTAACTATATTGCTACTTGAAATTAAATTTAATGAATAATAATTTTTCACCGTGAGGGTTATTTTTGTTATCATTTAGAATTTATTTTAATAATTTACATTATTTTCCATGATATTTAACTATTTTTCTAATTAAGATTAGGTTGAATTATTTACGTTAATTTTTACCAGATGTAGGTGTACGGCTATTCGGAATCAACTTTAGCAAAGTCCATGATTATATCAGATTCCACCCGTTCGGGAGAACTTCCGGTCGGTTCTTATTTACTGTGTCGTTAACGAAACTTGGGTCAAGGTTCACCACGATGAATGTTTATTTGGTCAATTCCTAGTGCGTGCTGGTCAAGTCGAATATTGCAATTTAGTAGAGAATAGTGGCGAACAAGGTTGACGAACAACTTCTTACCAGCGTCCGGTGTCAGCTCGATTTCCTCTCCGGATTCACGTATGGTTGACTAACTTTGTCGTTGACATATGTAGAAAAATCAATTGGGATTTTTTGTTATATTCTCTATATATGGAAATTTGATCTGAGATGTCTAATGTGCATGATCGATCTGGATCCATGGTTCTCTATTTATCAATGGTCCTGTGTCAATGGTCTGTATCTATTTTCGTGGTTCGGTGGACATCTCGGAAAAACTTGGATATTTAGCAACTTTTAGTTGGATGTAGATCTGTCTATTTCTATGGCGTATTGCATCTTACGGCTATCCTGACGAACAATTTTCCTAGCTAAAGCACTTGCACATTAGGAGTAATGAACTGAATTTTCGTCTGCGCCAAAGAGAACTTGTGTGATCAGGTAATGGTTATTAGATTTCATTGATTAGATTTAACAGTTTATAAAACATAATGCTAGAATTCTACACTTATTATCTTATCCGTGCTGCCCCTCTTCATATGATTCCGAGGTTATGTAAAAACTTTTCCTACCAATCGTAACACGATCGTTCCTATTGCGCCTAACTGTCGTCGCATTTCCCATATTTTAGATTTTTCTGCTTGCCTCGATCGACGTTTCCATCAGCCGTTGCAAGTTGTTTAACGATGCCCTACGGGGAGGGTCCTGTGCCATTTTGCCAGGCCCCGTCGTGAACAGACCAAGATTGCAGATAGGCTCGACCCGCGATCACAACTAGGGAACTCAATTCTCCAACCGGATCGCCGATCTGCCTATCCGCGAGCTATTCCAATACATATTATAAATAGGATTTTAAAGGGATGCCTCGGTATAAATAAATGATATATATAATGATTTAATATCAGACAATTAAAGCAATGTAATTCTTACGAACATCATAAAAAATTTTTACATTAACTTATAAAACAAAGAAATATAAAACAACAAATTCCTTACTCAATTGAATAAATAGTCTTCGATAAAATGTTTGAAAATGCTTGGTAAAGTTAAGAATAATTTTCAGTTGTAATAGTAGTTGTAGAAGTAAAGGTTAAAATTAATGAAATTGGTCGCTACTTATATACTATTTTCGTACTTGTGTGCGACCAATAAGCGATTTTTCGCCATTTTTATGGTTTTTAAATTGTTTTAATTAATTCAAATTATTTTTATAATTTTTTATATAATTTTCTTTATTTTTAGATATATTAATATTTCGTTAATTGGGTTTCATGTTTATTATTATTTTCTTACGATATTATTTTTAAACCCTAATATTTTATTCCCTGGTCGCCTCTTCTGCCTGTGTTTTTTCTAAACCTTATTTTGCAAGGTTTTGGCAGTTTATTTTATTTTTCATGTGCTTCTTTCTGTAGTTGTAGGCTTTTTGAGAATTTTAATTAATTATTTGTTTTATTTAATTTTTTGTTATGTTTTTAATTTGCTTTAATTAATATGTTTTTTATTAATTTTTGATCTCTTCTTGCGATGCGTGGGTATGTATAATGACCATATTTCCTTAACTTTTTCTTTTTGTCTTTTTGTTTTATAGGTTGTCCGTAATAATTTTTGTTTTAATTTTGGCTCTAAGCCCAACACATCAAATTTAGACTCTATTAACCTATATTTATATGTGTGAATAACTAATAATAATTACAATGACTCTAAGAAAATAGTTATTTAAAAGTGCATGATGTAAATAAGACAAATCACCTTATGTGTTATACTTTCTTACCTTGTAAATTGACCTCACTCTGTCACATTAATGTATGAAAGTAGATTTATTTTTATGTGTTACAAGTATATGAATGTGACGGCCAAATAAATAATAATTTGGACCGAGAAATTGCGAGGCGCAATTTAAACGGCCCCGGTAGTGGTTTGTTGGGCTATAAGCCATATTTTAAATAAAATATAATGACTATTTAATGTTTTTTAGAGAAATTATCAAAATGGCTGCTATAACATGAGCATAAACCGCAAGCAGAAAACAAAACAAAATAAAAACACCAATTAAAACAAATTAAAAAAATAACATAATTAATTAAAAACAAATAATTAATAAATTTCGCATACAATTGCATATAGAAAAATAAAGTAGAACACAAAACCTCCTATAACCTTGCAAAATAAGGTTTACAAAATACACAGGCGGAAGTGGCGACCAGAATAAAAGTAGAAATCAGTGAAAATAAAAAATGTAAATTTAACGAAATTAATATTAAAAAATTAAGAAAAATAGAAAGAAAAAGAAAAAAATATTAAAATAAATAAAAGCCATTAAAAAACCCGAAAAATGGCCAAAAAAGGTTTAAAATTCGATGATTGGTAACACACATGCACGAAAACACTGTATACAGCAGCCATTTTCATAATAATTTAACCTTAAAAAACTTTTAAAACTTTGGACTTTAAAATTTTCACTAGTTTAAACCTTGGAATCTTTTGAATCGTAAGTAATTACTTGTATTTATGTGATACGATTAATTTATTTTTGTTTGTTGTAAATTTTTAAATCTACTTTTTATTATGGACGGTCGTGATACTTTTTAGTATTCATGATAGGTCCCACTAAAATCGGTTTATATATATATATATATATATATATATATATATATATATATTAGTTTGTGGAAGGTGGTGAAATAATATTCAATTCCGGCAGTTAAATTTGCAGGATGTCGATGTGTTATTTTATCATTGACCACCCTTCGGTGTCTGCTTAGACAGGTCAGGCCTTGTTTGCACTGATCTCGGAGTAGGACACCATTGGAATTCACCGTGGCATCCATGCTTTGCGTGGACGGAGCGGTAAAAGGGTAATATATGGGAATATCTCTATAGTAAAAGGGGTAACATTTATGTAAATGTTTAGGTAGGGCAATATTCTTTTTCATTAAAAATTCTTGTCGCAAATAGATATATTGAGGGACCGACTAGGGTTAGGAATATAATCAAAAGAATAAACAATAAAAGAATAATCAACAGAATTTATCTTTATACATAGGTTAATTTAAATCTTATCCTGTAAAGAATAAAAATGTAATATTGAATTTTTAAAATAATTTTAATGAATTGGCTATAGTAGGAAGCATCAGTTCTTTATTTTTAAATTTTTGGCATTATTAGCTAGCGACCATTATTACAATTAAGAAAAATACCATATTAGTTAATAATAACTGTATTATTAATAAAAAATCCATTTTAATTAAAAATATTAAGTAATTATTATCTCTATTATAATTATTAATATAAGTAAAAAATTCATATTAAGAAATTCTCCCTTTTTCCTAGTCTCTTCTCTCTTCAGACAAGCGTTGCAAAATAATTTCTGAAGTTAAATCAAAGAAATTTTTACTCACAAATTATCACAAATGCAGACCGGTTACAAAATCCCAAAAATATCGCCGCCAAAATCAGTTCAATCTGTCCAATCCAATTCCCAGAGTGACAGTCTTTCTCACCTAGCCTGCCAACATAAATACAACAAATTAGTCGCGGAGTACGAACATACATTAGGTACATGGTTCGCTCCGGAAGTCGTAAAGGCCTTATACCAACAGATCCATCGTTTGACAAGATGTCGCGATGACCTGATCTCCGAAAACCGGGCTCAGAGGATCATTATCAATGATCAGAGCGCCGTACTAATAGCCTCATTCACGGAGGCCGAATTAACCAAACGAATAGCCGGCCGCGATGAGAATCCTATTCCGGACGCATACATACTTCTAACGGCAGTCAGGAACCCGAAAGCGAGATTATCACGAGGAGTAGTCTTAGAAATGGGGCTCACCTGCTCGTGGACTCTCGTCTGCTATATACAGTACCAACGTGAGCTTACTCATGGGTATATAGTGGTAAGGTCAAAATTGTGGGGCGTCTGGGTGAGACAGTATCAGCCCTACGAAAGTAAGGATTTAGTGAATCAAGATAGATTGAAACAAATGAGCACAGATTTAAACAAAAATTTAATTCCACCCAGTACACCAACACAAACCAGGAGTCGCACGCGGTGCCCTCAATAAAACTTTTATGGGCCATTACTATATGGCAACCATAGTGTTAAAATATCGACAGCATCTTGCAGTAGTAACCTTATCAATACTCATGCTAAATTTATTACCAGTAACAATCTTCATTTTAATTTCTTTGATCATTAATTGTCTTTTTTCTTCAAATTCATCTTGAATAAGCTTCATCACATCGGACTCATTAGCAGGGATTTTAAAATCGTCTCGCAACAAAGACTGCCGGATGTAACTATTTCTTGTTATTGCTCAGATAGAAATTCCGTCGTTAACCATATCTAAAAAGATTTCATTCAAGTTTTTATGTCTGAAAAAATTCGTGATCGTTTTCTGGTCTCTTTCCAGGATTTTTTTAGGTTGATCTTTTGGCTCATCAAAATTGATTCCATAAGTCTTTAGATGATTTTTTAATGCTGTAGTCGAATTTCCGGAGCACTTAATAATTTTGTTGCACCGAAAGCTGGATTTTTTGAGGATTTTTTACTGGATTTAACGTTTAATAGAATAATCCCAAGCTATAGTCATTGCAGTGGAGGGTATAAAATTGGTCCAAATTCTAAAGAATGTTTTTGAAAAACTTACATTTGCTCCTTTTATCCGTAATCGATAAAAATATTTAATTAGAAAAGATTCTTTTTTTTATTAAATGATGTCACGATATTTGGAAAAAAACCTTAGGAATGCAACAAAGTTTTTTTTATTGTAACTTAAGAACGTTAATTTTTTATTAAAACTTTTGCACATTCTTGGTTTCTTAAAAAATAAAAAACAGTTAAAAAAAACCACCTGTTTGCTGTTTTTAAATTTTTCCAAAAAACAGCAGTTTTACTGTTATTGTTTAAACAGTACCAGAAACCCTAATGATAGTTAACAAATAAAAATGAATTTATTAATAGATGAAGTTTTACACCATTTTATTTAATAACAGTTTTAGTAATAGATAGAACATAAAACATAAATCTAATATGAAGTTTGAAGTTAATTTTCAAAAAATAAAAATTCAAATTATTTCTATAATTGGAAAAATGTTCATATTAGTGTATCCGGAGTACTTATTTAGTATAGTATATTCAGAAATTTATAGTACTGAAATAAATTTCGAATTATCAATGAAAAATTAAAAGATATTATTGCCTCTAATTTTTATTATTAAAAAATCTAACAAACTTGAAATTTAATTTTTTTCCCAAATAAGAAAGTATTGTAGAATAAAACCCGGACACATTTTCCATGGAGAAGGGTCCACTTGTGTTGACCATTTTAAAGTAAGGCATCTACTAGCAAATCCATTAATGGTTTTTAATGAATCGGATTTTCTTACCACAATCGCACATACTTTGATAGTTTTATTAAGGAAATCATAATTCTTGGTTGATTTAAAAAGACTGAATTTTTTATTAATATTTTCATTATCAAAATATGACAAATTGTGAGTAACCGTCATAATTTTCTGCATATTTTCACCAAGTGTGTTCCATATTTCAAGTTTTATACTATCCAGAACCATCTAGCAAAAAAATAAAATCATAAATTCAACGATTTGTTATTTATTTTAAAATTAATATTTACTTCTTAAAATGAATAGGTTTTAATTAAATACGTTTAAATTTATTATTTAAAAGTTTTGCGGTTTTTAAATAACGTTTAAATGTATTTTAATGTTCTGCAGATTTCTCGTCATTTCATAAACTTGATGTCTTCTGGTATTTTTTATAAAAGCTAAATTCAATTTTAAACTTCATTCACTAGTTTTTGTGTTGAGTTTCCGATTCTCAACTAAGGTCTTTCTATATAATTGGTAACAGATTTTGAAATTTAAAACTTTTATTGATCAAATAATGTTGTTCAGTTATTATTTGAAACCTTTTCGGCAGGAGTGTTTCTCTGACTCCACTGAAGTAACTTAACACAGAAATAATTTTTATTTACACAAAGTTTTAACTATATATGCAGAGCTCCCTATTGGTAGCCACCTTTTCAAAATATTCTTGCACAAAGTTTGATTAATTTCTACTCAATCTTCCTTTTACTTTTTTTTTGAAATTCTTAGCAAAATTTCAGCAAAGTTTCTTTGGACATATTTGTGGCAAAGTTGTTTATTCTTGAAATATCTCCTAATCAACTAATTGTATTTTCTCAGACTTTGATTTGGTTCCAGGTAACTAATTTGTTTCAAAGTTTAGCTGTTTTGGCTGTTCCCGGGAAAATTTTCTAAAATAAATTGAATTTGGGATAATGAGTTCCCACATAATTAAATTCATTTTTGAGAATTTTTCCCTAATTTAGTTTATTTGTTTTCGTCATTTTAGTTAATTAATTAATTTGTATTTTTTAAAATAACTTTTTTCTAAGGGCTCAAAATTCATTTTATATGATTATTTTAGAATCGGTACATACCCATTTCCACAGGAAAATATTGATTTTGATTATTTTTAATAAATTATTTTATTTTCCCGATTTTTGTGCTTTAATCAGTGGTGGAATTCAGTCGGTTTGCACTGGTTCACAAGAACCGGTTGTAATTACCAAAAGTTCGCGCGAAATGACTAGTATTACCAAATTCAAAAAAAATTACAAATTTAAACAATTGAATAGGAAATTCAAAAATTGCACCGCATAATGCTTTTGCCTTTACAACTACTTTCGATTTGATTTTTGTTTTTAAAAAAGTATCCTTGAGTGTTGTCACAAACTTTGTTTTGTTATATTGTTTGTTAAATTTTTTGAAATCTTTAGCAAGTGTTTCTGTATTCAAATTGCATAAGAATTAATTGTAAGTATATATGTATGTTAATTATAATATTATACATAAATTACTTTAGCATTAAATTCCTATTAATAAATTCCTATATTTAATTTTCAGAAAGTATTTGAAAAAAAGTATAATAATTACTTTCTGCTATTAAAAGCTTATGTACACTATGGGACAAAATAATTTTAATTTTTTTAATTTTGAATGTTTATCGATGTTTCTGTAAGAAAAAAGAAAACAAAATTATCAAATAATACAAATCGAATATTATATACACATGTATGATTTCAAAAACATTTATTTTTATTAATAAAAAATATGGGTTTTTTATTAGTTAATAGTCTGTAGCACCTCTGTTGTTTCGAATAACCTCAGATAGACGTTCATATATTGAATTTACAAGTTTTTGTATATATTCCTGCGGTATATTATCCAATATTTGATTAATTTTTATGAATGCCTCATTTAAATTACTAGCCGGAGCTTCACCATATTTTTTTTAACAAATGCCCATCAATGTTCAATTATGTTTATATATGGAGACTGTGCCGGCAATTGCATCTTTTTAATTCGGTTTTATTCAAAATAATTGTTGTTGCAATCTTTCTTAATCAAAAATTTTCTTATCAAAAATTTAAATAAATTCATTTTAATACTTTCATGGGCTTCCCATACAACTTGATTGTCTACATGCCTTAGGTTCCACATTAGAGAATAAATTAATTTTAATTAGATAGTTTTTCTGATTTTAACTTTCTCTATGGTTCACTAGCTAAATTTCTATTATTATATCGGTGTTAGTCTCAAGATTTATTGTTCAATCATATACGTTTTCCCTGGAAATAATTTTATATTTTGATTAAGTTTCATTAATTTTGCAATGTTTTTTTTGTTTAGTTTTTCATTGATTTTACTAGTTTCTTTTCGATTCAAGAAAAATCAAATAGATCGACTAGAAAATATACATGTACAACAAATATTGGTTAAATTGACTTATTCAAATGTCGTAATTTACGGTTACCGTACAATAAGAATTTGCCTCTATAAAAATATACTAATTATCTCTATTAAAAGTTTAACAATTTATTGAACTACTTATAATTAAAACGTTTATGTTAAAATTTGGAAACATTGTTGAAGTAATCTTTATAAGGAAACTTTAGAGTAATGAATTATGGTAATTGTAGCGTTTCACAATCCATGTAATTAGATTCGGATAAATTTTAAATGAAATAAGTTAATTTATCGGTGATTAGCAACAAGTTCAACATGATAATGACTTCTGTTTTGTTGATTTACTTAAAAAGATTAATGAAATTTTGTTCGATTGAATGGTATGATTTTCTATCAACTAATCAATGCGGTACCAATAATATTTAGAAAATAATTTATATTTGAAGTGATAAAGTAATGTTTTAGAACATAAAAAGTTGAATTAATTTGAGTAATTGTCATTGGTAATAAATAGAATTAATCAATTAAAATCAAGTATTCTATAATTTCATTTTAAAATTATTATTTTCATGAAAAACTGTAATTATTTTAATTCATAAATTTATTAGTATTTTCAACAACCGGTTTTAGTTAAATAATAAGTTTATTGTAAAAAATCAATATGGTTTGTACGTTTTTAAATTATTTTCAAGAAAATTTCCATAAATATATCGATAAATCTATTCAAATTTTCATCTATTTTTAGTTTAATAATAGTTTTATTGAAAGATCGGTATAGTTTGTACATTTTCAAATTATTTTCAAGAAAACTGTAATAATTTTAATATATTGATAAATTTATTAGTATTTTGAACATGAGTTTAGCGATTAAATTTATCGAAGAATAGTGTCGTTGTCAATAGCAATATGTAAATAGTAACGGCCAATCAAAATCAAGTATTTGGTTTATACTTTTTCAAAATTAATTTCAAGAAAAGTTATTGAAATATGATTTTTATGTTTTTTCAAGAATAACTTTCTATTGAAAAATAATTTCAGTCAATAATATTTCAATTAATATTTCTAATTAACAATTTCATTTAATCAATTCAATAAATAATTTTACGATTTAAAATTATTAAATATTTCATTACTTTGGGATAAATTTGTTACTTCTTTCATTACTTAGGATTAAAGTTATTACCAATTTCTTCGCACAGGGTTAAAATTATTAACCTTTTAGATAAATTTATAACAAATCATGTAATAGTTTATCCATAAATTAACGAAAAGTATTATAATATACCTAGTTTGAATCACAAATTAATAATTATTGAAATATTTAATAGGTATCACATAATAATTTATGAATTTTTAATGGTTATTTAATCAATGTTTGGTTAAATAAAGCTTTAATGTCCGAAATTATCGGTTAATTAACAACTTAATTTTACACGTTTTGGTATCAAAATTAAAAATGATGAGTTTTAATTAGTATTTAGATATTTTCAAAGCTCTTATTTAAAAAAGATATTATTAGTATCCACCTGACTGATATTGACAATGTTTACCAAATACGTGTTTGTAATAAATTTACGTTTGAAAAATTGTTTGTCTTTTTTATGGTTGTGAAAGTTAAATTAAATTATTATTATCAATAGCATTATTAATACCATAACTGTGTGAATTTTGTTAGCATTAATTAATTCAGTATGCGTGAATTTTTAAAAAATATTGATATAAAACTCATGGATCGATTATTCTTTATCAATTTATATAGTGAGTCCAGTGGATTTTATCAAAATTTGTAAAACCAGTGACTTATTTTCATAAAAACAATAAATATAAAATGGTTGTTACAACGAATTTAGTTGATGGTATCGCTAATAATTCATAGAGTCAAATGAACTTGAATGAATTTGTAAATTAGTATTTTCAAATCATAACTTGATGAATTATTATCAACATATTGAATTTTTAATAGAATCAGTATATTTGCTAAAATTTTATAGAATTTGGTCAAGTATATACATGTAAGTAAATAATCCTATGATGGGTTATTTTCATAAAATTTATAAATCCAATGTTTAAATCCTATCTTGAATGAGTTATTTTCAAAATCATTAAATTCTTACATCAGTGGTGTCGTTAATAATTTATTGAGTCAGGGGTTCAAATCCCAGCGTGGGCGAATTATTATTTATTTTAAAATTTTAATTTTTTAATAGAATATAAATTGGAATGTTTTATTAGTTTGTAAATTTCAAATTTTATAGAAATTGGTAAAGCATATCTTGTATAATTTAGTTTTTTACATTTAGTTAAGTTGAAATTTTAAACTTATTGAATTATTTTCTTAAAATATTGAATTTTGTAAATCCTGTGTTCAAATTAAAGTTTTGAGTGACTTATTTTTAATTAATAAAATACCAATATACTTTAATTGTTGTAAACTTAAATTTTCATAAAAATTGTTAAACTTTTATGATTATTTTGATATAATTATTACGTAATTTACTATTAACAAAATAGCAAGTAAACTAAATAATTTAAGATTTAATTTTTATTTTAAGACGAGTTTGATGTTAATATATTATGTTTAATGATTGTTTTATAATTTTCTAGATTATCTGGACATAGCTATATTCCACACCTAAAGGTTTGATAGGTAAAATAGCAATAGCTAACGTGCAAAATATCGATAGTGCATTCGTATAATTCAATATTGATTCATTTGATAGATACATGATAACAAAAATTCAAGAGCACAATACGACACCTTGTTCTACATATTCGGAAAAAGCTCTCCCATCTTCATCAAGATTGATTCGAATACATATGCTTCTTACTCGTCGATCATTTTGAATTTTTGCTTTCATCAGAAAACTAACGATTTAAACACAACCTGAGTTTAATAAATAATCTTGAATTTCTTTATTTGTAATAAGATTTATAATTTTGAATTTTTTGAAATTAAATATTTCTTGTACTAGATTGTTATAATCTAGTGTTTTAATCCGTTTTTTCCCTTGAAAATGCCTTCACGCAGAACGGATTATACTTGACAAGTCTTAATGATTGAAATTACTCAAATTCATACAAATCATATATTTTTGTAAACAAATCATTCAAGTTGATCTGACAACACATCAATTGTCACTGTAATTGAATCTGTAAATCTTGAATCTGATATTTGAGATCTCCTTGTAACAGTTTCTAACACCCAATTATTTGGTAGTTTCCAAATTTGAAAGAATATCGGATACTTCCCACCTCTATCCGCCAAATGCTGTGATTTTTCAACTGGGAACTTCATTCCCTCTACTTGTATACACATTAAGTCACCGATAACTAGTTACTAAACAAATCAATATCAAAAATTGTTTACTGACCAAGAAATCTTTAAATAAAAGCACATAAAAATTTAAACAATCAAAATAAAAACAATTACAAAATATATTAATATCTTCACTCTTTATCGATCATTGCTGTCTACAAATTGGTAAATTATTTTGTTTCTTAGTTACCTAGTTGCTATCAAGCAACTAATCAAATTAATTAAAGCCCAATCCATTGTTATATTTTCTCTGAATAAAAATTTAAGGCTTTGTTTCAGTCTTGTATGTGATTTTTTGAAATTATTTTGTAAATCTTAATAGTTTTGTTAAAAAACTTTGAAATTTTTCTGCTATTTTTGTAATATTTTTAATTACATCCAACAACGAACAATTGTTAAAAGTTATTTTTAAAGATGAATGTCAACCTTTTCATTAAATTTATACATGCCACTAAATGTGAAATAAGTGTGTTTATTGTTAACACCTCAGAAAATTAATTAAATTTAGTTTTACACATTTTCTAATCTTTTCACTCCAACTCTTATTGTTTACTGAATGATAAATTAAGTGGTTGTTAGTCTAATTGCTTAAGAAACTTAATTATAAAAAGATTCTTAAATTAATTTCACAAAACTTAAAATATATTACTTTCATTATACTTGGAATAAATTTTCATAAATTTTAAAAATTAAACTCCTAAAGATTATTGAAGAAATTTGATAGATAAAATAATTAACATCTACCACATTACCAAAAAATCAAATAATTACCAACCAAAATAACTTCTGACAGTGTTGTTTCGGCTAATTAAAATGTAAATAAAATTTATTCTAAAAAATTATATTTATGAAATTTTTATAATTTGAACTTTATTTTGCTGGGTCAGTTTATTAGAATGTTTTGACTTGAAATTTGATTAAGTGAATAAAACTTATAATAATCTTGAATTTTTTTGTTTTTCAATATCATTAATGAATTACTTGTCAACGCAAGATTGTGAATTTGTTAAAATCAGGATTTATAATGAAATTAACGGAATTAATGATTATCTATTAAACATAATATTTGGAAATATTGGTCAATATATTAGTTGTCATTTTATAAGGGATTTTCGTTGTCAAACAAACCCATATGCTTTTATCGAATGTACTTGCCAACCTTCCGCGAGTTTATCTTCATCGACAATGGATGGAATTTATATGTGGAAAGATCAAATTAGGAATGACTGGGCGAGTGGATCTAGTGCGATACCAGGACCTGCAGCTGTGACATCGGTTAAAATTGACTATAGTGATTCAGTATAAACATTTGTTGGTGACATTGGCTTTGATGTAGATGAACTGATGATTAAAGAATTATTTAGTCAATGTGCGCAATTAATCGATGCGAAAGTCATTATATTCCCTGATGATCAATCAAAGGGACTTGCATTCGTTTCAAAGTCAAATCTCAATCGGCAACTAATAGAGGAAATAAGTGTTAATACCATATTTCAACACATACATAGAACAGGTTCTTTTGTACTGATAGCATGTACTGAAAATTCAAATTTTTACGACGAATGTGTGTGATTGATGACTGTTTATTAGTTTTGTGAAAATAATTATTTTCATTAAATTGTGGTTAAATAGTTGCCTGGTGAATAAAATTCTAATAAAGTAGTGGGAAAGATCTAAATTTCAAATAAATTTGATTAAATTTGTTAGTACTTTAAATAAAAACTTTAAAGAAAGCTTCGACATATTAGCAAATTATTAAGAAAATAGTACTTATCGATTTACAAATTAACTAAGCTGTAAAATAATTGATTGATTGTTGATTAAATTTTGTTAGTACACTAGAGCCTCGAGTCATCATCATTAAATTTCACTAAATTATTGTAAAATCACAAAATATATATTATATTGCTCAAACAATTAAAATTAATCAGTAAATCAAATATAAATTCAATAAAGATTACCAGTCTACCCAGAGAGACAATTCAATGATTTTCATAGTATACGGATAACCACACTGAGTATCGTCTTAAAATTCATTAAATATTACTCTAAATGTCAATAATTCATTTTTGTCGTCGATATTCATGAAATCAATAAAATCTAAAATTAAATGTAAATAACTATACCTTTATCTCAACGATATTAAATATTACATTGTAAAATACATTAAAAATTTAGGTTTCACTAAAATATTTTTAAAAATCGACTGATTTAATCAATTTTTTTTATATTGATCATAAAATTATAATTAAAATCATTAAACTATTCAAAATCTACCAGTCAAATTTGATTCTAATTGGTAAATAAATAGACATTTTAACTCAATTAATATATGGAATTAACAGGTATTCAATACAAATTAAATATCACTCTAAATTATTGTAAAAGTCCTAATTATCTACCTATCTGACACGAAAATTAACTTTTATTCAAAATAATTCCATAATTAATTGCTTCTAAAATTATAGATTTATTCTCATTTCTTCAATAAATTCATTAAAACATAATTAACCCCTAAAATTTAGGGCCTAAATTCAATAAAATTAAACAGAAAACCATAAAATTCACAAAATAAAAAGTATTCAAAATTTAATATTAAATGTTAAATAATCATCGTAAACTTGATATTTCAATACTAAAAGTTAACAGATATTATTCATTGAAGCGGAAAAACAATCATTGAAGATAGAAAACATCCATTGAAAAGTAGAAATATGAATTGAGGATAACAAATATTAATTGAATCAAGAATTGATTTTAACAATTAAGAATGGGTAGATTATGGAATTATTCAAATTTTCATTAAGAAATATTAACTGAGAATGAATTTAAGAGTGGTTGGAATTACTAAAACAATCAATTAACAATTATTAACAATTGAGTAGATTTCATTAGTTAATTATATTTAACAGGATGGGATGTTTGGATGGATTTTGGTATTAATGTGTGGAAGAATACACACACTTCATGCCGAACAGTTGCAAATAATCACTGAAAAAATTGATAAAGTCAATTCAAGATGTCTCGGCGAAAAGGATAACATCAGGTGATCAAACAATAAAAAGAAAAATATAATAAGCAATCATAATTGATGAAGATATCAATTACAAAATAAGAAAAATCACTTAACTTTTCATTTGATTTCAAATTTTAAAATGTTGGAAAATTCTCAGAATTTAATTTTAAATGTTTGACGAAAATGACTTTTCATCGCTGCAATGATTTTTAAAAACTCACACTAACAGGCGGGTAATAAATTAATTAAAGAAATTTGATTCAATTTTAATTTTTCATTAAAATTTTAATGGTTTCAATTTTGTTATTTTTACTACAAATTAATTCTAAATTTTTTCTTATTTTTTTTTCTTATCAAGTTTGTTTCTATTGAATTCTTATATTTTTTCTATATTTTTATATTCTTATTTTTGTTTTAATTTTGCTTAGTGTTCTAAAATTATTTTTTATCTGTAATTTGTTATATAAACTTAGTTGATGCAGTTTCTTTAGTTTAATTTGGTTATCCCTATACTATTTGATCTGATTAAGTGGGTTAGTCGTATGTCCAATTATTTTTAAAAGAAAAAAATACTCATATCGAAACCGACTTACCTTGTTTATTTTAATTTCAAAACTGTTAATATCAAAACTGTTTGAACAAGTTTGATTTTTTAAAATGCTTTTCAATTCCAAATTATTATTAACTGCCAACATTATATCTAAGAGATTTAAAATATTTATCTAAAACAAATTCAATTTATTTCATTAAAACAAATAAATATATAATTATTTACCCTTTCCTCATAACTCGATGATTCACTTATAACATTTTCTATGTTGGTATTGTTTATTACTAAATTGTCTTTGATGAAGAATATATTTTCTATTTTCCCATTTAATGACAAAAACCGGGTGAAATCAGTCGGGCCGTAGATCAAACAGAGATAGTCCAACAGAGCTGGATTCTATAAATTATACATTCAATATTTTTGGAATTTCCTTCAAGCTACTTTGTCTAAAATTTCTATTGTAGCCGCCTGAGGGGCCATGATAATTATTTGATTGACCCCCAACTGCTGAATTCTGTCCATATTAATCTGATCCGTTATGTCTAGCATTATTATTTTGTATCCGTAATTTGTGAAACATTTTATTAATTGATTATACAATCGCCCATTTCCTAGATTATATTTAATTAACTTATTAATCCGCAATTCAATTTTATAAAACTTATTTTTTTAATTTTTCCTAACTTGAATTCAAATGCGAAAGAGTTTTTAAAGAAATTTAAATTTTAAAAAATATATCGTATTTGTTGAATAACATGAAATATTTTTGAAGAGCATTTGACTAATTTAAGAGCAATTTCACAAAGTATGGAGTCAAAAATATTTACGCTATGCTAAAAGTTGGAAGTTAGAGAGTATAAGGATTTTTATGTAACGCAGAAAAATGATTTTCGAAACATCAAAAGTACTAATGTACAATAAGGACTATGCTCCGTAAAAAAAATTGGCTTAAATAATTTTGAGACCCCCATAAAAGATTTTAGGAAGGTTGCTTAAAAATTTTTTTAAATTTAATTTTTTATATATATTAAGTGAATTATTTTATATAGTTTTTGTTTTGATGAATTAATTTTTTTTTATAATTTACATTTTTGTTTTCAAATTTTTTCAATTTTTGAAAATAAATTCTCGATTAAAAAGCCTAAAAAATAAAAATAGCTTGAATCGCCTACCGATTAAAAAGTCCAAAAATAAATCATCGATAAAAAAGTCAAATTATTTTTTCTATAATCAGAAACATTGCCCCGCGGGATATGTGGTTTAACAATCTACTTTGGAATAAATGGCCAGGAACATCGCCCATATAATTGACTTGAAAATTTACCTCTACGTTGCCCACATAAAAAATATTTTTTCTAAGGGGAAGTTAACTTTTTAAAAAATTTAAATATTTGTTTTAATGAAGTTTTAATATTTTATCTTTTAAAAATGATTCGTCCTCGATAAAAACTTTCAATAAAAATTCATACAAATATTTTACTTGATATCAATAGACTTTATTTATAATTAAAAACACAACAAAATATTATTATTTAATTTTAAATCATAAATGTCATTTACGCATTTCGGATAATCTTATATGGATTGTTTGGTCACGTTTGAAATCGCGGCAACATGGACATCCAGTTAAACATTGAGTCTTTACAGACAATTGAGCCTCTAATGATTAATCGTCCATATAAACTTTAAAAAAAACTCATACAAATATTATATTTTAAAAACATACAATCTTTTAATAAATACAAAGAATATTTTCAAATAATTTATTTACGTCAAAATTCTTCATATTCTTGGAAAAAAAATTCATCTTCATCGAAACCTAAAACCACATCACCTCCTCTACAATGTCCATACGCTAAAGTTTGGTTTTTCTCTACCCAAACCTTTATTAGTTGAAGCTGTTTTATTATTTTGTATGGTAAATAATTGATGCTTTTTGCTAGTTATACGAGTTTCTGGTACTGAAAATATCAAGTTTTTATTATAACAATTCTGGTATGATTGATGTTTTAAGTCAGTATCTTTCCTTCGCGCTCCAGAGTCTTTAGAATTTAGGACGAAGAAACACCCACTCCTTGTATTTAAGTCTTTTATTCTTGTATTTGGATTTGCCAATGACAGAATCAAGGTTCCTACTATACAAAGAATGTTTTGGGCCATAATTCGAAGTATCAAGGAGTTAATCACGAACAATTGAGGTAATAGTATTTGTAACTTACAATTTTTAATTTTCAGAAAAAAAGGATCAGGATCTCTAGCAACTTGTCAGTTAACTTCCAAGTAAATAAGTTTTCGGAATTCGACATTAAAATTACTAGCCTCAGTTTTAGGAAAAATAAAAGGACAAAATCATATAAAACTTGTTTTATTTCATAATATTTATTTTCATTATCTTTGATAAAGTACATTACAGGATTTTGCTTAGTATCGATTTCTTAGATTTGAAATACTTCATCGTTTCAATTGTTGTCAAAATTCTTGATGAATCGGGAAGCACTGATTTTACTTTATCTAACATTATATTTAGGTTTTTTATGCTTGAATCAGATTGTTGTGATATCTAATTGTCAACATAATTCATAGAATAAACATTGATTGGTCTCATGTGATGAATAATATAAATTAACTATAAATTGCTTTTTATTAAGGTTTATTAAGGTTTTACTTATTTGATATACAAAATACTTTTTCAAACGATTTCTTATAGTACGATTAAATCTTTCGACGCGGGCTGCTTTATATTGAGAAAATACAGATTAATGATTTATTCATTTTATAATTTCTTTAACTTTACTTTTATAAAATTCCTTACCTAAAAATAAATTTAATTAAATTATTTTAATTTATTTCTTCACCCATTTCATTGGCTGATTTTGTTTTTGTTGGAATTGCACGTGCGAATCGACTAAATATATTAGCAAATGTCAAAATATATTTGTAACCTTATTAATTTTAGAGAAAGGTATCATTTCAATCTAACTCATTTGCCATAAATCATCAACTCCCATTGTTTTATCGAATGTCTTTAACATTGGTTTATTTAAACTGTACGCCATTTTACCAGATAACCATTTCTGAGTTTACATTTATTTAGTTACCTTTGTCAATTTTCATACAACACCAAAACAAGCGGGAAGTTTTAGGTATCGCAAACTACGTTCAGCTTTCATATTAAATACAGTTTTCATCTAGTTTTTTTCTTAATATTTTATTCCACTTTTTATTTTTCTCAGTTTTGTTATTAATTTTTATTAATTTACGCTTAGTACCCCTTTTCTTTGTAACTTTTTCTTTGTTGTTTTTTCGTGTTGAAAAATTACGTTTTTAAGCATTATTTCAAGTAAGTATTTTATGATTTCAAATTTGATTAAAATTCGTAACACCTTTCTCATTGAAAATATCAATTCTAATACTTAAATCATCAAGACATTGTTGTGTGAAATCAAAGAATAAATATCCGCGAAGAACCTTTGTTGCATCTCAATTTTTGCAAATAAATTTTTAAATCCTTTTCTTTATTTTGTTCCTGATATAAGTAATCGATAATAATCAAATAACTTTTATTTAATCAAACCCTATAATTATTGCCATTTTAAATTTAGAGAAGTGATTTTAGGTGAGTCCATGTTCTTCATCAGATCCTCTACAGAAATCGTTTGGTGGGCCAAATAAATTATTACCGGTATATATTGGGCAGCATAAAAAACAAACGTAATAAAAACACTTTATTAATAAGTAATTACCAAAACATTTTTTTTAAAAAAGACATACAACTTATCAAAATATTTCATTTATTTAATATGACACCTGTTTTTTATACTATTTGATATTTTTTTATATCGACTTGTAATTTATTCGATGCATATCGCAGTTGATTTGTCATGTTTTCATCAGCCAAAATAATACGACACTTAGCTTTCGCTATTTTCAATTTTGAAAAGAACGACTCGCAGCGATATGTGGTCCTAAATGCAGCTGTTGTACATTGCCAGCTTTTTTAATTTCGGAAATTTATCCTCGAGGATATATATTTTATAAAATTCAAGTTTATTTCCATCAAACATGCATTTAACTCCATGCGTGATTGGAGGTCTATTAACTCCATTTGTAAATTTGCAGGTGCGGATTCCACTTCTAAGTTAAATGGAGCTAAAAATATTGTAAACATTTCCTCATACTTTTTCATGTATGAGAATTTGTCGATAAATGCTTTAATTAAAGTTGAGATTTCATTTGCATATTTTGAAAAAAATTTATACTCATTATTAAAGTCATTTAATAATTGGAAATGAGTGGCATCATTTGACCGTAGTTGATATTCATAAAGCTTGAGTTTTAATATGAAAGCCTTTATATTTTGATAACATTTTGTAATCAATTTATTTTCTCCTTGTAGCTTCTGATTTAATTCATTTAATTTTATTGTTAAAAAACATAAATCTAGAAGCCACTGATAATCATAAAATTCAAATAAATCATTGCCACATTTTTCATAAAAATTCGAATCTCATCCTTCATTTTCTAAAATCTTAATAAACAGTTTCCACGACTCAGTCATCGAATTTTAGCGTAAAAAAGTAGATCTCTGTATTCGGATTTCTGTTCATGAAGATATTCTTGAAATTGGCGATGCTTTAATGAATTATTTTAATTGAATTAACTAATGTAACAACGACCGACATTACATGCGAAACATTCAATACTTGTGCACATAGGTTTTCAACGTGCAGAAAGCAATGGCAAATGAACATTTCAAAGTATTTTGAACCTTTTCCATCGTCTTTTGTGTGTTGGAAAATTAAATTAACAGCTCCAACCTTTTTTACAACCATTGAAGGCGCCCTATCCGTAGTGATGCCTATGACATTTTGCAAATCGATCTGATGAAATTCCTCACAATTTATGACATCCTCTTTAATATCTCTTCTGGTGGTTGTATCTTTCAAGCTTACCAGTTCGAGAAGTTCTTCTGTTACATTCATTTGATTGTCGACACCTCTGATCAAAATAGCAAGCTAAGCAGTATCTTTTATATCCGTTGTTTCATCTGAAGCCAGTGAAAAAAAAGTAAACTTTTGTGAAGTTGTGTTGAGCGTTGCACAAATTTCAGTAGAAATGTCATTTATTCTTCTTGCCACAATTTGATGTGAGAGACTGATTGGAGTGAATAAATTAACCTTTTCTGGACAGATTTCTTCAACTGCGGCAATTAGGCACTCTTTGATGTAGTCGTTGATGAAGTGTTCCATTTTTTGGCAATTATATAAGATATTCACAAGCTGGCACTAACAATAGCGTTTGATAGTACATTTTGCTTGTGAAATATGTTTTTTTGTGTTGTAAGATTGACTTTTAGCAATTGTAGCTTAGTTTTTCGTTCGCCAACAGAAAGTTCTTCCAATTCACCATGTTTCTGTTCATAATGTCTTTTAATGTTGTATAATTTGAAAGTTGAAATAGAATCACGGCAAATTAAACATGCAGCATTGTTTTTTATTCGAAGTCACAACTGAATTATTTTTGCTTGTTTTGTTTGATTTATGAATAAAAAAATGCAAAATAGATTAGTAGTAACTCCAATAAGGCCTCATGTGACCCGCGGTCCGTGTGTTGGACATAGCTGCTCTATACCAATATATTGAATTTTGATTGGAACATGTTCGATTGCAATAAATTACATACAAATAAAGTTTTTCCATAATCACTTGGTCCAACAACTTCTTATACTGACTCGTTTTTTAATTCCGTTTTATTATTAATCAATTAATGTTTTGTTTATATTTGTTTTAATTTTTAGATTTACTTGAATTTAAATTATTTGAAAATATTGAGTAACATACATTATAAAGGACGATATTCAATACCTGATATGAAAATTCAATTTGGTAAACCGCGGCAAAATGTAGATTTATTTAAAAATTATTCGAATGTTAATTTTTTAAATGTTTTATAAAGTTAAGATAATTTAAGGTTAATGAATTTAATTTGAATGAAAATATTTTGCCGACAAATTTGATTTAGATGAAAACATTTAGATAACGGTAAAACAAACCGATTTCAATAAAATTATTTTGCTTTAAGTGAACAGAATATCGATTAAAACATTTTTAAATTAGCAGAAAATGAATGAAAGTGATGACAGATTCAGGATACATTTTGTTAAAGGTGATCAGATAAAGATGACTGATAGTAATATTATTTAGTAATTTAATAAGAATTGTTTAAAAATAATTTAATAAAATTGATTTCTAATTTTTTATTTATTTCTTAGAAAACTAAGAATCTAAATGAACACCTGTGATGAATTTGTGGCTCTCAGAGCATCCTGAGTAATAACAATTATTTTGTATATTGGTGGGTCAATTTTATCCTTTTATTTAAATATTTAATTTCAAGCTCGTCGTTGAGGTGAATTAGGAGTCAAGAAAATTTGAATGTAAATAGAGATACATTTACAATCGTTGAGAAATACATATGAAGATTATATTAAAAATTAAATTTTATAATATATATTTTAAATCATAGAATTATTAAGGTTTTGAAAAATATTCTTTTAAGATTTTTCAAATGTGAAAATAATTATTTTTTAAAATATTTATGGAAATATTAATTAAGAAATATCGAATCCATTATCTCTAAAAATATTATATAATGGAATGTATTTTTCATTTTCTATTTCCTATAAATTAGCAAAATTAAAATAATAAATTAATTACCATAATGTAGAAAATTCAAAAATAAAATATCAAAACGATGAAATACGATTTTCCCAAATTCACAAATAGTTTTTAAAGAAATTGTAGCTCTGGATAAAATATTAAAATCTAAAAAGTAAAATAACTAAATATGCCTCAAAAACATTTAAAAATTATTTAAAATTTATTTATTTATAATTCATTTAAATCAATTTAATTACACTTCTCTTTCAATGTCTTTTAGTTTGTTTGCCAAAATCAAAGCGAATTATCATTCTTTTTTTTCCTACCAAAGATGTCAATATTTTTTTCGAATTTCTAGCAGGATTCAAAAAAAATCATTAACACAGGCAATATTTAGTCACATTCCCTTGTAGTCGTTTCGTCCAGACATTCGCAGCTCTTCATCACTCAATTGTCATTGAGTAAGTAAGGTCTTTATTTAGATTTATAGTCCTCTATGTCTTCTTCCATTACCGATCGGATTCTCACTTAATGTCGTTTATCCTATCAACATCTACATTGTGGGCCGATTTGATGCTTACCGAAATTCCAATGGACCATCGAGTTTCCCCTTTTACGTTATCGGTTTTACAACGAACATTGTGCAATTTTATTTTCACAGGTTACTGGACATTTGTATGTTTTTATCCGATAAAAACTGTAGTTACGTCTAAACAACCCTTTTGTTCTGGCTGTAATCTGACTGATGCCATCTTTAAGTGCAGATTTGTAACAAAGATTGATTACCTGAAAATTAGGATAACTTCTTATATAGGATAACACCTTATCGTCAGTTGATCATTTTTCATGATTTCGATACGAGCATCTTAAGTTAGTTTTACATTCCATCTAAAACAAGAACTCTCGAGAGTATTAAATTGAAAACTTTTTCATCATCCATAAGTAATTCTGATACTAGGCCTCTTTATTGAAATACTTCCTCCAAAGTTTTCAGGATTTTTTAGGTGTCCTCGCCGTGTATTTCTTTTCAAATTGCAAACATCGACCTATCTGTCAATTTAAACACGAGTGAATTGAATATATGTTAGTTTAATATGTCATAATTGCCTATTTATCACATCACACATATTTCAATCACAATACTACCCTAAATGTTACCAAGGTACACTTCTCCGTGTTACTCAGTGTTAGTTATAAAATGCTTTTGATATCGGTTTATGATTTGTAAACATAAGTATATATGGGTATTTCAGTCATTGAAAATTCTTTAGATTTATTTTAAGATAAACAGATTCAACATACATTCAAGTAATTATTTATTGTAAGCCCAATCATCCAAATTTAGGTTTATTTGAAAATTATTAAAAATTTTGAGCGAAATAATGATGATGGATGTGACAGTAGAAATAATGAAATTTGATACAAAGTCGTGCCAAGATAATAAAAATATTAATAATTATGAAATAGAAATGACTGACATCGTAAATAATGTTGGAAATGACTGATTCGTCAATAGAAATTAGGTAAGTATACCCAAAAAACAACGAGGTATTGATAATTACGAAAATGAAAGAGAAATATGATAAAGTTCAAAGTAAATAAGTGATGTAATGATAAGTGAAATCGATGGGATTGTCAAAATCAAGAGAGAATGAATGACAAAGAACAACAAATAAATGTGATTATAATGAAATTGATAATAAAGTACACCGAAAAAAAATTAAAAAATAATACTGATTTGCAGAGTAAAAGGTTTAATTGTTGATTATCAAATCTAAGAATTTTCCCGATATATCAAATGTTTACATACATCAAACAAATAAATTTGAATAAAGAATGAGAATATCCTTAATCAATCAAGGTATTCTCACAAAAAACAACCCAAATTGAATAATGAATAGTAAATTATTGAATAATTAAAGAAATTATAACTGAAATTTAATGAAAATCTATTACTTAAATGTAAAAATTTGATTCAATTTACTGTAATATTTTATATCCTTGTTGTAATTTGATGAAATACTCAGAATTTTGTTGCTATTCATCTCATAATTGATTTATTTTTAACATTTTTATTAAATAATCTATTAATATTTTACAAATTAATAATTAGTTATTATTTAATAAATACTAAGGTATTTAAATTCCAATATTAAGATATTTTTCATAAAATAAATGTTTAAACACAATACTTAATATATAGTTTTATTTTAATTAACTGAAAATAACTTTAATGGAGATCAATGAATACTTCGAAAAATATAATTAGTAATTATAAATAAGTAAAAAATAATATGTAAAATAACTACAAATAAATTTCTTCTTAATCAATGAGATGGGTTTGTCTGGCGTTTCTTTGCAAGTTCGCTACATTGCGTTCAAAATTGGTCAATTTTAACCGAAACTCCTCATTCAATTAATTTCTGTACTTAGTTAAGATTTGTATCTGAGTTAACCCTTTGAAAATAATTTTTTTAGGTATATGTGATTTGCGAAATAAGAATTGTTTTTCCTTCGACCACTTGACTCAGATAAACCCCTACCTTTGTTAAATAGACCCATTTGGGTCTATATAGACCATCTTGTAGATCTCTACTCTCACTGAAACTTTCTGAGACAAAGATCATCCATATAAATTATTAAATAATAATAACTTCTCCAATTTACATCAACTTATACTCCAATTAAACTTTTAAAAAACCTCGCTAAACATTACATTTTTAAAACACCTGTTCCAAAAATTTTAGATTCATTTTTAAACAATATCTAAATTTTCCTTTTATTTAACAAAAAAACTAATTTTACATTTTAACTAATATTTTAATAATCAAATTCTTCAAAATAATTCAATGTCCACTAGAATTCTGCAATTGGTTAATCTGATTATTGGTAGCGGCTTAGTTCTTTAAACTGCTGTTCCTTTTCTCAATCTAAAGCCAGATTAATCCGTTTATAACAAATCTTATAAAACGAATAAATATAAGGATGAGTAATACTGAAATTAAAGTTATCATTTATACAATAAAACCACAAATTACGACTTCATACTGTCTGAATCTGTAACTAAGCGCAGTTTTTAGTGTATCATCTTAAGTTATTAGTATTTAATGTATCGAGAAATACCTTGATTTTTCAACTACATCGTGAAAAGTTTGCTGATTGATGATATTATAAATATAGCTCTCACTATTTTGACTCACAGACAGACAAAGTTCTCAATTGTGCGAATTCACTTACCGATTCACTTGGATGTTCACACTATTATATCTCTTCTATATCTCTTCTTACCAACTTCAGTACCATCGGATCTTTCAATTAGACCTAAACTTTTCTAACTACATTCTTATTCTCTTGCTGAAAGGCTTTTCTTTTATATAATGGAAGTCTTTGTACCATAATAACATGTCACCATCTATATTTTGAAGCGTATATTTAATAATCGCCTAGAACATCTGCAAATTCAGCCAGATTTCCTTCATATTGACTGATGTATATTTTCTGTCAACTTCAAAAATCAATCATCTCGAGCATTATCCTTGGCCATTTCCAACACTTTATGGCTTCTCAAATTGTACTTTTCACTTCTAAATTTCAAAAAATAAATAATAATTTACAAACCTTTGCCACAATAGATTTTCATAATTTTTAAAATATTCTAGGTTTTCATATTTTTATTTCTGATATGCTCGCCAAACATATAAAAGAAATTTAGCATTTAATTTTAATTAATTAATCACAATTATAGAACTAACATTGTCAAAAATATGAAATAAACATAGTTTATTTAATACACCGGATAAACGTATTTTCACAAATATTCATATCCCAATTTACTAGAATGAAGAAGTCCAAAAACTAATTTAGTAATCAAGTACGTTTTCTATTCTTTTGAAGTCCTATTCCATCATATTTTTGCATTATTTTATTTATTTCAGCTCCTTAAACCGTGTTATTACAATAAAGTATATTTCAGAGCTGGCCAACCCAAATGATCTTGAATAGTGTGGTTTTAAGATTTCCCAGCACAAAGGCTACCCGACTACTCCTGAACCCCACTAACTGAGAAAAAAAACATCTCACTTTGTGAATTGCAAAATTAGTAAGAAGCCTTTGTGCTGGGAAATCTTAAAACCACACTACTTGCATTTTTTACTTTAAATTTTCAATATTTCTATATTTAATTTTGGTTAATGGGAAGTCACCGAAATACGAGTATTGAATTGAAAAAATATTAAAAAATAAAAGTGACCAACGAAGTCGATCGGAGGTCTCACCCGAGAAAGTTTTCAATTTGGAAAATAAAAAAAATAAAAATTTACAATTGCGCAACATGTATGTTTTTATTAGGAGCGCAAGTAACTACCACAAGTGGAGCGCAAGCGACTACTGAAATTTCAAACTGCAAAATTTTAATTTGTAATTTTGTAAACTGTGCCGAATAGACTTAAATGCACACTACTTGAAGAAAAAATTTATAAATTTTATAAGTTTTATAAATTGAAAATTTTATAAATAGAAAAATTCATAAATTTCAAAATTTCAAAATTATAAACATTTCAAAAATTTCAAAATTTATATTTTTAAAAATATGGTAATTCGAGAAAAATATCTTTGTATTTCTTGTAATAAATATCTTTCAAAAGCTCACAAAGCAAAACATGAAAAAACTAAAATTTACCAAAAAATGTCTCACACTTCACACCTTTACATTTCTGGGGAAGATTTACAAACTGTAATTTCTAAACATCCAGAATTTCCATGTGCAAAATATCCAGGAGAACATCATCTTCCAAAATACAATTATTTGGGTTGACAATGGGCTCAAGTGTGTTTTAAAAAGAACATGCTAGTGTTTGCTAAATTCACTGTAAAATAATTAAACTAAAAAATGGATTTAAAGATTTGTTATAAATGTAATATTGAAAAATCAATTGAATCTTTTAGAATTATTAAGAGAAAAGGAAAATCCTAATTTCTTGCTATGTCTAAAGAATGCGAAAGCATATATGATAAGATAAGAGAACAAAAATATAAAGAGAAACGTTTATTAGAAATAAGAAATTTGAAAACTACAAAAAAGTATGTACAAAGTGTAGTATTGAAAAACCTATAAGTGAATTCAGGAGTAGATTAAAGAGGGATTATTATGTTTATAATTCAGAATATAAAGAGTGTGAACGAATATATGCACATAATAATAAGGAAAAAATTAATGAACAGCATAAAAAACGATATAATGAAAATCCAAAACTTAAATTAACTAATCATTTATATGGGGGTATTAAAAGAGCATTAAAAGAAGTCAAAGAAAGTCAAACATTGTTAAAATACTTAGGATGCTCAATAAATTATTTTTATCAATGGATTGAATATCAATTTTATGATGGAATGACTTGAGAAAATCAAGGTTCTTATTGGCATATAGATCACACATTACCAGTTTCTAGTTTTAATTTTGAAGATGAAGAAAATATAAAAAGATGTTTAAATTGGATAAATTTAAGACCTTTAAAAGCAAATAAGAATTTATCAAAATCGAATAAAATAATTTTAAAAGAATATTTATTACAAAAAATTAAATCTCATTATTTTATGAATTAAGTAAATTGCGGGAAACTCTTAAAGTCTTTTTCTACCACTTCATTAGAGAAATTTAATGAAGGAACTCGGGTAATGACCAATCCCAATGGTAAAAACAGAAGGGAATAGAGGGACAATCCGCAGCACATTTCCCAAGTTCGTTATGATTAGAATATGGATTCCTTAAGATATTGTCAAACTCTCTTGGAAACTTGAAAGATGTTCCGCCATGAGCTCGTTTAGATATAAAACTTGATGAAAATGATAATCCTAAACCTGTAGAGTTGATCAAGCAGCATTAAAACATGACATAGCGTATCGTCAAGAAGATATTCGTTCTCGCCAAAAAGCAGATATTGATTTGATTCAAGATTTAAATGATATTCAAAATCCAACATTTTCTGAAAGATTTTCAAGAGCAATAGGAAAAATAGCAATGAAAACAATGATCGAATTGGGAGGAGCGCAAGCGACTGTCTTTGAAGAAATACCAACAAACTCAGACAATCAAAATACTACTCTAGCGAATGAACTACATCACCGAGAGGTTCTTGCAACAGAGTTGCATAAAGAATATAGAAAACCTAAAAAATATTTAAAAATAAAAGTTTTCAATAAAGATGATATTTGGTCACCAGATTTAATTGAAACCATAAATCCTAAAAATAATAAAAATTATAGATATATTCTAATAATTATTGATTTATATACTCGATATGCTTGGGTTCTATCATTAAAATGCAAAACAGCAAATTCAATTAAAGAAGGATTCGAGTTTTTATTTGAAGAAACCCCATATAGAATTCCTAAAACATTATATGTTGATAATGGCAAAGAGTTTTTTAATAAAATATTTGAAGAATTTAGATAAGAAAATGATTTTGAAATTTATTCAACTCTTAATTCACCTGATGATAGATCAAATTATGGTTCACATAATCCTATAATTGAAAGATTTAATAGAACATTGAAAAATTGGATGTATAAAAAATTTACAGAACAAGGAAATAGAATTTGGATAGATGTACTACCAGAATTAATTAATAAATATAATAATAAAATTCATAGAACAATAGGAGTTTCACCAACAGAAGCAATTGAGAATCCTGATCTTATCAAAGAAATTACCCATGAAAATAATTATGCTAATGAAGATTTACAAGAAAAACAAAAATTTAATATTGGCGATAGAATATTTAAATGAAAAAATAAATTTGACAAACGTTCAACACATAAATGGTCTAAAGAAATTTTTGTCATTTCAAAAATTAATAATACAAAACCAATAACTTGTGGAATTAAAGATTCAACCGGTGAAGAAATTCTAGGTAAATTTTATCAAAATGAACTCCAAAAAACAATTTTTTAATAATTTCTATTAAAAATGGTTGATGAAATTATTGATACACAGACTTGATAATTTAGAAAAAAAAATAAGAAAAATAATAGAAAAAGATAAACCTGCATCTGTTAAATATAATGGTGAAAAAATATACATTGAGAAAAAGAAAATTCCAGAAATTAAACAGATTAAAGGCGAACATAGTGGTGGAAATTTACCTTTGGCTGCTTTATTACCTTTAATTTTTGGAGGAATTTCAACAGCAGCTGGAGCAGTTGGAGGAATAACAACTGCTGTTAAAAATTATAAAGAATCAAAGAAATTAGATGCAGAGATTGAAAAAATTAAATCAGAAATAACAAAACCAACAACAGATACAAAAACAGCAAGTAGAATTTATTTAGATCCATATCAGGGTCATGGAATTTGTGATTTTATAAAATCTATTAATAAAAAATAGTCCTTCTAAAAATAAAAAATTAAAACAAGTTTTGAAAAAATTAAATAAAGGAAATATTCATTTAGAGGTTGATGGTGATGGAATATTTCTTTCTCCTTATAAAAAATAAATAATTTTTCATTATTAAAATTTTACTATTAAAAATGTCTTCTTCAAGTGGAACTTTGTTTACACCAATTTGGAATAAAAATATTATGAAATTCAATCACAATCCTATTTTTCCAAATTCTTTTAGAATGTTGATAATTGGAAGTTCTGGTTCTGGAAAAACAGTTTTGTTGTTAAAAATGATTCTAACTCCTAATTTTATAGACTATGATAATTTAATAATTTTGTCTAAAACAATTGATCAATCTGAAATGCAAATAATTTTTCATGGGTTAAATTCTGGTTTAACAAAACAAGATATTGTGTGATTATTTCAAAATCAAGATAAAATTCTTGATGATACATCCATTAGAGATTTATGTGAACAATTATGCAAAAAAAAATGTGTGGAATTAACAACTGGGGAATTAAAAACTATTAATAAAATAAATGCTACAATGAGTAATAAATATCATGAAATAATTCTATGTGAAAAATTAAATCGAGCGAAGAAGAATTTAATAATTTTTGATGATTGTGTCAACATGAAAAATCAAGAAATTATGGAATCTTATTTTACTCGAGTTAGACATAATAATTGCAATGTAATTTATTTAGCTCAAAATTATTATGATTTACCATCTAGAAGTATTCGCGGTAATTCTAATTTTTTCATATTCTTTAATTAGGAAAAAGAAATAAATATAGTATTTTTAAGGATTTGTTTAGTGATACCTTATACAAGGAAGAATTTAATAGTTTTGAAAATCATCTATCTATAAAATATAATTATATTGCATTGGATAAAGAAAAAAATGAAGTATATGAAAAAATAATTTCTGAATTTCTGAATTATTTAATTATTGAATCTCAAGATTACTGAATTTTCTTGAATAAAAATGGTTAGAAATGTAATTGATTTTAATCTTGATAAATATATTCAAGATTGTAAATTATTAAATATTCAGCAAAATATTTGGAATGATAATTAAATATCTAAAAGACTTTATGATCAAAGTTTTAATTTTATGGATACAAAAAGTGAAAAACCAATAATTGATGTTATTAAAGAAACAAAAAATGAATTAATTTTAAATCAAAATAAATTTAATCATTTAAAACCTTATATATTTTAAAATTTATCTTAAAAATTTAATAATTACATATAAAATATTTTGTTATAAAATTTAATCAAAAATCAATTACATAAAATCGCGCCAAAATACATAAAAATTAATAAACATACACATAAAAATTTATGTACACAATAATATTCTTAAAAATATACTTAAAAACAGACATAAAAATCCAATTAAAAATATACTTAAAAATTTCGAAAAATTTCAAAAAATACACACACAAAAAATCCACTTAAAAAATTTCGAAAAAAAAATATACACAAAAAAAATGATAAAGCAAACAAAATAATTACATCATTGTGTAATCAATACACACCGTAAATAATCAATAAATAAACCCCCCCTATATATATTATGCAATGGTGTGTGGTCCCAGAAAGCTACTAAATACCTACTAACTTCATCTGCAGAAGCATTAAATTCACCTGGAAATTTATTGTTTCAAATTCACCAATCATCAAATCCACTTGATATTTGCAATTCATTCATATATTACAAATTTAAAATTACAGGTGTTGATCCAACTGATGATATAACTCTTAAACATAATTGGTTTTTTTTTATTTAATCAAATTTCAATAACTTAAGGATCAACAGAAGTTGAAAATATAAGATATTCAGTTGAAATGAGTTCATTATTGCAATTTGTTATGACTGATTCCAGATACTGGTACTGGTGATGAAAATAATAAAGGATATAAAATTAGAAAAAGCTTTTTTCAACCAAAACATTAGATGGAAAATATCCTTTAAAAAATATATTTGGATTCTTTCAATAATATAATAAAATAATTTATTTAATACCATTTGAATTGAAAATGGAAAGGAATGAAGATTATAAAACATGTTTTTATGGAAAAGCTTTAAAACCAGAATCTAAACCACAAATAAAATTTGAAAGAATGATGTTGATGGTTCCATCAATAACTTGTAATCCACATTTGGAAACTCAAATTCTGAAAGATTAAACAGGATTTCAAAACCAACCAATGTAAATTTTCTTCAAAGAATACCAGGTTGTGTAGATATTTTAGGAGGAAGTACATTTTCACAGAAACCAACAACGTTAAATACTCGACCGAGATTTATTTTGATTTGAGTTAAAAATTCAACAATTAATTATACAACTAATAATTCAAAATATATTCAATCAAAATATATTCAATCAATTAAAATCTTTAAGTGTTCAATTAAATTCAAGTTATTATCCTGAAAAACCAATAGCATTTGATAAAGCAAAAAATTATCAATCAATGCTATATAAAAGTTTTATTTTAATGTGTCATGAATTTTTAGTTGAACCACAATTAAAGTTTTCAGATTTTAAAAATTTATATTCTATATTTTGTGTTGATGTTAGTGAACAGGATGATAAACTAGCAATTAATGGAGTAACTGTAACAATAGAAATGGAAACAGATGATGGTTTTAAAGGAAATGATTTTAAGAATGTTTTTAAGAATATTATTAAGAATTAAATATTGAAATAGGTAGTGGAAAGATGATAAATATAATATAAATATAAAATAATATAAATTATCATGTTTAAAATAGTTATGGATAAATTGAAATAAAATTTTAAATTTCTGGAGGGCGAAGCCCGACTGCCGTTGGAGATCTCTACTTAGCCATTTCTGGATGAAAACCAACCGGTATCAAATAAAAAAGTTCAATGGATGTCAAATGATGCTGATTTAGTTTATACTCTTGAAGAATTGTTGAATTATCAAAACCAAAAACAATATATTTGATTCCTGGAACTCCTGAGTTTAAAGAAATAATAAATTTAATATATAAAAAAGCTTTTCAAAAATCTCCGAAGGCAGTCACTAACGTTACAAGTGTTGATGAAAAAGAAGGTTCAGGTTTTGTAATTGTTCCACCAAATTAATTCAAGAATTTCAACTTAAATCTTTTCTTATAAAATGGAGAAAAGTTTAGAAAAAATGATTAATCTTTTATCTACAAAATATTCAACAGATTTAAGTTTTGATTCTAAAGAATCAGAATTTTCTGTTAATTTGCCAATTCCTTTAGAATTAAATCAAGATTATAATTATGAAATTGGATTATCATGGTTTACAACATTTAATACAATTTTAAATATTACAAAAGATAATAATGAATTTGGTATTAGAAAACCAAATACTGTGGGTGTTGTTAATGGATATGGTTTGATAACAATTCCACCTGGAGCATATGAATTAGATGTTTTATTTAAGTTAATAATTGAATTGTTACTTTTTTATTAAATATTTCAAAAGCAAAAATACACATGTTTATTAAAAAGTGATATAGTATTTCATTTCTAGATAAAAAATTTAATGAATTTTTAGGATTTACAAAACAAATTTATGAAAATAATACATCTGATGAATTATTTATTAGTGAAAAGATTGTAGATATTTCAAACATAACCTCTATAAGTTTATTATGTGATTTGGTTGAAGGAACATATCACAATGGTAGAAGAAAAAATTGTATATATAGTTTTCCAAATGAAACTGTTCCTCGTAGATACAGAATTGTACAACAAATATCAACACCAAGATATTTTCCATTGATTAAAAAAACTATTTCAAGTATAAATTTTAAAATTGTAGATCAAAATGATAATTTAATAAATTTTAATAATGAAAATATTTCTTTTTGTTTACATCTCCGTCAGGTTTGAGCGGAGGCCTCCGGCTGACTTCGTCTGCAAGTGATTTATGACAGATATAATTCTAAATTATTTAATATAAAAATTTATAATTCTAAAATTAAAATCAATATTAAAATAAAGATTTATCTTAAAGACCTCGAATCAAATGAATCTATTAAATCAAATGAAGAAAATGAACAAGTGTCGATTGAATAAAAACCATGTTTTCAAATAACATTTTAATTCTTTAATTCATTTTAATTCTTTAAAAATGACATGTGTTGAAGCGCAAGCGACTACCTTCGCTGAATTGAATACATTTCTAGATAAATATGGTCGAGATACTACAACTAATTTTTATATAAGTGATATTTTAAAAGATTTAAATTTTAAATGTAAAATAATTATGCTGGTTATGATTATGATGGTTATGATGGTTATATTTATAATACTTTGCAAGTTCAAAAAGAGAATAGAAAAATATGTGGACAATTATGTATTTTTATTTTATTATCTTTAGAGTGCAAACGACTGTCTTTCAAAGAAATTATACTAGATCTTTTATAATAAAATAAAATTTAAAAATGAGTATTGTAATTCCTGAAAATATTGGTGGTGAAACATTGGTTATAATACTTTGCAAGTTCAAAAAGAGAATAGAAAAATATGTGGACAATTATGTATTTTTATTTTATTATCTTTAGAGTGCAAACGACTGTCTTTCAAAGAAATTATACTAGATCTTTTATAATAAAATAAAATTTAAAAATGAGTATTGTAATTCCTGAAAATATTGGTGGTGAAACACTAGCATTAAATACTAACGCAATTTTGGAACAAGTTGAAAGTAAATTTGTAAATGAAAATGGTGATAGGATGAGAGGAGAATTAAACATGAATAATAATTCAATTTCAAATCTTTCATATCCTCAAAATGATTTAGATGCAGTTAATAAAAAATTTGTAAAGGAATTGAATCAAGAATCGAATACAAAACAAATTGTTCAAATTAATGAAATTGGTAAACGTTTAGATGAAGAAATTAAAAGATATATTATAATTTTAGAAACAGGATATAATAAACAAATAAATGAAATAAATACAAATATTAGTAGAATAAATTTTGAATTAAGTGAAATTGATTTTAATACTCTCAAGAATGAAATAAGTCATTATAAAATTGAATCTTCACAACTCTTAAATGATTTCGAAACATTCAAAAAAGATGTTGCTGAAAATATACAAACATCAAACCTCAAGGAATTAAAATATAATAACAAAGCGTTTGATTATTATGCTATTGAAGAACAGTCATCCATGATTTATTTTATAATAAAAAATAATCCAACTACGCTTTTTGGTGATAAGGATCATACTTTTAATTTATTCCGCCACCATGATGATTTCTTTGTTATGTTTGTTTATAATGGTCATAATATCGAAATTAATAAAATTAGAATAATGGGTTCAAAAAAAACATTTATTAGAGCTATAACAGGAAACTAACGAAAAACTTTACATCTTAGAAACAATTCATTTTCAATCTCTGAACCAATGTCTAAATTAACTATTGGTGGGAGTAGAATAATTCTAGATCTTTTAATAAATCGAGGTTATAGTGAATTTGAAAAAATAGATTTTATATATAGAAAATTAGCAAGTATGAATAATATAAAATTAGATGATTTATTTTCAACCACAGGATCAAATCCTATACTTTCTGGTAAGAAATTTAATGATTTAGAAGATTTTATATATAAAAATATATAAGCCGTAAAAATAGACAATTAAAAATGGAACGCGAGATTAATAAAAAAATAATTTATCCAACTTTTCTAGAAAGAAAGATTTATCCATCTTTGAATGAACAAAATGTTTTAAATTATATAGAAAATCTTCCAATTGAAAAAATAAAAGCTCCTATAAATAAAGATTCTACCAATAATCCTTCGATTAATAAAATAAACGAATTCCTATGAGAAAAGAAAAAGTTAGATGAAAGATTATTACACTATAAAAAAAAAATCTAGATGGACTAAAGCTGATACAGGAATTAAAATTGCTTGTCTTTCAATAACTGGAATCTTGACAATTTCAACCAGCATATTTTCTGGTATAATTTTCCAATAATTTTTTTTTTCATACTTATGCCTAAAAAATTAATTAATTAACAAAAAAATAAAATATGCACACAAAATGTATTTCCTAAGATACCCAGACTATATTATTTTTATATATCTTAAATATTATTTTCAAAAAATGTTTTTTCAAACATAACTATGAAAAAATAAATTTCCTACTTGAAAATTAAAAGTAGAATAATTTTCAATATTATTTTTTTATTGAAAAAAACTAATTCTAGTTGGGATTTGAACCCATGTATATTTGAACCACAGTGATACTCTATTCCCACTGAGCTATCTGGGTTGATTTTTTTATCATTTTTTTTCACTCTTTAAATTTTTTATTTTATTCTTTCAAATTTCTTTCATAATGAAACAAGATAAAATAAATTTTCAAATAAATAAAAAAATAAATCCTATGAAAAAAGAATAATAAAAATGTCGAGTACTCGAAAAAATGGAAAACCTAAGAAAATTCCTGTTCCAAAGGTAGTCGCTTGCGCTCCAAAATCTCAAGTTACCAAACCTTAACCTAAAGAAATTAAATATGTTATTTGTGACAGAATATTTACTAGATGATCTGCTTATACGAGTCATTGTAAATCTTTAGATCATTTAAAAAGAACTGTTGGTCTATATGATTCAAATTCTATACTTTGTGATAAATGTAAAGAAAGATATTTAATAAAATTTTTTCATCTTCATTATCCAAAGTGTGTTAGGAAAAAAAGAAAAAGTCGGTTACCAAGGCAACCAAATGAACAACTAAATGAACCAAGCAGAATACATTGGGAAGTTGAATCATTTATTTCTGAAGAAGTTTTGGAACCAGAATTTGATTCAATTGATGAATTAAAACTCGAATAACCATATAGTTCAAACGAATTTGATGAAGAAGAACGAACTTGGCTCAAGATTAAAACCTAAAAAGAAGTCAAAGTATTCCGATTTTACTATTGATTGTACTTTTGGAGAACCATTGACATCACCAATGACTACAAATAAATATATTGACATGCATAAAAAAGAAATAAAATAAAAAATTCAAGATGCATTAAATAGATTGAAAGTTGGAAAATTTTATGTTTTAAAATTTGAACTTGGAATAAATGCAAAATATTATTGAGGAAATGAAGAAACCGATGTATTTTTACATACTAATTATGAAACGAGTTATTTACCAATAGCAAGTATTAATGGTTTTAATTCAAAACTTTAAAAAATTAAAAAAGAAATAGAAAGAGATTTTGAATTTAAAGAAGAAAATTTTGGAGAATCTGCTTTAATTTTACATTCCTTTGAAAATATAAGTATGAATTTTTGGAAACACAGAACACCAAGACCAAAGTCTTGGATTGAAACTCCATTTGTTTCAAATCACATTATAAATGTTAAAAATAACGACAACAAATGTTTCCAATTGGCAGTTATTTCAGTTTTATATCCTTCCAGACAAAATCCTAATAGATTAAATAATTATAGAAAATATGAAAATGAAATAAAATATTGGGATGGATTTGAACATCCAATGAAAATAAAAGATGTACATAAATTTGAAAAATTAAATAATGTGTCAATTAATATTTATGAATATGAATCACAATGTAATTTAATAATTCCAATTCAATTTACTGAAAATAGAAAAACTGACGATCGACACATAAATCTTTTAAGGATACACAAGGAAACTTAAGATGAAATTATTTCTCATTATGTCTAGATAAAAAAATTCAAAGTTTCATGAGAAAAAGAATTACAAATTCAAATTATGAAGAAGGTTGAGTTTGTGAAAGATGTTTATTATATACATCAACAAAATCAATGAATAAAAAACATTCTCGATTATGTCAATCTAATGAACCAGCACTTGTTAAAATGCCACATGGCGATGCTGCAAAAATGACTTTTAATAGATATGGAAATCTTTTTCAACCATTAGCTGTTATATATGGTGATTTTGAATCAGTTAATATTAAACAAGATTTAAAACAAGAATATTTTAAAATCCTAAAGAAATATAATTTAACAGATTTATATGGTGAATATAATTATGTATATAATGAAAACGAAGACAAATGTAAAAAGATTAAAAACTTTTTAGTTGCAATAAAGAAATCATTTGAGGTTCCCTTAACAAATCAAAAACCATCAGCATTTTGTTTATATTTAAAAAGTAGTTATCCCGAATTAATTGAATCAGAAGAAATGTTTTATCGAGGAAATAATCCTGAACAGGTTTTGAAAACATTTGTTGAATATATTAACAAGATTGAAAGTGTATTATTTAAAACAATAAAGAGAGCTAAATTTAAATTACACATGTCACAAGAACAAGAATTAGAATTTGAAACAACTGAAATTTGTTGGATTTGTAACAAAGAATTTAATTCTGAAGAAAGTCAACTATCCTTAAACGTTAGAGGCCATAATCATTTTGTAGAATTTAATAATTATCGTGGTACAGCTCATAAATTCTGTAATATTAAACTCAAGAAACCATCAAAAGTTCCAGTAATATTTCACAATTTATTCAATTATGATATACATTTATTTATAAAAAGTTTAGCAATTGACAATAAAAATTCCTTCAAGATAATAGGAAAAACTAAAGAAAAATAAAAATGTGTAGAATATGGATGTTTTAAATTTATTGATTCATTAAATTTTCTAAGTGGAAGTTTAGATAAAATATCCAAAGCATTAAAACTTGAAGACAATGGAGAATATTTTAATTCCTAAAAATATTCCAGTTGAAAAATACAAAACTTGTTTACAAAAAAGAATTTATCCTTATGATTATATTGATTCATTTGAAAAATAAAACCAGGAAAATATTCTTGACAAGAATGATTTTGATTCAATTTTAAATGATTGTGGAATAAACGATGAAGAATATTCAAGATATTTAGAAATGTACAAAATATTTAATTGTAAAAATTTGGGAGAATATACAGATTTATATCTAAGACTCGATACAGTTATATTGGCTGATTGTTTTGAAAATTTTATAAAGAAATTTGAATTGAATCCATGTAATTTCAACACCTTCATTATCTTGGGATTTAATGTTGAAAAAAAGTTATTTTAGATTTATTAACTGATGTTGACATGTTTAATATTATAAAAAATAACATTCATGGAGAAGTTAGTTCTGTAATGGGAAATAGAATAATTACTTCTTGAAACGAAAAATATCTTTATGATAAATATTCCGAACCAATAACAGAACTTAAAGATGAAAAAGAATATCAAGAAGCTATGAAGTGTTTAAATGATAAATCTGATTTAATTTACATTGACGCAACATCATTGTATTCAGGAATAATGACTCAATATTTACCATTTGAAAATTTTAAGTGTGAGGTTTCATCTGAAGAATTAATAAATGAAATATTATCAACACCAAAAGATTCAAAGATTGAATATTTTTTAGAAGTTGATTTGGAATATCCACGGGAAATTCATGACAAGAAAATTTATTTTCCATTTGCGCCAGTAAAAACAATTATAAAATATGAAGAATTATCACCATGGCATAAACAAAGAAATTTGGAAAAGAAAAAATCCTCAACTAAATTATTACGTAACCAATATGATAAAGAAAAATATCTCTGTCATCATAGAAATCTACAACTTTATCTTTGTCATGGAATGAAATTGAAACAAGTTCATAATATAATTTCTTTCAATCAAAAACCATTCATGTCAAGTTTAATTGACAATAATATTAAAAATAGAAAAGAAGCAACATCAAAAAAAGATGAATTTGGAAAAATGTTGTCCAAACTTTTAAATAAAACAATGGAAAATATTGACAATTATGTAAATATAACTTTATTAACAAATAGTTATCAAGATTTAATAAAATATTCTAAAATGCTTGCAAGACCAACATTTAAAGATTGTGAAAAATTTTCAAATGAACTAGTTGCTATTAAAATGGGAAATGATACAAAAACTTATAATAAACCAATGTATATTGGATTCAGCATTTTTGAATTATCCAAATTACAAATGTATCAAATGTATTATGATGTTTTGTAGCCACATTTTAAGGATAGAATATCTTTACATTTAATAGATTCAATGTTTTTAGAAATTAAAAGAGACGAAGATTATGAAGATTTATTTGATGAAATTAAAAAAAATGAAAAATTAAATAATTTATTAAATGAATCTGGTGAATTATTTACTTATAAAGATGAAAATCTGGAAATCCAATTCTAAGTATTGTTGCTGTTAGATCAAAACAATACGCATTGAAAATGATTAAAGGTGAAGAAAATAAAAATAAAGGAATTAAAAATTTGTGAGTAAAAAAATAAAATTTAGTGATTTTAAAAATTGTATTGAAAATAAATCTGAAAAACAAGTTGAAATAATTCATAATATTAGATCTAGAAAACATGAAGTTTTTCTGGAAAAATCTTTAAAAACAACATTGAATAATTATGATGACAAGAGATGGATTCTCGATGACGGAATCATAACTTGGCCATTTGGATATTATAAAATTTCTACAAGTGATGGTGCTCCAGAATTGTGAAGGGGTGAAGTGTGAGACATTTTTTGGTAAATTTTAGTTTTTTCATGTTTTGCTTTGTGAGCTTTGGAAAGATATTTATTACAAGAATTACAAAGATATTTTTCTCGAATTACCATATTTTTAAAAATATAAATTTTGAAATTTATTAATCTTTCAATTTATAAAATTTATAAATTTTTTCTTCAAGTAGTGTCTATTTAAGCCTTTTCGGCATAGTTTACAAAATTACAAATTTAAATTTTGCAATTTGAAATTTTTGCAGTTAGAAACCTCCACCTTGAGTAGTCGCTTGCACTCCACTTGTGGTAGTCGCATTTCACTGACTTCCACTTGTGGTTGTCGCTTGCGCTCCTAATGAAAAACATACATGTTGCGCAATTGTAAATTTTAATTTTTTTTATTTTCCAAATTGAAAACTTTCTCGGGTGAGACCTTCGGTCTCCTTCGTTGGTCACTTTTATTTTTTAATATTTTTTCAATTCAATACTCGGATTTTGATGACTTCCCATTAACCAAAATTAATTATAGAAATATTGAAAATTTAAAGTAAATAATGCAAGTAGTGTGGTTTTAAGATTTCCCAGCACAAAGGCTACTTACTAATTTTGCAATTCACAAAGTGAGATGCTTTTTTTCTCAGTTAGTGGGGTTCTGGATTAGTCGGGTAGCCTTTGTGCTGGGAAATCTTAAAACCACACTATATCTTGCGACCCACTTTGGGAATGCATCATTACTCCGCAGGCTGCATACAAAATAATATATCCTCATATTTGATTTAGAAGTACTATAGACATTTTTGAGGAGTTAAAAATTGAAACATAAATGGTCAAGGTGGACCACATGCGGCTCGCAGCCACAGTTTGACCAATACTGGTATATGTCACAGTTGGAGACTCAATATTAAAACAAATTTAAGGAAAATGGCTCATTGTTGTCATTGAAAAGTTTCATACTTGACAGAAATATAAAGAATATTATATTAATATTCGATATGTTTATCTCTTAATTTTTTGATAAAAAAATTTTATATTTTTAGGGCATATGAAATTTGTTATTTTGTTTAATTTACTCATTTTTTCAGACATCGAAAATTCTCTGATATAAAATTTATTACAGAAAATATGGGAACTTCAATCTGTTGACTCCCATGAATTGCATTAAAAGACATTCACAAAAATATTTCAAAAATTAGACAAAAGTAGGATAAAATGAAATTTTCTCCAGACATAAAGACTTATTTGTCTTGCTAGAATAACCATTATAATTAATTATTAATAAAATAAGTAGTGAATGATACAATTAGTAAGTGCTGGGAAATTCCAGTTTATTAAAACACAAAAATTTGAATTTTCGATTATAAATTTGTTTTCACCGATTGAGGAGAACCATTTCACAGTTAAAAATTCTCATTTTGGTTAATAGCCTGTTAACCGGTTGGTCCCCTGTCCAATTACGCAACTTCCAACATGAGCTCGTTTATTCATAAGGTCGCATTTATACTATGTGTCCGATACATTTAATTTCAAAAGTTTTAATCCATGCTTACAATTAATTTAAATACACTGAAACATGACTCACAAAAGAGTTGGGCAAAAATAAACGTCCCGCCCGTTTCGTCACACAACATACATTTTGAGGATTTTTTATGCGTCCAATCCATTGTCACTACTATTTACATGGAACGGTTAACAGGTAAATAAACTGAAACTTGCAGCAAAAGCTTATAACATTATTTATTAATTATTTTATAGCTCATTGATGCTTCAAACAGGAAACTATCATTTTATATTATAAATTATTATATTTGTAATATTAATTTAATTACTTTTACTATCAATCACTGTAAAAGGTACAGAAATATTCTTCGAAACTTTATAATTGTGATTGATACAATCAGTTAAACAAATTAATAAGTTAAACTTAATTAAAGGACAATCTACAAATGATATAATTAGTATATATAATAATAAAATATTCAAAACCTTTAATCACATCTAACAAGGAGTGATAGGAGGAATATTCCAGCGCTCCCAAGTTTGTCTCCCTCACTACCATATCAAGTGTTTCTTTTCGTAAATCGTTTTCATTGTCTAATAAAATTGCTTTTTAACGTCACAATTAATTTATAATTATAAAATTATAAATCTTACCAATGCGGAATTCCAAGTTTATTATTGTTAAATTCGTTTGAATTATTATTAAGAGAAACAAAAAGATAAATGAAAAAAGAAATTTCTGAGACATAAATATTTGAATAAAAAATAGCTAAAATGCAATTAAATTGATAATAATATTTATTGTTTTAACCAATGATTTATAAGTAGATTGTGACCAATTATTTTCTTTTTTATAAGAAATTAAGATTTTATAATTTAACAATAGTGAAGGAAATTTACTTAAGAAAGAGTACAAAATAACAGAGAACTCAATTTTAACACTTTATTGGGTTTCAGTTTTATTCATCATAACAACCATCACTTCTGACTTTTCACTATTTTAAACAAATGAACACACCTTAAAAATTGGCATTTTGAGAAATAAAAAAATGAGTGCGGTATTAAGGATGAGTTTATAGAATTAGAAAGGCAAAAGAAGCTTAGTGTATCCGAAAACAAGATAAAGAGAAGAAGGTTAGAACTTTGTATGAGATGAAAAAGTATTTAGTGAGATTAGAACAGGATGTCGACGAAATGAAAGAAATGTTGATAGGTCTCGTTAAAATAGTGTATCCAATGTTTGAAATAGAAATAGAAGTCGACGATGAACTAAAAGGGATAGTTAAAGAAATGAAAAATCGACTTCCTGACGTTGTTCAGAAGTTTGGCCATGTAGATACGTTTTGTGAGAGAGCAATAATTGAAGACTTAACCAAAGATGGAATTAATGAGGAAGTAGCACTTACAAGTTTGATCTATGCTATTTTAGAAATTGGGACTCATGCATTTGTAAAGTCGAATGACTTGGATAATCTGATAGATGTTGCTGCTCGGTTAATAACCGAATTTTTGATGAGTTGGGTGAAGGAAAAAGGTGGTTGGAAAACAGTGTGCCCACTGCCTTCAATACAAGAAAATGAAAATTGGGGGTTTAATTCACCACCAAGACGGTTAAATGAAAGATCTAGACCAGAATGTAGGGAAACAAGGGTTTTTCCATGGTTCATCCTTATGGGGATCATATTTTGTGCAATAATTACACAGTCAGCGTCTCTCGTTACATACGACTGCTCACAAACAGAGATGGGAAGGATTTATTCAGTGGTGAATATGTCAGAATGCCCAGATGCATATCCGAGTAAACTAAAAATCGAAAATGATGTAAAGTATTATGTGTACCAAGAGTCGGATTTACGGAGAGCTCCAGTGAGAGAATGTATTGTTAAACATACAACGTTGGTATTCTATTGTAGCAAGTGGAGTCATACGTCACTCATAAAAAATGCATGCTATACCCAGACAAGTTGAGGTCCTCCCAGAAAATTGTTTATCTACTTTTCAAACGGTGGAGTTAAAACTAAACTCGGAAATTCGATAAAGTGAACCATCGAATACGAGAAACAGTAGTTGTGAAAGGGTTACTGAAAGCAAATAGAGATTGTGAAGGAGAATCATGCAAAATGAATGGTAAAATTGTGCAAAAAACAGTTTTATTGGAATAATATTTTTCTGAGTTGAGAGAGTTTGAACGAGCCTTTGATGATGATACAGGCAAATTACAAACACACCCATTTTGTAATATGAGACAGACAAATTTTCAGACTGCAGAATCAATCCTTGTCTATAATGTTGAAACAAATAAATGCAATTTAGCACATCTAAAACCATGAATTTTAAAGAGTTAACTGCTGAGCAGTTTAGAGAAAAACCTGTTAGTTTTAATGCAAACTATAAATTTAATAATACAATTAAGACAATCCAAATGTGAACAGTTCTAATATCAACGTTACCAACAGATGGTATGTGATTCATAAAAAAAGATATTACTAGTAAATGTGGCCGAATAGTATATGCAACAAATTACAAAGGTGTTTATGTGTCAAGGAATATTGTTGAAGAAGCAAAGGTTAAAATTCATAGAGATGATATAAAATTAACTCATTACTTTAATAACAAAATTGATTATTTGTTTCATTTTATTTAAAACATCATGGAAAATATATATCAAGAAATGATCTTAAATGACTGCAAGTTAAACAAAGAAATTCTCCGAAATTGTATGGTAATGGCGGTTACAAATCCAAATTTAGTAGCACCTATGTTAATATCAGAAAGTGGAGTGTTTGCGAGAATATTTGGGGAAGCATTATATAGTTACAAATGCAAGGAGGTCACTGTAAAAGTTACTAAGTATGAAAAATATACAAATGAATTACCCGTGAGTGTCGGCGGGAAGGTGCGGTTTATGGAACCAATAACGCGAATATTGATGGATGAACAAAGTAAACCAAAGATTTTACAATTCTCCGTTGTATCGCTTAACTTCAGATTCATGGATAGCATTACCAGGCTATCATGGAGTCAAAACGCCAGGCAAATTGGAACTAATGAATTTAGAGTATCTGATCAACTTTACATCGTTGAATAAAATGGCACAAATGGGTCTTTATGTGAGTGAAGATATTGAAGAAACTCAAAGAAATTTATTATTTCCCTCTAAGAAGGAACGAGTTATCTCGGAAATGATTGACACGATATTACCGAATGAAGAAGGAAAAGTTAATTACGAATATTTGCTAACACCTGATCATTTCAAACGAGGTACCTACAAAACAATGGAAAAGAATTTTGGGAAAATTTATGTTCTTTGGACAGGCATGTGCCGGTTTAATTGAAATATATGTAATTGCAGTAACAATAAAGGTAATAGTATCACAGATATTGTCAGCCCATCGAATATATGTCATTTCCGGATTGTCGTGGAAATTGATTATTTGGTGTATTCCTTTTGTGGCTAGGTTCTTTATTACAAATCATCAATACAAAGAAATGGCAAGAGTGAAAGCACTGTTGAAAAATGATCAAAAACGTGAGGAACCTTTATGTCAGTCGGAAAACAAAAATAGCGCTCATAATGACGATAGTAACGGTGGCAGGCCCGGGAAAAAGATATTTTCGGAGAGGTATAGTGAAAAGTACAACAGAACCAGAGTCCAGGTTCTTGTTGGAACCAATACCTAAATTGAGCGGAATTGATCCTCTTACTCAGTGGTACATCCCGACGTTTGTGCCAACAGCACTGGTATATCCAGGCGAAAAACTGAAAGAAATGAAATCAGTCGATAATATCGAGATTGAATTAGAAAAGATGGAACCAACGAATGCTGAAATTGAAAGAAAGAACATGCTTGGTCTTCCATGTAGTTATGCATTAACGACAACAGTGGTTGGGGGCAAACAACGTCGAACAATCATACAGTTTAATAAAAGTAAAATTGAAGCTTTGTTAGATTCAGGGTCAAGTCATACGATTGTGTCAGAAAAATTCTTAACCCGGCAGGAGAAAGCCAAGTTAAAGCCACCAGATCATGTCATTAAATCAATGTCACGTAATGTGTTAAATATTATAGGAAAATTAAAAGCCAAGTTAATCATTGAAAATCAGGAAATAACTTATTGGGTATCAGTGATGAGAAAAAGTCCAGTAAAATGTCCCATTGGCATGGACATTATGGGGCAACTGAAAGGATTTCTCTTTATTTGAAAACCGGAAATTTGGTAAAATGCCAGACATATGAAATTGTGCATAGAGCTGGAGAAGTCTTTCTAAAACAAACATTTGAAGTGCCACCGAACAGTGAAGTAATATATTATGCTAATGTGATGAATGCATTAGAGGAGAATTGTATATGTGAACCAAACAAAAAGCTTATCAAAAAGTACGATGTGCCTATGTGTGATGAAATAGTAAAAGTCAAAAAAACAAATCAGTATTAGCTGAAGATGTAGCACGATATCCGTTAATATCGAAACTCAACAAACATGAAGATGGAACAGTAATTAAACAAAATTTACGAAAAATCCAGCTCCATTAAGCTACATCAATAAAGTTTTATTGATTCCTACAGTAATGATTGTGAATGTTTTGTGTACAAATGCAAAGCGAATGCTTCCATCTTATGTAATTAAAACCGTGCCATTGTTAGAGAAAATTAGTATATACTCAACATGTACTCAAATCGTATGGATTTATCATTGTGGAAGGGCCGATGAAGTCGAAATAAGTCGTCTATTGAATTTTTTTGAACCCCCAATAAAATTGCGTTACAATAAAAATAGCCATGTAGCTCGTCACTTGAGAATGAATGATGAATATCCCTGGTTAATTACACAATGGGATTCAAAAAGTAATAATACGAAAATACAAAATATTATACGAATCAATATTTAGACAAAATAATTATGGAACCGAATATCAATTGAACCAGTGCTTAACGGGATTAATGTGTATTGGGAACCTCGGGAATCCCAACAAGTAAAAACGGTTTTCCAGCATCATGCTATAGGTATATTAAATAGCAGGAAGCCATTTATAATGCATGTTGATTTAAAATTGTTTCAGACATATACTGTCCTAATTCATTATTACGAAAAATACGTATATGAAAACGGAACGGATAGCCAAGATTCATTCTGACGAACCAACAATACGAGTAATAAATGAAACAAATCGAGTGACTTTGGATTATTTTTATCAATCCATAAAAGTTACCAGACATGCGAATCTAAATCAAAGAGCTATTCTATATTACTCTGAGAAAATTCAATCGGTACTAGAAGTCGAGAATAAATCTCAAATATTAACTTTTCGACGGTTTTCATTTAGATTAACCTCAAAACTAGTGTTTGGAAAAATCAAATATTATCGACGTTATCTATTTTATGACTTATTGAAACTAATATTTGAGGAAGACAAACTTGTTCAAACTCCGCATCACGGTATTGAAAATAAATATCTACCGGAATCAAACCAAGTTTTTCGAACCCCACAATCAGTCAATGAAATCAACTTTTGTATACCAATGCGTCTATTCCGAACAATAAAACTATATCATTAACACTAAATGATAATGAATTTGTGTGCATAACATTATTCGTGATGATCATTATTATAACAATGTGTGTCGCGATTCTTATTGCCATTGTTCTATATGAATCCCGATTATTATATAAATCTTCTGTGAATCTATCCAGGACTCCAATACCTTGGGTTGGCTACGAAGAAACATTTTTGTAGTAAGACATAATTTTGCATGCAAGTACTAATAGTGTAATAGTAGTTAAATCAATTATTTTATGAATATTGTTAGCATTTTGTGTGAATCGGCACTTTTTTATGTGATACAAGAAAAATCAATTTGATTGGCTGATGCGGGATTAAGGGGTAAGGGAAAATAAAATGCAAAAAATAATTTTTTTAAAGTATATAAGGCAGGGGTGAATCCATTTAACCAAACAAATATTTAAAATATTCTCAAAATTTTTAAAATTTTAAAATCGGTAAATTTATTATTATTATTATTATTATTATTTATATAGCTAGTGGGTGAGACAGTACCCTTCGGGTGCTTCATCTTAACCCTGGCTTCAAAATCTAAAATTAACCTAACTTTAATTGTAAATAATTTTAGCATAATATGGAACAAATTCCTTGGACAAGACTGGTATATGACAGTTACGCCAAACTACAGAGAAATCACGCAGGCCAAAGATTCCAAATCAATGACAATCTACAGATCCCAAACTATCTAAGAATTGATGATAGGAAAATGAAAATGAAAATTCTTAAAGTTCATCGACAAGTCGAATTGAAATTATCAGAAGAGATGCAGATATCCAGAAGGGAGGAGTGTTAGATACACATTATCAAGGGAATGATTGAAGTCCTGAATGGGGAAAATAAATTATAGATGGAGCTAAAAAAATTAACATCGTGGAAGATGCAAAGGGAAAGTGACAAAAACGATGCGAGTGGCAAATGAAGAAGTCATTATAGCCATAGAAATTAGAACAGAGAACGAAGCGAATGAAGTTTCGACATTAGAAAATGTCGTTTATAATGAAGGAAATGAGTCTTGAAGAAATCCGTGATAAGATATTATTTGTAGATGCCGAATATGGGACATCAGAAACTGGGAAGGTGATACCACTAGCTGTGGCAATTATGAACTATCATGGATGAGTAGTTAAAAATACCTATTTAACCCCGAGAGGAAGAATCCGACATTTCAATTCAAGGATTCATGGGATCACAGAGGTATGCAGTAGGAATCAGAGAGATCAATACGTGGAGATGTTAGAAACACAGAGATTGACAGTGGGTAAAATTTTAGTAGTCCAAGACCTACATGCCGAACTCAGATACCTGGGAATTTGGATTGAGAAGCTTCACGGAATACGGGATCTTGCAGCATCGCAAGTCCTCTAAAACATGAGAGTAACGAGAATAGGTGAATGGTTCAAACTGCAGACAGTTGTGATAGAAATATGTGGTGAAGAAACTCAAATCGGGATCCACTCCGCGTTGGAAGATGTGAAAAGCATCCACAAGGTATATCAAGCGGTAGAAAATCAATGGATAGATGACATACCAATGCCCAAAAGCCGTAATCGAAGAAATACTCATTTTGTGAAGATCGAAAGCTTCGAGGGATAGAATCAACATCAACAACACGAGAGATATGGCCTCAATTTCCTGAAGAGACTACGATGACGGAAATTGATCTAACAGTGAATGAAAATGTAATGGAGGTTGAGGATTTTTCCACTGAGTTAAAATGGGCCACTGAGACATTCCTTGAAGAAGCAGAAGAAATTATGATTCCAATGGCTATTATGACGATAGAGAGGATCCAACCAACATTGGAATATGGACCAACGTCAAAGTGCCAGCCAAGTCGAAAACGGAAGGCTTCGTCAAACTTAAATGTTGGAGAAGATAACATCACAATAAATGGAGTTATTTATGAAAGAGAGGAATCAATACATATTTATAAACATAGATCTGAACGTGTGGAAATAAAAATGAACCCAAAATCTATATAAACTATCTATAATTTATTAAAAATTAATAATAAATGATTTAGTCTGGTTTGATTTATTTTTTACATTTTGGCATGCTGGACCTCCAAAAAAAATTAAAAATTATAAATAAATAACGAATTAGAAAAATTTAATATTGAATATTTCTATTATTACTATCAATATTATTATTATTTATAATATTGTGTATATTATTATTTATATTATTGCTGTTATTCTAATTGAATGATAGCCCCTTTGACTCTCAGATCCTGAACTTCTGAATCGGCGAACCAAAGGACCCCAAGACCGATTACCTGCAGCACATACGTAACCAGTGGTCGGATTGAGGAGAATTAATTAAAACTATAAACACAAGGATTAGCAAAAAAAAAGTCCAAAGTAGTATTTTTATTAAAATATCGTAAAAAAATTTGAAAAAAAATTGACTAATTAAAATAGTTTCAAAAAAAATAATAATAGTGAAAAAAATATTATTGAGCTCAAACAAAAGGCAAAAATATTTTTCAAATAATCTACGTTCTCGATTGCTTAAATGGCGAGATTCCGAATTAAATTAATTATCGTTCACAAAGAGTAAAAAAAAAATTTTATAAATGTTGATATAATTTCGTTTTTCAGGCACCAAAAACTTTTAAAATCTAAAATGTTGAATGGATCGGATTCGAAATTCATTATATAGTTAAGAAAATTTCTATATTTAATTTAACAACAAAACAAAACATTGTAAACGTTTTCATTTAAATAGATTTTCTGATTACAAAACCTTTCTTTGAAGTATTCATTTATTAACCAGTAAAACTATCAACAACAGCAAAATATCTATACAATAAACCGAGAGATTTCGTATTATAGTTATAATTTTTCTCAATCATAATAGCTACTGAATAGATTAAAGTATTTTTCTAACTTATTTTTTAAATCTAACTAATTTTGCTAATTATTTTCGTTGTTTTTTAGTTACCATCTAAGGTTTTGAATTCGTCTTACATGTTTAGTTTTATTTTATTTAATTTCTTGTTGAAATTCTTGATCTTGTTTTTATTTTTATTTTCGTGTTCTTTAAACTTTATTTGTGTATTTCTGTGATTTTAATTGTTTATTTAGTGTTGTTTACTTTATGCAACATGTTTTATGCAATATTACCTCGCCTTAAACACTTTTTCTATTGAACTCATTATTTGCCCTGTTAGATGTTGTTAAAACACCTTCCTTTATTTAACAATAAAAAGTGATTTTTATTAATCCGAAGTGTTTACTCGATTCGAAAAACTTGACATCTCCCATGATAAATGAACAAATTAAAAGTTTTGACTAATTAAATTTTTAAATAACAAAGCCAATTTTACTTATTTTCAATAGTTAATTTAACTAATTTAACTTTTTACTTTAAAATATTTATTTAGTTTGATTATTTTCTAGTGTGTCAGACATTCCGATTTAATACAGTTGTTAATTTTATAATTATATTACAAATGAATTATTAAATTAAAAAACAATTAGAATTTTGTTAAAATAACCAAGGACATTTTCACTTTTTTTATTTCTCACAATTATTCAAAAATCTAAAAGAACTTGCACAAATTTTTATGAGTATCAAAAATTTAATCTCTCAAAACTTCAATCATGATTTTTCATCTTATCAAACCAACGTCAAGACATTTCCAGATTCAGCTAATAAGTGTTTGGAAATTTTTACCTAAATCAAGCTGATCTGTTCAATATTATTTGCTTCAAATTATGTATAATTCTCAAAGCATGTTACCGAATAAGATACTGTCTGTACAAATATACTTTGGAGATTTACGAAATAATTACCTCTCCGTAACTCAGTGGCGCCCATTTAATATTGTTTAGGCCAATTTATCCTGTTATATTATTCCGTCTACACGTCGGGTTTTCCTCATCTCTCGGATTTTCAACATCTCTCGGGTTTCCCATTGCCTCGGGCTTCCCATTGATTCGGGCTTCCCATTAGTAATTAATTTTTCTTAATTAATTTCTTTTTTTATCTTATATTATTTTCTAGGGACCCCTCACTAAATTTTTATTATTATTTCTGGACTCGTCTCTTAATTTGGCGTTCAACCATACCAATTTCCTCCGATCAATATTACTTTCGAATTTTTATAAATTTTTTAATTAATATTGCACTTTTATCATTTTTGTGTTTTATCAATTTTACTGTGCTTTTTCGTGATACCCCAACATATCTCCCCCATTTAATAAAGATTCGCCCTCGAATCTATTCATTTGAGAAGATCAAAATTTTAAAATTTTGGTTTTTACTCTATATTAATGTTTTTATTTCTTTTCGTGTATACTATGATCGATTGATTAAAAAGATTTTGGTATTTTATTTTATTTCTATCTATTTTATCAAATTTATTTATCTAATTTATTTTATGTGTTTACTTTGCTTGCAATATAATTATTTAATAATAATAAGTAAGTTTTATGATAATAATAAAAATGCCAATAATAAATCATAATAATAATATTAATAATAATAATAATAATGTTAATAATAAATCATAAAAATAATAATAATAATAATAATAATAATAATAATAATATAATAATAACATTAATATGTTATTTGTGAAAATAAATTATATTGGCTAGAGGCTAATTTAATAATCGTAAATAATTTATAATAATAATAATAAAATAATATTCTGTTAGCCCGCGGCTAATTTAATAAATAATTTATAATACTAATAGCATTAGCCAGGCAAATTGTAAAGCTAGAATGAGTTGCGGCAATCCTCAAAATGCATGCATTCAAAAATTCATCGTGCAATAACGAGGAAGAAAATATTTTCCTCCAATAATATCCTCGTGTTTTCTCTCTCGCCATCATTTACTTCTCTTCTCCTTACATGATTATCATTGGCTTATGGAATTGCCAGAGTAGTAAATAGGCTAGACATCAATGCAGCAGATCAAACCGCCACGAATCTGATAATAAATTGCCTTCAATGCGATAATCAACAAGTCAAAATGTTGCATGATAATGAACTTTTCAAAACACATTGTTCAATGTGGACTTATTCGTAAAAGTTGCTGAGCGTTTTTGCAATTATCTTTTTCAACCGAATCAACTATAGCACAATATCTGAAACTAACCAAAAACTTAGCCAACAAAAATCGATTAACGTGTGAGAACTTTTCAAAAACATTTGAATTCGTTGATCATACTCACAAATTAGATGAAGTATCAAACACATTTCATTTGGGGTTTCGATTCAAACAACTGGAGACTATTGTTACAAGTTTACGCTGATTCAGAAAACGGCATTGTGGAAGTGTTAAATGATATGAAGTCAATTTGATACAGAAAACGGCAATGATAAAATGTTAAATGATATGAAGTAAATTTTGGATAAAGTGGTGAATTCCATCATCTTTTTATTTGCAACAAGGCCCACGAGGATGCAGAGACATCGCAGAAGGTTATGATATTCATCCATAGCACATTCTTGAATATTTGATGGCATTTTATCAAGCGCAGTTTTAATACGACTTGGAACTGTAGCATTTAACATATCCATCAAACGAAGAGTTTTTCCTGCTTCACTTTCATCGGATTGTGCAGCTTGAGGAGAAATAATATGAGATATAATTCCAATTTGTGGTTTAAGAGTAGACAAATCTTCTCGAGCTGTGATAGCCTCTTTGGCTAGACGAGTCACAACTCTACACGAAACATCGTATTGATAACGAGCTTGAGGCAATTCATGTTTAAGAGCCTGGTTCTCTTGTTTCGTAGTAAATTGTTGAAGCATCAAGGCATCCCATTCATCCAATTTTAATCTGTCTCATCAACCATTGTAATGGATTATGATCAGTAAACAGAACAAATTTTCTGCCAACTAAATACTGTCTAAACGTTGCTATACCGTAAACCAATGCTAATGTTTCTTTCTCAGTTGTAGAATAATTCTTTTCATGTGGCTTTAACATTCTGCTGGCATATGCAATTACGTGATCTTTCTCACCTTCGACTTGTTGTTCTAATACTGCACCCAACGCAAAATTACTTGCATCTGTCATTAAAATGAATGGTATTCTAAAATTTGGACATCTCAATATAGGTTTTTTAATCAAACTTTCTTTAAGCAATTCGAATGCTTCTTGTTGAGCTTTTCCCATTTAAATCGAGTCTGTTTTTTTAATAATACATTTAAGGGTTGTGATACATGAGAAAAGCTTTTAATAAATTTTCTATAATAACTAGCTAAGCCCAGAAATTGTCGAACTTGATCTACATTTTCAGGGATTGGGTATTCTTTAATTTTCCTCACATTTTCTGGGTTTGGTTGCAATCCGCTTCGAGAAATAATATGACCTACATAAACCACTTCCGATTTTCCTCATTCACATTTAGAGGGTTTTATTTTTAGATTAGCCTTTAATAATCTTCTAAATACAGTTTCCACATTTTTCAGGTGTTCTTTAAAAGTATTTGAAAATATTATTATGTCATCAATATAGACTAATGCATGTGGGATATCCCGTAAAACAAAATTCATACCTTACTGGAACGTAGCAGGTTCTCCAGTTAATCCAAACGGTAACACATTAAATTCATACAATCCCTTACCATCCGAAAAAGCTGTTTTTCTTCGATCTTCTTCTTTCACCTTAAATTGATTGTAACCTTTATTAATATCGATTACTGTGAAAAATTGTACTTCTCCCATTTGATCAAACATTTCTTGTGGAACTGGAATAGGATATGTATCCTTTCGCGTAACTTGATTTAATTTCCGATAATCGACACAAAATCGCAAATCGCCGTCTTTCTTTTTAACAACTACTATTGACGATGAGAATGGTGAAGAACTATCTCGTATTATTTTGAACTCTTTCAGTGCTTTTATCTGCCTATCACTTTCCTCTTGATGTATATATGAAATTCTATACGGTTTCAATTTAATTGGAGTTTCATCAAGTAATGGTATCTCATGTTCAATTACTTGGGTGAGTCCCAAATCGTACTCGTGTTTTGCAAACACCCTTTTATATTTCTTTAATAACTCTGTGAATTCCCATTTTTGCGATTCTGTTAAATCATTACTAATGACTTGTGGCTCTTTGTAGATTTTAATATTTCTCGGTAATTTTGGGGTTTTCTCTATCTCAAACTCCGTTAGTTTTCCCAGTTTGGTTTTTGGTTTCATTTGAATGGGTTTTGTGTTTTGATTCACTATTCTCACTGGCACTGTTTGCTCTTTGACTTTTACCACTTCATCACACATTGGAACTTCATATTTTTCTATTAGCTTCTCATTCGGTTCAAATATGCACTCGTCATCTGAAACATCTAACACATCTGCATAATATATTACCTCACTTCTTGCTGGCAATTCTAGGGTTTGATTTAAAAATACTTCTCTTACCTTATGTCCTTTTTCGTCTGTTTATCCTTTCATTAATCTCCCAGTTTTTAGATCAAGAGAAATTCCTTGTAGTTGTTCCATCCCATCCATACCAATTAAACATCCAATAGGACTATTTCTCATCACTGACACATAATGCACTAATTACTGATTACCAATGATTAATTCAGCTCTTAATTTCCCAATTATATTTAAAACATGGTGCGACATTGACCTTATTACTTTACTTGTGGGTTTCATCTTTGATCTCTCTTCAATTGTCAACAAATCATCTGATACTATAGTATTACTGGAACCTGAATCTAATAAAGCTTCCGCTTTTCTTCCATTGAACATAATGTTTATTCGAGGCTGTTTGCCTTTATTTCCTAACGTCTTCATTGCATAACTGCATGGTAATCCGAGCATGTTTTCCCGTTCAATTTCAGCGCTCGTGGGTTCAATTCTATCTAATTCAAATTGAATATGTTCTACTGATTTCATTTCTTTCAATTTTTCAGTTGGATACTTTGGTGCCGTTGGCAAAAACGTCGGTGTATACCACTTTGAAAGCGTTACAATTCCGCTAAGTTTTGGCATAGGTTCTAATAAATATTGTAGCTCTGGCTTTTTTTCACTCTTCATAATTCCTTTTTGAAAATATTTTTGCTCTTTTTTACTATTATCGATGTCATCATTATTATCGTTATTGTGATCACTTGTTGCACATACTTCGCTTCTTTGATCGGTTTTCAGTTGTGCTCTCACACTTGCCATTTCTCTATATTGATGATGAGTAATGAAAAATCTCGCTAAAAGTGGAGAACAACCAATAATTATTTTCCATGACCATCCGGATATTACGTATATTCTATGAGCTGATAATATTTGTGACATTATTACCTTTATTGTTATGATTACAACATAGAATCCAATTAATCCTGCGCATGCTTGTCCTAAAAACATGAATTTCCCCCAGATCTTTTTCATCGTTTTATATGTTGCCTTTCTAAAGTGATCTGGTGTTAGAAGGTATTCATAATTGACTTTACCTTCCCCGTTAGGCAATACTGTAACAATCATTTCTGAGATAACACGTTCCTTTTTTGACGGAAATAACCAATTTCTTTGAGCTTCTTCGATATCCTCGCTTGCATAGAAACCCATTTGTGCCATCTTATTTAAGGATGTAAAATTTACTAGGTATTCTAGATTTGTTAATTCTAATTTATCCGGAGTTCTCACTACTCGGTAATCTGGTAATGCTATCCATGAATCCTGTGCTAAGCGATACAACGGAGCAAGCAATCTATTGCATTGAAGAATTTTTGGCTTAGTATGCTCTTCCAGTAATATTCTTGTTATAGGTTCCATAAATCGCATTTTTCTGTTTATACTTACCGGCAATTCATTTGTACATTTTTTGTATTTCATAATTTTTACTGTAACTGCTTTGCATTTGTAGCTATAAAGAGCCTCTATGAAGATTCTGGCAAATACATCATTTTCTGATATTAGCATAGGTGCTACTAAGTTTGGATTTGTATTGGCCATTGCCATCCTGTTTCTAAGTATCTCTTTATTCAATTTACAATCATTTAGAATAATTTCCCGATATATGTTCTCCATTATGTTTTGACTAAAATGGTACAAATAATCAATTTTATTGTTAAAATAGTGAGTGAGTTTATTATCATTTGTGTGTATTTTAGTTTTTGCCTCATGTACCATAATTTTTGATACGTAAACACCTCTGTAATTTGTTGCATAAATCATTTGCCCACATTTATTGGTAGCCTCCTTTTTTATAAAACGCATACTATCTGTTGGTAATGTCGACAATTAATACTGGTGTGGTTTTCCTCGTCCATACTGGAGTTGACCTAATTGTGCCATTCGATTTATAATTTATATTGAAATTATCGGGCTTTCTCTAAACTATTCTCCACTTAACTCTTTGAAAGTCATAGTTTTCAAATGCGCTAAATTACATACATTAGTTTTAACATCAAATACTAGAATGGATTCTCCGGTTTGACAATTACTTTGTCTCATATTACAAAACGGATGCGTTTGAAGTCTTCCTGTTTCATCATCAAAAACTCCTTCAAATTCTCTCAATTCTGTCAAGTATTCTTCAATGACCACTGATTGTTTAATAATTTTACAATTTACCTTATATGGTTCTCCTTCGCACGTTCCATCTTGTTGTATTACTCCCTTTACAACAACTGTCTCTATTATTCTGTGATTTACTTTTGCTTTTAATTTAATTTCCGGATTGATTTTTAACTCCTCTGTTTGAAACGCAGCTAAGCAGTTTTCTAGCATTACCTCTACTGGTCGTGGAATAGCGTGCATTTTTATAGCATACATGTAGTAATCAGCCATAAAATCAACAAATTCGACAGGATCTCCTCCATATTGTTGAACTGGTAGTTTCTGACAACTTGCATAATCATTACTAAGAGCAGTAGACATATTAGTTTGGACATTGGATACAGGGGTTGTCACAGTAGACACCGGGGTTTGATCATTATTATTGGAATTGCTCGCCATTAATTCTGATAGCTTCTGGTTTCTCAAATTATAAAATCTTTTTTGTACAACTTTTTCTAGTCTGAATTTTAAAATGTTACAATTATTAATGTTACCTTTTGTTTTAATTTTGGAATTTATTCTTTAATAATTTTCTTTATAAATTATGTCGGATTGGATCACGAAGTTATTCAATAATTTGAAAGTTTTCTTTTAATTCAATAATTTATTCTCTTTTCAGTTTATTTTTGCTCTGACACTCTTCTTTTTTCTCAGTTTTTCTCTTTTTAAACAATTCAATTATTTTCAGCACTATTCTCAGCCGACTTTAGATCACGTCGGGCTAACCAAAATGTTGGGTTATTATTATTGAAAGTCGGTTCCCTCTGACTCCTTGTGTCCTTTATGAATCAAATAAGCAAACCCAACACAGAATAATTTTATTTGCACTTTATAACAGTTACAACTCAATCCGTTTTATTTCAACGTTTGTAATCACAATTTCACTAATTTATTTGCACCTTTTAACCACCGTATGACTCTGATTATCTTAGGGTAGGTTGTCCAAGGGAGAACCACCCTTTCTGATAGATAACTTTGACTTTACTTGGGTTTAGATTCCTCTACTAACCTAGTTACACTACTCGATCACATCGATCCACTGGTCAATAATGACAGTCATTTCGTGTTTTCCCTTTTCCTTTTATACTCCTGCTCAGACTGTTTTCCGACGATTGTCAACAACATTTTCTACATTATTAAATTATTAACAATAATTACTTTCCACAGACCACCTTAGCCGACATTTATCAACAACGTTTGGTCCATTACTAAATTACCAATTAAGAAATAATTACCTCTCCGTTACTCAGTGGCGCCCATTTAATATTGTTTAGGCTAATTTATCCTGTTATATTATTCCGTCTACACGCCGGGTTTTCCTGATCTCTCAAGTTTTCTTTATCTCTCGGATTTTCCACATCTCTCGGGTTTCTCATTGCCTTGGGCTTCCTATTGACTCGGGCTTCCCATTAGTAATTAATTTTTCTTAATTAATTTCTTTTTTTATCTTATATTATTTTCTAGGGACCCCTCACTAAATTTTTATTATTATTTCTGGACTCGTCTCTCAATTTGGCGTTCAACCATACGAATTTCCCTCGATCAATATTACTTTCGAATTTTTATAAATTTTTTAATTAATATTGCACTTTTATCATTTTTGTGTTTTATCGATTTTACTGTGCTTTTTCGTAATACCCCAACATATTTGTTAATCGTTTGGACTGCATTATTTAGTGTTGGATTTTTATTTTAATCGAAAGTTCTTTTAATTTTACTGCCAGCTGATAATTATGTTCAAATATCATTACATTTTCAAAGCAATAATAAGAATCACCTGTGTTGCAAATAACGTAGCACATTACATTGTAACAGAAATAGTAAATTTTAAAGTGAATTAAAATAAATAATAAAATACTTTCTAAAATTTTATATAGAGGTTTGAAAAAACTTTTATTTGTTTATTGTATAACAAAACAATTGATTTTTTAACTAAAAAGTATTGATTTTCATAACTCAAAAGTATTGAATTTTATTTCACTTAGAGATTCTTCAAAATATTAAAACAATTTTAAAATTTGAGATGTTCATAATAATCGATTGTTTATTTCACTTTTAAATTTATTCAAAGAATTTAATATTTTAGTATAAATCATTTTCATAATTTAAACAAAAAAATTGAATTCATTTACATTTTGACAAAAGAATTAATTTTTTTTCTATAAATGATTTAATATCACATTTGTTACTGCTTAAGAAGAAAGCGGAAAAAAACGGAAAATTTGTGAAAAGGTTAAAATTGTTACATTTATAATGCAGGACTCTTTCCAGTACAGTTTTCAGGGAGTGACAAACAATTCAAATCCTGTGCAATTCTAATTAATCCGGGACGTCAGGACAATTTACCTTAAATCCAACTCTCATCATGCTATTATGCTGGCATTTATTTATGTAAAATGCTAAAAACAATAAAATGAAATAATAGACTTAAAACTTAATGTATTGAATAACATTTAATACAGTCAGAGTCAAAATTTGTGTTTGGTATAATAAAAAATATATAATCTTCCAAAATTGAAAAGAAATGGAATTTCAAAAAAATAAAGAATTTTATAATTTAAAATACCATTAATTGTATTTTATCGATTATTAATTTATTTTAAAGTTTTTAAGTGTTATAAAATTTTAATAAATTAGCTAGTTTAAAGCCTTTACAACAAGGTTTCCCAAAATGTGGACCTCGGACTGTTGAAATGTGGCTCGTGAATGCAAATGTACGATCGGAGATCTTAATTTTTAAAAATATTTTTTATATTAAAAAGCAAAGTTCAGTTCAAGGGTATTCAGGCTAAATGCAAACATATTTATACTTGTGACTTCAGGGATTAATGTAAAAACAAATTTCAAGCATTACAAAATATAACTTCCCGGTAAAGACAGCATTTTTTTAAAAATATTTGAATTCTGGCCTGCCAAATATTTTGGAATTTGGCTCCTCTAAGTAAAACTTTTAAAACCCCTGCTTTAGAATCTATGTAATGAGGGAACCTTAAATATTATATTTAAAATCAGCGTCGTGTAGCCGTAGCCAATCATAATGACTTGGCTTCGGCTCCGACCTCAAAAGATTTTTAAATTTCCGACATTATCTGACAAAACTTACATTTGTTGGGTTATTATTATTGAAAGTCGGTTCCCTCTGACTCCTCGTGTCCCTTTTTCGATCAAATAAGCAAACCCAACACAGAATAATTTTATTTGCACTTTATCACAATGACAGATCAATCCGTTTGGTTCAATATTTGTAATCACAATTTCACTACTTGATTTGCACCTTTTAACCACTGTGGTGGGTTACTGGGTGTTGATGTTTGTTTAATTCTTCGTAGGGTTACCCTGGTAACGCCATATAAATATTTTCTAGTTACCACTCGGCACCCGTTGCTAGGCAACGTTGGAAATGTGTTCGAGTGGGTGGATTGTCCACAAAAAGTGAGCGCTATTACTAATGCTGTAATTGCTCGGACAACCCCTGGGTCCAACGAGCTGTCGTTAGAAGACTTGTGCTCGCTTTAGGTCGTTCGGTCCCCTTTATGTCGTAAGTTTATAATTGGAGTTTATCGTAATATCAAAAGAAATTTGACAATGTTACTTTAAAAATAGACCTAACCAATATATTATAATGATGTATTTTGTGTGTTGGCTACGGTGTTACTGCCACTATAAATAAGAAAAAAACGCATATAATCTACAACGCAACAATATATTATTCACAAATTAAATACAGTTTCTAAGTTTATCAGGTCTTATTCAGCAATCGAGAGGCTCGGCGTTTAGCTCGCTCTTTCCGTCCGGGTCGGTAACTGTTCGGAGTTGGGGTTGTTGTTGAGGTCGTTGTGGGGGATGTTATAGCCTCCCGGTAAGCCAATTGAGCGGGAACAAATACGAGGGGATAGGTTACAGCTGCCCCTTCTTGACAGGCAGACAGCGCAACCTCCAGCCCCTTTATTTGGATCTTTAAGCTCTGGATCAATTGTTTTTCCTCGGCCCATCCCTTTTGGGCTGCGGTAAGCCGCTGGTAAAGGGATCTGGCCTTTCTGGGGTCTATCCATGTAGCCTTGACTTGTTGGACCTCCAGGGTTAATTGGATAACCTGATCGAGAAGGTTCTTATTTGCTTGCCTTACGTGGGACAGTTCCTTTTGAAATATTTGGGAAGACTCCATCACTATAATAAAGAACGTTAAGACTTCCACTGGTTGATTTAAAATTCTCAAGCATACAGTTACATTAAACATATATTATAAAACTACGCCAAGGAAATAAAAATTAACACAGGTTACAAACATCAAGTATATATTTTATAAATTGTCTAAAATAACACCAGGTGGCGAGTTTCAGGAATCAGAGAGGTTCAGTGTCCTGGAAGAACTTCTTTATCCCTTCCTCAGGGGAGCAGTCCGGAATCACGAACACGGGTCGTCTCGTGTTGCGGGCCGGTCTCGAGTTGGGTGGATAGGCATCCGCGATCGTGCCGTTGGCAATGTCCTCTTCGACATTTGCCAGGTTTTTTTTTTTTTTTTTCAAAATTTTATTTTATAACATAAGCGGCCTTTCGGCTTATATGCGAGCTGTGCTCAGCATTTTAATCACCAATGGTGTGTTTAACTAACTAACACAAGACTGCAATACCGATTCAATTACCAGTATTGCCTCGTATACTTCTTAAACAATGGAAAAAGGTGGTGCCATTGCACTCTTTGTGTATGATATGTGCTCCCGGTATATATGATAGCATGCAATTACCGCTTTAGAGCATGCTATCCTCGCAAGAGATACAATTTCAGGTCTCGACAAGCCGATCTTTGATAGGGGGCATTGTTTTTCTTGTCCCATGTACCCAAACAACCGATCACCACAGCGGATATTGTCGCCTTTTCTCCAAATGCCTCTCCGATTTCCATGGCCAAATCTTTATACTTTACATAGTTGTCTTCCCGCGGTTTTTCAAAGCCTTCCACCGAGTCATATGGCACTTTTAGGTCCAGGACATGTATTTCCTTATTCCTATTGGACCTAATTACCATGTCAGGCTTCAGCTTTGTTGGTATTGAGATATATTTGGGAGATTTCTCCACATCAATCTCAAAACCAATTTTCTCTAGGAAGGCAACTATGCTAATAAGAACATTTTCATGTTTAACTCTTCGGGCATTTGGTTTTGCTAGGCAGTGATTAAACACATGGGCCTGGGTCTCCACATCCAAGTGGCAGAGTCTGCACTTTGTGTCCAGATTATATTTCAGACGGTACGCACTATAGTTCAATTTAAGCAGGTTATTCCTTGCTCGTACCAAGAAACAGTACTGCGCATCAATAAGGATGTCGCTGGCTATCAGGTACTTAGCCGTAATACTGTCTCCAATGGCATTTCCAATACGTCCCTGCACTCTCATCTCGTACCATTTCTCAGCATAGTGAAGACCCACAAAGTCGTGAAGGTCTTTTGAGAGTGTTCCGAGGTTACGATAACCTATGTATGAAATGCGATTTTTGTAGGTCATCTCCAGTTTGAAATTATCCTCCTCGAATTTCAATTTTATGGATATCGAGAATTTTCGTTTAAGAGCAAGCACCGACTTTTGGAATTTAACAAAGAAAGAGGCGTTATGAAATGACTTGTCAATTTCACAGTTAAGCCATTTAAGCCCAGCCTCAAAGTTCTTTTCTCCTTTAGCATGAGCAAGTTCATTTATCAGCATCTTTCTGAAGTCGGTATTGGACGAATGAAAAAGCCTCGTTATTCCAGTAATGCTCTGGATCAAATATTCATCAATGGATGAGGACACTCCAAGTCCACCCAACTTACAATGGGCGTATAGAAAGAAGTTATTTAGTGCCTGAAATTTATCCCCTACCATGGTCTTCAGAAGCGCTTTAATTTTCTGATCAAAACCAAGCTACCTTTCGCGACCCTGCGTAATCCGATTTCTGTCACAGTCAAGAATTCTGTGACCAATTACACAGTTACGAAATGAAAAAATGAGCTTTGAGTGTACGAAGGTTTTGTAGGCATTTAGCATCTGCGCCGGATGCAAATATGATTTAAACAGGGAATCAGTGAGTGCAAGTGCCGACTGTAGTCTTCCATCAATGTCCTGATTTTGTTTATGTGAGAAGTCAATTCCAAGATACTTGTATCTGTTTTTATCGGATATTATCGGTACCTCTTCATTATATGGATATAATTTGCAAGTATCAGAGTTCCTATTATTTATTGACAAGTATCCTGATTTAGAGAGTTTGAATTTAAGATTTGCGTAGGAAGCCAATCTCACAGTCTCTTTTAAGGTTTTTTCAATCTTCAGGAAGGAGTCAGAGATAAGGACAATGTCATCAGCATAAGCCAGGATACTGATGTTCATATCATGTAGAAAAAATGGACAGTCATTCAGTATTGACTTAAGGATGTAGTCAATTGAAACACAAAAAAGGGTCATAGATAGAGGGCATCCTTGTTTGACCCCCTTTGTGATATTGACAGATTCAGACAACATCCCCTGACAATCAAAAAAGGTAGTAACATCCCTATAGAGCTCCTTTATTAAACATACAGTTTCTTTTTTCACTCCCATGCCATCAAGTGTGTACCAGATAAGGTCATGAGGCAAAGAGCCAAATGCGTCAGTAATATCCAGCCACACAATATGGAGTTCGGTTTTTCCTCTCTTGGCATGATCGATTGCTAGGTGCAAGGTAGCACTGTGCTCAGCACAACCATCAGGTATACCAATTGCCTTCTGGTTTTGGCTTATCAAATTTCCTTTCTTTATCCAAGTTAGGAGACGGTTATTCAACAATGTCGTGAAGATTCTGTATGCAGTATCCATGATCGCCAGGGGTCTCCATGAGCTAGTTTTAAAACTTTCTTCCTTTTTCCTTGGTTTAAGAATTAATACCATTCCTCAGCACGTTATTGCAGATTGCAGTAATAAGACCGTGCTTTGGGGATATAATCTTCCAATCTGCAATTGTAATCAGATCCATCCCCGGTGCAGTATTGTCTAGTTGCTTCATTATATGAGACATATTTTCATGGTCTGTAATGCAATTAGACTCTGTGTCAGAATAGAAAGGTAAGGCAATCGACTCTGTGTCAGAGATAGGACATTCAGAACTTGCAAAGGTCTTTAAGAATGCCGTAATAGGCGGTCTATGCTCTACGTTATCATCCTCCCAAATTTTTGCTATTTCTTGCTTTTGGTTAGTTTGGAACCTCAGCCTCTTAACACAGAGCAGCTCAGCAGACTTCTTAATACGTAGATGGATGATATCAGCTTTTGGTTTCTCCTTTTTGAAATATCTCCCGGGGTTCAATCTACCATTAATTCGTTCAATTTCGCACAAAGTTTCATCGCATGTAATGGCATCAAGATCAAGCTGAAGCATCTGATCCTCGATAAGTATCCTATATTTCCTGGCATCATTATCTGGAAACTTTGTGCAATTATATTAGTTAATTATTGGTTTCATTGATTTCCTCATGGTTGACACATTTGGTATTGTGAATGTTGAATTAGTCATAAGGCATTGCATGAAATGGCATACATACAGAGAAGACAGGCTCAACTCACGGCATATAGGATATTCAATCTCAGTGATTCCAAACTGTAATTTGCCAAATATGTTCTCTATGTTAAGTATCGTTCTTAGGATGTCATTAGCCAGATCAAAATGCAGAGTATGACTATCATCCGCAATCGGATCAATAATCATTGCAATGCGCCTTTTCTTGTCCAAAAAGAAGAAGGACCAGGAAGAGTTTTTGCCGTATATTGGCATAAATATCTCATTCCAATCAGCAAAATTTCTAAAAAGAAAGGTTTCGAAGAAGGTTTTGTAATTGCACTGAATCAAAGCACTGCAATTAATTGGATCTATATAGATTGTAGAAGGTCTAATAGCAAAAGTATATACAAATGCTTTGATTAAGTGCTGCGACCATCAACTCAATTCAGAATCCAAGTTATTCCCAAATGCCAAGTTTTCCGGTAGAATTCTTGGTTTTATAGATATGTCTACCTCGGGAATATTTTGGGTTTCACAAGAGGCTAATACTCCATCAAAAATAAGGGAGGTATTGTTGGTATTGTTTTTGATTTCTTGTTCTGTGGCTTCAACTGAGCTTATGTATTCGTTTAGGTGAATGATCTTAATATGCTCGATCAGCTCTTCGAAAGGTTTCCACATACCACAGTAGCACATTATTTTTTATGTTGCTCAAAGCACATCATTCACCGATGAATTTATATCAAACACCTTTTTGTATAATATTTTCTTGTTATTCGTACGGTATGTACAGTGTAGCTGGTTCTCTTTTGTAAGATGTAGATATATCTTTTTGAGGTCATGTCTGGCAATATCAACTTGATGATCATTAATCAGGATATAGTTGAAAATATTAGCAAATCTAATTAAGGTCATCGTTTGCATATTTTTACCTTTTTTTGGGTGACATACAAGACAATCGATAAGGGTTTCCTCATTAAATGTGGTTGCATGATTTATCATAGCATGCTCCACTATTCCTTCAAAGTCATATACAGGGAATTCACCACAATCTGGTTTTTTTCATTGGCGATATTCCACGCACTTACACGAATCTGAATAATATGTCTGATTTTAATGACTTGTAATGTGTCTTGGCTGTGGGCCGGAAAAATTTCGACAAAATTTTTAAATAAAAACAAAATTTATATATTATAAATAATTTATTAAAATCAACAAATGAAATTACCAACATGATCCAATCCATAAATTCAAAAACATTAAAATATATCGCTCTCCCCACGCCGACACCCAAGCAGAGCTCTGTCGAGATTGCGAGAGTGTGACGTGGAGAGAGTTCCAAATAAAACTCTCACTTACGTAATAATATAGATTTTAAAAACTACTTAACGATTTTCAAAAACGATTAAAAATTATGTGAAAATGCATCGGTATATATACCTATTTTTTGGCCCTAACCTTGCGTGTTCTTTTTGATTTAGTAAAACAAAATTCGACCTTGGGATTTTCTAGTGTATTCTAATCTTAATTTTTATTATTTTGAAATTTTATTTGATAATTTTTCTTTAAAAATTTTTATTGAATTATTTCTAATTCAAATTCTTTGAATTTTATTTCATTTTCATGAAATTTCATATTTTGTTAAATTATCAAATTTCGGTCGAATTTGTCAAGTTTTCGTGTTATGTTTATATTTATATCGTGCGGATCTTGTTGCTTTTTGTTATTATTTTAATTTATTTTTATGTTTATTATTTTATATGTAATCGTCTTCTTTCTCGTATTTTGATAGGGTTAATTGGTGTTTTAATAGGTTTTGAATTTAAAGCTGCATATTATATTTGCATGTGTGTTACCGATTCATTTAAACATTCACAAGGCCGCTTGAGTTCTGGCCCAGCAACTGTTTGGCTTGGATTATCTTAGGGTAGGTTGTCCAAGGGAGAACCACCCTGTCTGATAGATAACCTTGACTTTTACTTGGATTTGGATTTCTCTACTAACCTAGTTACTGCTCGTTCACGTCGATTCACTTTAGTTAGTAATATCTGCTCTTTCGTATCTAGTTAATAATGATTGTCCTTTCTTGCCTGGTTGATAATGTCTCTCTTTTCTTGCCTTGTGAATAATGGCCGTCTTTCGTTTCTGGTTAATGATGTCTGTCCTTTCGTGTTTTCCCCTCTTTCTTTTATACTCCTGCTCAGACTGTTTTCCGACGATTGTCAACAATATTTTCTACATAATTAAATTATTAATAATAATTACTTTCCAGACCGACATTTGTCAACAACGTTTGGTCCCTTACCAATTTACTAATTGCAAAATAATTACCTCTTCGTTACCCAGTGGCGCCCGTTTAATGTTGTTTAGGCTAATTTATCCTACTATATTATTCCGTCTATGCGCCGGGTTTTCCTCATCTCTCGGGTTTTCCTCAGCTCTCGGTTTTTCAACATCTCTCGGGTTTCCCATTGCCTCGGGCTTCCCATTGACTCGGGCTTCCCATTAGTAATTAATTTTTCTTAATTAATTTCCTTTTTTATCTTATATTATTTTCTAGGGACCCCTCACTAAATTTTTATTATTATTTCTGGACTCGTCTCTCAATTCGGCGTTCAACCATACCAATTTCCCCAGATCAATATTACTTTCGAATTTTTATAAATTTTTTAATTAATATTGCACTTTTATCATTTTTGTGTTTTATCGATTTTACTGTGCTTTTTCGTGATACCCCAACACATTGATACAAACAATTGAAATTTTGTGTGGCAATTCAATTATTTTTGTATGAATCATTTTTTTAACTATTTTTAGATTTTTCTTTTACTAATAGTATGTAATAATATTTTTCAAAAACTATTAATAAAGGCTTGTGATTTATAAGCATGAAATAAAATACCGGCTGCTTTTATTTAAAATTAATTTTTAAAAAGAAAATCGTATAAAACATAGTTACTTTCTTTTATTGTAACAATGAAAATTAAAATACGATACCGTTGTAATTTACAAATGACACCGGTTTTTTAAAATATTTAATATTTTTGTATAAATACATGTATTGGGGTTATGTGATTTAAAAGTTGTAATAAATAAAAAACAAAAATTGGGAAAATAAAATAATTAATTAAAAATAATCAAAAAATCAAAATCAGCATTTTGCAGCGGAAGTGTGTCTGTAACGATTCCAATTAAAGAGACGAGTACAAATAAAATAATATACAATTAATTTGGAATCCTAGAAAAAGTTATTAAGAAATACAAATTAATTAATTAATTAATTAAAATGACGAAAACAAATAAGTTAAATTAGGTAGAAATTCTCCGATTTTAATAATATAATTATCTTACGGAACTAATTATTCCCCAAAAAAATTTGCGTTGATTTTTTCCTCCCTGGAAACGGCCAAAATGGCCAAAAGATAAAAACAATTTACTCGTTTAGTTACCCGGGAGTTCAATCAAAATTGCACTAAGTTAGATTAGTTGTTGAGGAGAAATTCCTATATCCGGGAGTTTCAAATCAACAACTTGGTCACAAAATTCCAAATAAAATTTTAGCAACCAGATGTTATTGAAATATAGTTTGTGAAATTAAAATAGAAAAAAATTAGTGTCGAGTCAGACTTGGGTCAAGGAGATTTTAAGAGATTTGTATATTATTGATTAAATTGCGTCTTCACATAGGGATCCCATCCACTGTCGAATTAACTTGGAAGTGTAAATTGTTGTACAATTGTTGGTATCAATAAATATTTGTACTGTGTTCGGTTATTTCGGTGTTATTCGAAGAGCACGTGGAGTTAGAGGAAACAGTTTCTACCGAACCATTAACTCAACAAATGTTTATCTTAATTGGTTAGCATACGTAATTTTTTTTTAAATAAAGTAGATAACAATTGGAACAAGTACATAACTGTTTTTTTAATATGATACCTTTTATTAAATTTCTTTTACATTCTCATTTCTACCAGCGAAATAAATAATTTGCCGCCCTTTCTAAGTCAATCAAATGGTGGTTTGTATGCGGCATAAGTTGATATACCTACTAATGCAACTTTTATAAAATACAAAATACTTTTTTAAAGGCCGCAAGAAAGTTATGGAGGCCTCTTATGAGACAAAACATATACCTAATTTACAAAAAAGTTACATTAAATATTTTTTATTTTATATTTATAAATAAATAATTTTCAATTTCCATTGGATAAACAATCAAATTGTACACATGTTTGTATGAACACATTTTGAAATTTACTCTTCTAACTTTCTTAGTAAAAAAATCGTGTGTGATGCTCTCAAAATTTATATTATTTGTAAGTTCTTGTTCTATGGAAAATATTGCAAGATTTTGTAGTCTTAAATCACTTATTGTAGAACAAGGATAATTTTTAATCAACTTCAATTTTGAGAAGCTCTTTTCACAACTAGCGACACTGATGGCAATTGTTAAAAAAATTCTTAAAAAATTTTTTTTTGCAAGAACATGCAACTGATCAAAGTGTTCATTTATTTTCTTTATAATTTTCTCCATAGATAAAAACATTTCTCACGAACTTCTTGTTCTAAGGATAACCTCACATCATGTGAATTTTCCCATTCAAATTTTTTCCCTTCTAACTCGACGCTCAGTCGATATCTCAAACTCTTCACAAATCGTTTTTTGCTGCTATAATATCGTTTTGTATTATCGCATCTCTTTGTTCCATGAAACAGATTTGCAACGAATTTAGTTTTATATGCCACTGATGGACATTTAACCATTTGTCTTGCAAGTATTTTTGCGTGCCATTTATTTCCAAATGAACGGGGTTTCATAAATAGAGATAACGTAGAAAAGAAAAATATTGCATTGAATTTAGTAATATTCCAGCATCTGATCTCGTCTTACTATTTTCTTCTTCAGATGTTAATTTTTCCAAAGCGCTTAAAATTCAAAAACAATGTTTTTTACTATAGTTAGAGCAATTTATATTATATGTTTATATTTATATAATAAAACTAATAGTTCTACATTATAAAGTGTATAATCTAAGGTTTTATAAATATAAAAATTCCGCCCCAAAATCTGTGCCACCTGATGGGGACCGCACCCCCGCCCATAAGTACGCCACTACCTCTTACGCCATTCAGTGTAGAAAAGTTGTTTTCTGTTCTCAAAATAATCAAGTCAGACCTGTGTGCATCCCTTAAAGAAGATTTGATTGAAGAAATTCTGTTTTAAAGAAATATAGTTTAAATTTTAAACTATATTATTCAAAACTTTTATTATTTTTATTTTTTAAAATTTAAAATTTAATATTTTACTTATTTGTTTTTGTCTATGTTTTTGTAAAATATAAATTTAATAGAATCATTCATGAATAAAAAAATGGTTTTATTTTTACAAATATTGATTAAGTATAAGATATAATAGAGTTGGGAACCGGAGCTAGAGCCGAAGTCATTAAAAAATTCGCATCTAATCAATTTCGATAAATAATTTTTCTATTTTAAAATTTTAAATGGAAAATACTTCCTTTTACGTTGCAAACTTTATTATGCTAACAAATATTATCCATTTCGTAATGCTTTGAAGATGTAACAAGAGGTCTTTACAATGTATTTGACATTACAACCATTACATGAAAATTGATAACTAGATATTTTAAATATTTAATATGAATCAATAACAAACTAATTACAAAGTTTCATCACGGTTTCTATCAAATAATATTATATTCTCTTTTATATGGCATAAATGTTCAGTTGTGGATGTATTCTTAAAGTTAATAATAAGTTTGGATTACCCACATGTTATATTTAAAGTTTTCTATGAAAAACTATACATAAAGGGAAAATAGAAAGAACTCAAATTATCCACAGAATTGAATGGAATAACTGAAACTAGTTGAGCTGTCTGTTGTTATAACCCTTTGTCTTACAACGATGATGAAACAATGAATCCTGAAGAAGGAAACTTGTTATAAATGCAAATAAATATAATTAAGCTTCAACTGTGATAATATTTATATTTATTTTTTGACTCGGTACATCATTCTGAAAATTAAAGAATGAGAATTTTATTATTTAATATTAATAGATGAATTTACAAATAAATCTAAACATAAATGTGTAAATATTTCTTTTATTCTTGTTTTATATATCGTCGCAAGAACCTTTCTAAAAACACAAGACCGCCTCCAAAAACATAAACGGCTAAGGTTACAATAAAGATTCCAGCCGAATTTTCCAGATCAATTGGGGCAGGTTCAGAACTCTCTAATGCACAATTTCCGGTATTAGATTCAAGATCTTCTGTAAACCATTTCGATATAATTCCAGTATTACTCAAAGCATGGATTCTATAAGAAATAACGCATAAATTATTTGATTCAATTTAATCCATGAAAACGTATTATGTGGCTTTTATTTTGATTTATAATAATAATAATAATAATAATAATAATAATAGATAGATAGATAGATAGATAGATAGACGTTTACAAAAATAAGAATATTTCATATTTAGGTCAATATTAACAAGTTCCAAAATATAAATTGAGCTTAGTGTCATCAGCCAAAAGTCGGGTGAAAGGGTTAAATATCAAAGAAAATTATCTGAGCACTAAATTAGTGCTACAGTATAGACCACCTTATGGCGGGAGCATACATTAAAAGATTAAATAGTTCATTCATTACATATTTTAGTACAAAAATATAAAGGTCACACGAAATTTAGCTATTTTAATCCATTGGAGGTTTTCTGAGTTTTGGTTAGTTATGTAAGATTCGTCATTCGTTTCCAAAAACGACCTGCTTCATCTGCGTTCTACACCTGTCCCGGAGTGTACCTACAATTTTCAAATATTTTAACTCGTTTAGTGAGAAATTAAGCTGAAAATTCAAATTCCTTATTTTTTTGACTTGATATCGTTTTTAAAATATGCTTATAAAATCTAAATATCATCTGCTTGCTGGTATTTCCATCAATTGGTTTTTGTAAGCTATTCTCAATTCATATTACATGTGTCTTCACTATTTTCCTACAGAAGGGGAATATTGTCTGATGGCTAGTCTATCTAAAATCTTGATTTTAATTTCCAAAGAAATAATTTTCATTTTGTTTGCTTTGTAGCTAAGATTCTAGATTATTAGATAACTTCTATAAAATAATTAGCAAATAATAAATAAATGAATACAAAAATAATAATTACCATTTATAGAATTCAGAGAAATATATATTCAAAAAATATATTATCAAATTTTATTTAATTACATTTCGTTAAACATTAAAATTAAATTAAACCCGCACTGCACTTTGACCAAAAATAAATATGAATAACACATATAATCACATACGATTTTTACGCATACAATCTAAATCTTGTCAAAACCTGTACATTCATGTTTTATTATTATTGTTATTATTATTATTATTATTATTATTATTATTATTATTATTATTATTATTATTATTATTATTATTATTATTATTATTATAAGAGTAATATAGCTTTTATAAAAAAACTTCACGTGCTTACTCTTTGTCAAATGCATCTTTATAATCAGCCATTTTTGGTAAAACAAACCCAATAAAGGTAGCTTCAATAACTTCAGAAACAACTGTAAATTTAGAGCAGTTCTGCTTTGTCATAAATCTCATAGTGCTATAGTCTCCAACACATGCAATATTTCTTGTTTTAGGATCCAGTAGCTAAATTTTTAAAAATTAAAAAAATAAATATAATGACAACAAATATAATATAACAACGGTCAACGTGCAACAGGCCGAGATGGCGCGTCTACGTCAGCTTTTTCGAGATAACGGACACAGAGACGTATCTCATGGGAGCCTGAATGACCCGCTCGGTGTAACATAGCTAATTTGTAGTTAGAACTACCTGTCATCGCTAAAAAGCACGAGCAGAGTTTAAACCCATATCAGGAAATCAAACGATGACGTGACCAGCGTCATAAAAGGTTCAAATACTTAATTATTTTTTCTTTAAGTGCTTAGACCAGTGTCGGGCAACCGGTGCGCAAAGACTTTTCTAAATATCTTAAATTGCTAGCATTTTCGAACGTTCAATAGTTTATTAAAAAATTGATTGAAAATATTATTTCATTAATTTTAAAAATATTAAATATTGACATGAAACATTGAAAAAATAATAATAAATTTCTTTTTCATCAACAATTATCGGAATATAAATATTACTTAATATATAACGTTTGAAGATCGATTTGAAGAATCGTAGGGGTTAACTACTTTTTATTTCAAGGAAAATAAGCTTAATTCTGTTTTACAGCTCATTATGGACAAATTTTTAATCCGGATAGAAGTAAGTGATAAGAATGATAAGTCAAATGAGAACAATGAAAGTAAAATAACAGCACCAAAATCATCAAAAGGAAAAAAGCGAAAATACCAAGACGAGTATTTAAAATATGGTTTCTTTGCACTCAATAACGAGTTCATGTGTCGAAAGCTGTTCCTCCAATTCTCGCAACTACTCTAGATGAAGTCGTTAAAGTGGTCAACTATATCAAATAAAACACCCTTCGGACGAGAATTTTCGCAGCATTTTGCAAAGCAATGGACTCGGATTACAAAACATTGCTGTATCACACTGAAGTAAGATGGCTATCAAAAAGAAAAATTTTAAATCGATTTGTATTCATTAAAGTCGAAATCTTATCATTTATTGAAACCGAAGCAGCTGACTTTTCGTTCTTGAAGGACGATGTTTGGTGGTTACGAGTTACTTTTTTGAGTGATCTCTTCGAAAATCTTAATGAAATTAATTTAAGTTTCATCACATGTTTAAGAAAAATGAAAGCGTTTGGAGAAAAGCTCGTTTTATGGATTTCAAAAGTAAGCAAATCAAACTTTTTATCTTTTCTAAATGTCGAATTGAATCATTCAAATCTCCGAATCAAGCGAGAAATTGAAGAAACTTTGAAGCCTGTCAAAATCTCTTGAGAAGTATTTCCTCAATCTTGATGTTTCGGACATGGAATGGATGATGAACCCATTCATGAACTTTGATGTGACGAACCTTGAATAAGAGGAATAATAATTATTTGATTTAAAAATGATTTGATTTTCAAAAGAACTTTCTCAGAAATGGAGCTTTCAGAATTCTGGTTAAGTTTGAACAACAAATTTTCTCAATTGAGCAACAAAGCAATTGAACTGTTGATGCCGTTCCGAAGCTCTTATCTTAGTGAGCATTTATTTTCGGCACTCACGGAAATAAAAAGAAAGAAACGCGAGAGACTGCGAATGATCGACGAGGAAATGCGTGTATGTCTATCAAAAATTGAACATCGCATCAATCTAATTTGTGATAAAAACAATCTCAGCATTCACATTAATAAAAATTAAGTTTTTCTGATATTGATTTAACATTTCAAAATAAATTTTCTCCCGATCTTACAAAATTATAAGTTTGTTATTGGGTGCGCCACGGAATTTTTTTTGACTTAGTGCACCGCGTCCCGAAAAAGGTTGCCCCGACACTGATGCATAGATATAACAAAAATTATTCGGTATAAGAGGAACCAGAGTGTTTATAAAACAACGATTAACTCAAACAAAGCTCTTATATTGTCAATCAACTTGTATGAGGTATTTTGGGTTACGTCTATATAGTTTCGAAATTCGTAACCCAGATACCCACCAAAATCATAAAATAGTAAAAATATAAAACGATACAAAAATATGAAAATTTTTACATGCAGACAAAAATTTTCTATTTCATGTTGATTAAACTATTATGTGTTGGGTGTACTGAAATAGTTGATAGTAGATATAAGAAAATTTATAATTCTTCTACAAAATAAAATAATTTTTTTTCATAATTAAATAATTATTAAAAATGTATAATTTAAAAAATTGATTGGCCAAAATAATTTTTAAATTAAAATATTTCATTAATTTATACTTACTCTATTAGTTGTTTAAATATTCAGATATAAATATTTTACATTCAATTTAAAATCAAATTTAATATAATTGATTACAAATTCTTATTTTCTTGGTATATTATTAAATTAAAATAAGTTAAAAAGAAATGGATTAATAAATTTTGTGAAAAGTAAGTGTTTTACATAAAATTAATCACATTTCGAATAATGACTAGCTTTCTTATTATAATTATTATTATTAAATAGTTTATTTTATTATTTTAGTTTTTCTCAATATATTAAAAATATACTTTGACAGCTACTGATCTAAGTTATTTTGGTCTCGTTGCTAGAAATGATGATATACCTATTACGTATTTAAAGGGTTATGTACATGTTCCATTTCCACAAACTAAAAAATAATGAATATATTTAGTGCGACCTAGAATTTTTACTCTTGTGTCATGTGTAGTTGTTTAGAATATCTTGTTGCTAGTGCCGTTCTACTTGACCAAAATCCAAAACAACAAAAAGAAATAAATTGAAGGTCAATAAGAATACTTTATTTAGTAAAACTTCTCTCACAGCAAATATTTCTAACAGAACGTTATGTATAAAACAATTCCTGCTTTAATTTTATTTCTCTGATTTAAGTAATTTCAATGTTTTTTGCGTTTGATGTAACATTTTAAATGTTTTTTACCAAATAAGATAAACAAGAAATTTATTGTATTATTTTGAAGAATCTATATTTAAAGTAATTAGAATTTTGTCTACTGAGAAAAACAAAGTATTTAAACATTGATAATTTGCTTCGTATTTACACCGAAGGATGTTAACCCTTTGAGTGCCAAGTAGCGCGATCGCGCTCCTGCTCCAGCATGGACAATTTCTATTTCATACTTGTCGATTTTATTTATGGTTTTTTATTCCGAATGTGTATCATATATAAAGAAAATACAAATGGTAGAATTATGTCACGTCTCAAATTCACATCCTCAATAATAGAGAATATAGAACAAGATTGGTTGGCAGCAAAGGGGAATACTGAAGCAACAAGCAACGTTGTTTCCGAAGACTTCGGTTTAGAGAAATTACCAGGTCGCAATTTGAGAAGATGCATTGTTTGTAGTGGTAAAGATGGGGGACCTGTAAAGAGATCAAACCTAATTTGTTGTAAGTGCAAAAAAGGGCTTCATGGATTATGTATTGGGCAACACAAATGTACATAAGGGATAGATTGTGTGGTAAACGAATAACGTTTTATTTTTCATTTATTTTGTAGAAATTATACTATTTTTTAAAATCATTTTTTGTTTTTTAAATACTTTTCGTAAATAATGCTTAGAAAGTTACAGAGAAATATATTTTTAAATTTCTATTTTCCTCTAGCAGAGTGGCATTTTTAGCTAATCCTCTTAAAATCATGTTGGCACTCAAAGGGTTAAATTGGGCTTAAATGGAGATTATATTACATCTTAAAAACTAAATCAAGAAAATAGGATATAATAAATGTGTAATATTAGATAAGATATTAGATAAGACCTGGGACATTAAATTAAAAATTCCATTCTACAACCACGCTAGTGACTTAAAATTTTTTTCATTTATGATTCAACCACGTTTTAAAGAAAAATTTTCTCACTCAAAAAATATAATTTAATAAAATCCCTTAAAAATTACTTTGAATATTGATTTTCTATTATTTTCGCATATTTATCATATTTTTTTCAACATTTTTTCGATTACTCCAAACCCTAGCAATTGCTAATATTATAAAAATCTTTCGCGACACACCTTGGAATCTCTGGTGGCACACTAGTGTGTTGCAACATCCAGGTTGGGAATCACTGGCATACAGTGAAGACATTTTGATAAAATATATTACAGAATATACTCTGACGTTTAACTATTGTTAACTGATGCTTCCACGACATTAACTATCACTGCTCTTTTCAGGTGTATTTTTAAAAAAATATTAACATGGCAGATGGAATAATAATAGTGTATATATGATTTATGGAAGACCTATAACTAATGTTCACAGTAAAACAGTTTGAAATTATCGACATCTTCAAGCTGCCTAATTTTAATTTAGAAAAGTAAAATACTTTCATTTAAAAGAATTGATGAATTTCGAATAGAAATTTTTTAAATGGAGATGTTAAGTACGAAATGGAGGTTACCAGTGGATAGCAATCGGATACGAATTTGCTTCTAGAGTACAGTTTTTGAAGAACCCGATCATTTGAATTCTGAAATTAAGTAATATTTTTATATGTTATATAGCACAAATTTTAATATTTTAGTTTATGTTAAATATTTTAAATTTCATTAGCTAAATAAATATTCTAAAAAATTAATTAACTAAATATTTTAATTAATTTTCATTATTTAAAATTTTATTAGTTAAACAAATTAAAATAAAATAAATTTTCAAAATTGTTAGTAATAAGAAATTTTGAACATGATATTCTTTTAAAAATATATTAAAAATTTTTAATTACCCTTAATGCAACCTCAAACTAACAAAGAGATTTTTAAATTTTTGGCATCAAGCTCTGATAAATCAATGCTACATTGGTTGTTAAATAATTCAATACATTGTAATTCGATAATGAAACTTAAGAAGAGCAAAGATTCTCGTGATGGCTTCGTCTGGCAATGTAGAAACTATTCCTGCATTTATTTTCAAACAACAAGAGCAATTAAAGCAAAAAGCATATTTGAAAACATAGGATTACCAATGAAGACAATAATGAAAGTTTTGATTTACTGGTCAACAGGAAAATTATCTTGCAAAATATTAAGCTAATTTGAAATTTCAAGAAATTTTCTTTTGAATATAAGAATGACAGTTTTAAAAAGAATTTAAAAATATTTTGATGAAAATTCAATTAGACTGTTTTTATAAAACAGTGAAAATATATGAAACAATGTTGACTTGATGATGATTTTTTGTTAGAATTTATGTGGATAGATAGATTTTAAAAGAGAATTATTTAATCTCTTTTAGATATAATAAAGTACTGATTTTTCCTAAGATTTTTTATTTAACTAAGTATTTATTTATTTAATTTTTTAGTTTGTGGGGGGAATTTTTATAATTTCCATAATATAGCAATTAATAACTCATTAATTTAAATTTCAAAAAAATGAATAATAAAATAAGCCCTTGCTGCAAAGTATATATTAAATGAGAAAATGTTCGATTACACAATAATCCTTATTAATTTCCTGGATTTTAGCTGTTTTCTGTTTGAATATGCATTTTGGTCTTTGACTTAAATAACATACTCGTTTATTCATTTATCTTCTGAATTCATCACATTCAAGACCTAAAATAACTATTTCATTAGATCCAAAACCTTGGATACTACATAAAAACATTTATCTTCTCTTTAAGTTTTCATTTTCAGATCAAATTCTTTTTCAAGATTCAAAGAGTTTGATCAATTGATATTGAAAATTACAAAAAAGCGCCATTCTAAAACACGTTTTATGAGATATTTAGATAATTTTCCTCTCGTCCTCAGGTAGGATAGTAGTCCATCGTGTCCAAAATCATTATTGTGTTCGTTAATAATTTTTTTAGTGTTAAATGGTGTATTGCTCATATCAGTTAGAATAGCATTAATTTCCGAAGTCATACTAAAACCTATATAATTACAATTAAACTTCATACAAAATTAATATTTTCATCAACCTTCAGTATTTTAGCACATGTAAAGGACTATAAATTCAATATTATCTAATAGTGTTATGATTAAATTAAACTCATAATATTTTAAAATATTTTATTTGTTTATAAAATTTCTTATTTTTCTCTTTAATTCTTTTTTTATAAATTTTACGGTTTAACTTTCTGAAATTTTAAATTGCTATTTAATATACCAAATATTTTAAAGATTTTTAATTTTTTGTGTTTTTAATATTTTAGGCTCTTACATTCTTTTTAAAATTTTGAATCTCAGTATTTCTAACTATTATTTTGTCTTTGTATTGAAAAAAATTACTATTGTGTTTTTGTTTATTATTTTACAGCTCTTTATATCGAGTTTCCCGTTTTATTAGTATTATATGGTTTTCAACGTTTTTGATCGTTTTGAATTATTTTACATTTGCTCTATACTTATTTTATTCGCTCAGCTATTATTTTACCATTTTAATCTTTAAATTGTTTCACAAAATATAATTTTATTGGCCTTGCTACAGTCGTTTTCTGTATTATTTTAATCTATTTCGAATAATAAATCAGCAAGAAATTGCCTTTTTACCAAACCGTCGGTGTTTTTTAGTAGGATAGATTTGAGTAAACTACTTTGATTTTTGTTGTTTTGTTAAATATTTCATACTGCGTTCATCAGTGCTTTTCTCACATGAAGTTCTTAAATAATCCAAATTTTAATATTCATTTATTTAACAAGATCTTCGTCATGGTTAATTTGACTTTCGTAGATGTGGCAGAAGGATAAATATACCTGCTGTATTGCTCACTGTATTATTCAATTTTTATTCAATTTTTCTGTATTATTCAATGTTATGGACTGCAGTTTTATTTTTATTTGTTCATAATTCCCCATTTTTTGTTCCCTGTACCCTTAATTATATTTTTTATAATAATAAGTTATCAATTTCCCATAGTAAGTATCTAAACAACTTACTATGGGAAAAGAAAATAATAAATAAGAAATCAACAAAAAAATTAAAAATATGAATTACTAATTTGCCCAAATTATAATGAAGAAAGAATCCTAAACCAAAACAAGAAATTGATAAAGACCGTTTTCTTACCAACAAACTATCCCTTACCATTACGAACTATTACCAATAATCCGGATTTATTTATTGTAACGAATCTACTAGTAACTCATCCAAAGCAAACAAAGAGATATCCCAAGACCAAATTCCCAATCATTTGACAATTAACAAGGTTCTTTTGCGATTATTTGTTAGTATTCTTATTGAATTTATTAAAGCGTTTATTGTTGTAGTTTATAATATTATTGTAAATTTACAAAACTATATAACATTCATCCCAGACCGTCCCGACACATCTTTTTTACTGGAGACTCGGCTGAGCTCTAACAAATTCCGAAAATATCTTTCGTGTAATAGAAAAAACAACAAATAAGATATATACAAAATCCTCACATATCATCCATTAAAAATCATAAACCATAAATAACAGGTTGAATAGATATTTTCGTTCAAATTATTCTTATTGTGTTTATTACCTTCCTTTACTACTCATTCTATAACTGTAATTGAAATAAAAAATTCCTTTTTTTAGCTTTTAGAATTTTTTAACTATTCGAATAATTCGAATAATTCAACAATATGCTAAAAACATAAAATTTAAAGAAAAAAGCCGGTATTTATTGAAATCGTTTATTTATCATTCATTAATTGAGACTGAAACAAACTCTTTTAAAAATACAATAGCGTTTATGGATTCATCTTTCAACCTTGTTCTCAATTTTGACACCACAATTCCGGATGTTGAAAATACTCGTTCGCTTGCCGTTGATGTTGGTTTCACTGTTAGAAGAACATTATATAATAAATCCATAGTTTTTGATCTAATTCCAGTGCCTTCATAAAGTTGAAATTCTTTGTTAAAAGAATTGAAATCATCCTTAATTGCTATTACAGAATTTTTGATTTTTGGTATTTCTAAATTCAACTCATCAGAAACTGATAGTGATGTAGTTAGTTAATGGTATATTAAAATATTTTCTTGTATATTTATCAATTGGTTTGAAGATGATTATATTTTATTGAAAATATTTTACTTATGTAATTAAATTTGTATTATTCATTTATATTATTTATATAATATAAATGTATTAGAATGTGCTAATAAATTTTCTTATAATGTTTGTATTCCTAATTCATTTTTAATAAGACATTTTAGATTGTATTTTTTATTTTTCCATTGCCTTTATAATATTTTATATTTTTTGGAAATATAATATAATATATATAAAGCAATTTTCGTTAAAATGCAAATCTGAATTATTTTTTTATCGAAATATTCTTATTCTTTCTTTTTGACATACGGTTGTCATTAAAATTGCATCTCATACACGAACACAATATTTATTTTATTTTATTTATTATAAGAATATTTCTCATCAGCGCGGAATTAGTATAGTTTGAGCAATACTCCATATTCTGATTCTATGTCTTAAGAATTGGTGAGTGTTCCTAATGTCATCAATGTATGTTTATCCTCTTAAATATTTAGAGCTTATTTATTTCTGTCTTATTATGGCTGATATATACAAGTAAAGGGCATGTTTATTGAATAAGTTTTAGATTTTTTGTTATTTGGAATCCTATTATATAACTGAGCAATGAAATTGAATATATAAGGTTTTGAGTGTTGAGGTCGCAAAATTTTAAAAATTTTCCAAAAAATAATAATGGTCGATATTTAATATATCTAAAAATATTTATTTTACTTAATAACAAGAGCTGTAAACCATGATTATGACATAATTAAGTTTAATATGGTATAATTGCAATTGTGTTGTAGTTAATTTAATTATTTCTTTCCAATTGAAGTTTTAAAAAATTAATATACATGGTCTTCTACAAGTTTTTCCAGTTAAAAATTTACTTTTAAAGTTGATTCAACAGAATGTCCAACAGTAAGATGCAAAATAATGTCTTCGGATTCAGCTAGTTCTTGTAAAGTATTTGGTAGCTTCTGTCCAGGATTGGTCGTAAGAAAAGATGTCAAATCAGCTGAATTTATTTAATTTCATTATTATTAATAAATTAATTATCTAATTAAATAGAATTTAAGCACCTGAATAAACTGCAAAAATAATAGCAGAAAATATCCACCAGATTGCAGTGACGATTCTTGATGAAATTGGATAAACATGAAAATCTTGACCTACACAATCATTTTGAAAATTATTTTATTAAATTTAAATCCATAAAATGTTAAAATTTGCAGCAATCAGTATATTATTATCAAATCTTAATTGAAAATGCTTAATTGAATAAAATTAATTTAATGATTTTAATATAATTAAATATATATTACTAGCTACAGAGAATTTAAGTCTTTATAATAAAATGCTTAATTAAATAAATTCAAACTACTCTCTGTATATATATAGTTAATTATAAAATTAGTTAAATTTTTATTAAAATTTCTGTTAATTTTATTAGTTGTATTATATATTTTATGCTTCCAGAATACGAAAAAATGTAAAATGTGACAATGATAGGATTATAAAAACCATGGATATTGTAGATCTAAAAAATCAATTATAGAAATTTTATTAAGGGAATATTCACTAAATACTCATTTTAAAATTATACTAAATAAAAAATTTTATTCACCTACCCAAAAAAATTTTTAAAATTTTATTTACCAAAAGACAAACAAATGTTCATTTTATCAAAATATTATATAATTCAATGAATGAAAAACCAATGTCAAATTGATAAAATTTAATCGATACATTTTATTCCTATATTTTTAATTTAAGCTTTCATTACTGAATGTTTTATTTGCTTCTAGTACAAAAATTATTTTAAAAATTATTTTAAAATGTTTTAACCTTGCATAAAGATTATACCAACAGATACCCAAATATGTTCTTTATACAGAATTTCATCTTTGATTGCAAATGGTAATTTTAAATTCCATGCTGATAACGGACTGTATTTGCAAAATATTGTAGCGAAAATTGAAACACCAATCAAGGCGGCAAAAGTGAGACCCCAAACTGCTAATTTGAATGAACTAAATACGTGAAAAAATAGAAATTTATATTAATATATTATTATTATACTAACAGGAAAACGTTCCACCACTGGGATTTGGCAACAGGATTCTGATAAATGACTACCGACGGATCCGACATAATCGGATACGTGAAATCAACAACTTTCATTCTGTCATTATTTATTGTAAAACCAGCAGCGGCAAAAGTAGCCTTCTGAAATTTTGTAAATTTGCAATATTTTAACTTGTTAATTTATAGTTGGTTACTCGAGACTGAACATCACCAACACATCCGGTGAATAAAGTTTGATTTTCCACTTTCGCCCCATAACGGCCATCGCTTGGTAGATAAATTTCAGGACTAAATGATTAAATCTAAATATCATATTCTTATTTTTAATAAAATATTTCAAACAAACCTAAATATTTATTTGGGCAATAGCCTTTGTTAAAAAGATTTCAGCTATTTAAAAGTACTCTGATCTGAAGATATTTAAATAACTTTATTTTGAGAATTCTGCATTTTTAATTGAATTATTTATTAATGCAATTTTTATTTTTAATAATACACAACATCCGGTTATAGTAAAACACCATCTGTTATGAAAAAAATTTACTGTAACCGGATTTTAATATATCCGATAAAATTTTTTTAGCACATAAAAGCGCTATTGTCACGAAAAAATTTTACTATATGACTATTGAAAACATTCTAAAAATGATAATAACGTTTATTCAAAAACAAAACACATAATTTAACAACTTTAGCTTTATTTCAAGCAGATTAATGTAAATATTTTTAATTGCATTTTTATTTACAAGAATACGGGGAGTATACCAAAAATTTTGAATACTAATAATGCATAAAAGACATTATGGAAAGAGATATCGTAATTATACGTATTCTGAAATGTAAATACTTTACGCTAAAATAACTTATTATTTATAATTATAAAAATAAATTCCTGATTATTGAAAAATCTGACATACCGGAAATTTAATTTTTCTCCCAAATAAGAAAGTATCGTAGTGTAAAATCCTGACACATTTTCCATGGAGAAGGGTCCACTTGTATTAATCTTTCTAAAGTAGGGCGTCTATTATGAAATCGTTAAAAGCGTTTTTATTTAATCGGATTTTACTTACTACAATTGCACAAACTTTAACAGTTTTATTAAAGAAATCATAATTCTTGCTCGATTTAGAAAAATTGAATTTTTTATTAATATTTTCATTATCAAAATATGACAAATTGTGAGTAACCGTCATAATTTTCTGCATATTTTCACCAAGTGTGTTCCATATTTCAAGTTTTATACTATCCAGAACCATCTAGCAAAACAATAAAATTATAAATTCAACGATTTGTTATTTATTTTAAAATTAATATTTACTTCTTAAAATGAATAGGTTTTAATTAAATACGTTTAAATTTATTATTTAAAAGTTTTGCGGTTTTTAAATAACGTTTAAATGTATTTTAATGTTCTGCAGATTTCTCGTCATTTCATAAACTTGATGTCTTCTGGTATTTTTTATAAAAGCTAAATTCAATTTTAAACTTCATTCACTAGTTTTTGTGTTGAGTTTCCGATTCTCAACTAAGGTCTTTCTATATAATTGGTAACAGATTTTGAAATTTAAAACTTTTATTGATCAAATAATGTTGTTCAGTTATTATTTGAAACCTTTTCGGCAGGAGTGTTTCTCTGACTCCACTGAAGTAACTTAACACAGAAATAATTTTTATTTACACAAAGTTTTAACTATATATGCAGAGCTCCCTATTGGTAGCCACCTTTTCAAAATATTCTTGCACAAAGTTTGATTAATTTCTACTCAATCTTCCTTTTACTTTTTTTTTGAAATTCTTAGCAAAATTTCAGCAAAGTTTCTTTGGACATATTTGTGGCAAAGTTGTTTATTCTTGAAATATCTCCTAATCAACTAATTGTATTTTCTCAGACTTTGATTTGGTTCCAGGTAACTAATTTGTTTCAAAGTTTAGCTGTTTTGGCTGTTCCCGGGAAAATTTTCTAAAATAAATTGAATTTGGGATAATGAGTTCCCACATAATTAAATTCATTTTTGAGAATTTTTCCCTAATTTAGTTTATTTGTTTTCGTCATTTTAGTTAATTAATTAATTTGTATTTTTTAAAATAACTTTTTTCTAAGGGCTCCAAATTCATTTTATATGATTATTTTCGTGATCGCTTGTCAATTAGAATCGGTACATACCCATTTCCTCAGGAAAATATTGATTTTGATTATTTTTAATAAATTACTTAATTTTCCCAATTTTTGTGTTTTAATCAGTGGTGGAATTCAGTCGGTTTGCACTGGTTCACAAGAACCGGTTGTAATTACCAAAAGTTCGCGCGAAATGACTAGTATTACCAAATTCAAAAAAAAATTACAAATTTAAAAAATCGAATAGGAAATTCAAAAATTGCACCGCATAATGCTTTTGCCTTTACAACTACTTTCGATTTGATTTTTGTTTTTAAAAAAGTATCCTTGAGTGTTGTCACAAACTTTGTTTTGTTATATTATTTGTTAAATTTTTTGAAATCTTTCGCAAGTGTTTCTGTATTCAAATTGCATAAGAATTAATTGTAAGTATGTTAATATCATATATGAATTACTATAGCATTAAATTCCTATTAATAAATTCCTATATTTAATTTTCAGAAAGTATTTGAAAAAAAGTATAATAATTACTTTCTGCTATTAAAAATTTATGTACACTATGCGACAAAATAAATTTAATTTTTTTAATTTTGAATTTTTATCGATGTTTCTGTAAGAAAAAAGAAAACAAAATTATCAAATAATACAAATCATATATTATCATATCGCTATTACTGGGTCGTCGTAGGGTAGTTAGCATCTCACATTTGAATTTTCGTCGATCTCGGTAAACAATTATTATATGACTCTATGTATTGAAAAATTATATGGTCTAATTGCATAAATTTATTAGCGGAAAACCCGAAATATAAATTAACATTATTTATTCCACAATAAATTTTATGAGTCATATTTCACAGTAAATTTTATATAAGTCATGCGCGAAAACTACTGTCTTCAAAATTCTTTACTTCCTCTTTATAGTAGGACGCTCTCTGGCGTATGGGTGATCTCGATGGATTCCGGTGAGCTCGTTCTCCTTCCGCATCTCCCTCGGTAGGATGCGTCGTGGAATCATGTCTGTCAATTGCTCCTGGAGCCTGGGGTCATCCAGCTCATAGGACACGTTATAACTCGAGACGTACCCGTCAGTGCTGGGTATCCTGCCCGCCGCGATGTCCTCATTGATCTTCCGCAGGTACCGCTTGGCCTGCTCTTGGCGGTTCGTCTCGGCTTGATGTCTCTCGAGGTGCGCCAGTAAATACTCGGCCTGTCCTCGCATTTCCCTAGCCGGATTTCTTCCTGGCTCTCTCTTAATAGCCACGTATGGAAAGTCGACATCATCAGTAACTTGTTGTATGCCAGCTCGGGTTTCGCGGACCGGGAAGATAGAAAATCCCGTGTCCCACATCGCCTGCCTGCATCTGGCAGCCGAGTGAGCGGGGAACCGGGCTATTACTCGGGATGCGTCGATCCACGAGTTTTCTAGAAACAATAAATTATCATTCACTAATTAATATCGCTGAGTTATTTATTTTGATTGACTGACTTCGGATCTGGGCAGTTTAATGTGACTTATACGGCGTCCTGCGTCAGGGATTACAATTCATGGGCTTATTCACGTAGTAGTTTCCGAAATTCTCTTAATTCGTTGGTAGTGGTCCAGAGATTCGTCAACAACATTGTTTCCGGGGGACCTCCTCGAATTTTCCTCTTCCCATGGTCTCGTTTCAAATTCGTAATTAACCAACTGTTGATAAACCATTTTTTCATTTTTGACATTAGTTATTCTGTATTCCGCCAAAAGTTTACTCTGGGAATGAGGTTTAGATCTCCTCATCGCTACCCCTTTAGACGATTATTCTATGGCTTACAATACCGGAGTAAATTCAGAATACCGGTATTCGATATTAGAAATTTTGTAATATCGGGATACCAGCATTAAAACCGGTATTATAAATGAAAAATTTGAAGTCATATTACTGTTTAAATTAGACATTATAACGACTTATTAACAAATATTCATGAAATCTAATAAATATTATCCTAAAATGAGTATATATTCTTTATTTTTTTACATAGATGGTAGGAATAAACGGGTACAAAAAACGAAGAAAGTTTATTAATTATATATTAAATTTATGTTAAATATGCATGTAATAGGCCCGCGAGGCATTATTTAATTAAAGAAGCAAAAAAAACATTAATTGAAAGCAGTTATGAAATATTTTATTGATAACTTGCATTTTTTTTATTAAAATATGCTCTCAAAAAACATAAACAATCAATAGATTCATCATCAAGCGAGGATCGAATTATCGTGCAAATATAACCAGCCGCTGAAAATGCTCTTTCTGATTCTACACTAGTCGGCACTATTGTCATTAAAAAATCATACACATTTTGTAAATATATTCCTTTGGTTCCCGTCTTTTCAAAAAATGTAATTTCATCTTCAATTTTTTGTTCTAAACTCTGAACTTTTTTACAAGCAAGCGCAGGCGAAGTATTTAATGTTTCTTCTATTGCTGTCTGTAGTTGTTTTTTCAAAGTTTTTATGCTTACCATATTATAATCTAACGCCGTTTCACTACAAACTTTACAAGAAATTGGAAGGGATGTTTCTTGCACACCTTCCATATCTTCTGTATCTTCAGGATTTTCATGTGTGAGTCGTTTGGTTAAGCTCACAATTGTTTTATGATTGTAAATTTAGATACGCGTTTAAATACTTCTCCAACGTCTTGTACTCCCTTTTGGAGATACTGAAGTATTTGTGATAACTCCGTTCGTCGTAGTAAAATTCGAGATTTCAATGCTTCTAATAATTCTAATGCAATTGCGGAATTTTGCTGCGAAAGAGTGTCTAGTATAAATGTTAAAGAAGCGTCAGCCGTAAAAAGATTTGCATCTTTCCGGCATAGTGCGTCTACTGTTAATTTTACGGGAGTAAGAGACAATAAATTACATTTTTTGTCATAAAAATGAATATCAGAACTAATGTCAATAAGAGCTTTTTGAATACAAAATTTAATATCTTCAAATTTTTGTAACATAGATAACATGCTGTTCCATCTTGTTTTACAATCTAATTTTAGAGCAGATTCTTTGCCTAGTTGTTTTTTACATACTTTTGTAAATGTTTATCGTTTTTAGAAGGTGAATATTTGAATGTTTTTACGACATTCCGAATTTTTGAGACTATAGATGATATGTCAACATGTCTAATATTAAGTTGATTTTTAGTAATACTAGCATATTCCTATATAATGATTCCATTATCATTTTCTTCGTCGATATCGTTGTCATTGTCATCAACGCTAATAATATCATCATCACCATTAATTTGCTCCACAAATTCAACATCCTCACTCAAGTTCGTGGGTAACTCAGCCTCAGTATACTCAGCCTCAATAGTTTTTCCTAGTTTTACCATAATTGATGCACCATCAGTAGTTACTCCAACTATATCTTTAGATATATCTAAATTAAAATCCCTTAATTTTTTTTCTACGAGGGATAAACATTTTTCGGCTGGAACGGATTCATAAGCGCGCACTAATCCAATATTCCACATCGTTCCTCCAACAGAATGTACATTGATATTTATATAGCGCTGATTACGAATAGACGTCCATTCGTCAAATGTGATACTGAAACGTTTCACCTCGGATTTAAATTTAGAAATTTCTTGCACTGTAGACTGTTTAATAATTTTACTATATTCAAGTACCATATTTCTAATACTGACTGCTGATTTCGGTATATTTTTAAATCCTCTTGGCTTTAAACCTTCTTATATGTCATGCAATTTTATAAAAATATTAAAAGATAAACCATCTCGAGCCGTCATTCTGGCCAGCACTTCAGAAAGTTGTTCGTTTTTATTATTCTTAAAATAGTTTGTTATCAATAATCTGGGCTGTTTAGAAACACATGATTCTACATCATTAGTAAATTCACATTTCTTTTTAAGATTTAGTCCATGTATTGTTTTTAAGTGAGTATGAAAGCCACTTGTGGATCCTCCTGTGCACTTTATTTCTTTTTCGCACTTTTTACATTTAACGACCTGTCCTTTTTTTCAACTAAAAAATAATTCCAAACCGAAGCTTCGTCCTGTCCCTTTCGATGCTCAGTAAATGTATTCATGTTTTAGGGGTGATAACAATTTATTTTTATCAATATTAATATTTAAAATATTACAATCCAACATACATAATGTAAATATATAGTAACTTATCGAATAATAAATATAGATTAATCAGTATTTAAATACGTTATGCTATTTTTAATTATTAGAAAAACAGGAGAAAATATAAAATACAACCTTTATTGCAAATATTAAAGCTAATTTGTAAATTTATAGGATCTTAATCCGACTATTTTATATTTTCTTATTTTAACATGTCATTTATTTGTCTAAACAGGACTCTTCCCCATACATAAAGATAAACCATAAAAATCAGCTTAATATGCCCAGCATCGCTATTACATGATGTTGACATAATCGGCTCAGTATGTGTAATAAATGTACCCGATGTAAATTTTAATCCGACAAAATTTTTTGTTTTCTTCCAAGAAAATTTTATTGTAAATTTTTGTGATTATTTTCCAATATAAAATAAAGCGCATGAATACCCATTTTATCAACTGTTATAATACCGAAATACCGGTATTTCTACGCTGATACCGGTTTTCAATCCCGGTCAGAAAATTGTCCGGGATTCCGGTATTCGAGATCCCGGTATTGGAAGCCCTAGATTATTCCATTAATTCAGCTGTAACTCGCTTTAATATGCGGGTTCATTTGGGTAATATTTTACCTACTTTCCTCAAGTCCGTTGAATACTCACGCCATCTGTGATACTGTGGGTTCTATTCCAATTTAATGAATATCTAATTAATATAGTTTAAGATAGAGCGTCAGTTGGACGATTCGGCTCTACGGGTAACTTAATGATCGATGAGTTCTAAAAGATGCTAACACGTTTATATGGATATAATCACAATCGTCTATCTGTCTAAACTCAGTTTACTCGTATATACTAATCAATTATCAAACATTTAAGTCTAAAATAATACTGTACATCTTATTCAAAATTATTTAGTCAATACTCAATTTACTTATAGTTACTAATAGCTGACAAACATTGAAATAGTACTCGTACGTTCATGTAGATACCTTTAATTGAAATCATTTATTCGTCATAGTTTACTTTACTTATAATAACTACTAAATTAATAAACATTTGGTTTATTTATCCAAGTTTACTCTACTTATAATTACTACTAAATTAATAAATATTTGGATTTGAAATGATATAATTTTATACTGATATTTTTAAGTAAAATCGTTTACTTATCGAAGTTCAATTTACCTATAATTCTTAATAGCATAATAAACATTAGAGTTAAACTGATATTCCTATTTTTATGTAGGTATCTTTACTCGAAATTATGGTTTATCAAAGTCGATTTGTAACTAGCCATATTTATTAAACATTTGGATTTGAAATGCTATCCCTATTTTCATGTAGGTGTTTGTACTCCAATTCATTTATTCATCAAAGTCAATATATTTGTAATTACCAATAATTAATAAATAATTGGATTTTTAAATGATGTTCATATGGTTATGTAGATACTTATACTTAAAATCATTTTTTTTTACTAATAATTAATAAATATTTATTACTTATGCTGACGGTTTAGCAAAGGCGCTTTAAATATAATAGTAGGTTACTTTAATTTTCCTTTTCCATTATAGTCGGGAATCAAAAAAACACCGAATCTCAAATCCAGATAACAACATATTAAACCTCATCGAGGATCTGCTAGAAAAAGACTCCTGACCTTTACCAACGACTTGCAAATTTCAGCTTTAGTGTTCTCATTCATGGCTATTTTGATCATGGTTGGTCGTTTAATAATTGATCGGTTGGTAAGTCCGCAATGTGTTTTCTTTCTTATAATTGTGATTTATTAGGCATTAAATGAATAAACATTAAAATATATATATATTGAATGATTTAATCAGCATATTTATTAGGTTTAGTAATAAATTGTCGTATCTCTCTGGTTAAGTTCATCGTGTCGGTGTCCAGGATGGTTCACTGATTGGTCATATTTATGCTAAGGCTCGGAGGATAAATCAAAATTAAATTAATGAAATTCGAAAATTTACCTAATTGTGAAGGTCCGCTGGTGCTCGCGATGTTGGGTTCCTCGTAATCCTGGCGTTTTCTGGAAATCTGCTCTGGTTTTCGGGACATATTAATTATTGAATTAAAATGACCAATTCTCAGTCGAGCCAATTCTTATACGGGAGTGTATGTCTACTGGTGTAGAAATTTGTGATCTGCGCATACTCCCTCAACAGCTGTTGGTTTATTCCTCACCAGTTATCGACGGTTGGGACACGCTGTGCATCGATTTTTGTTAAGTTATTTGCTGTGATATTTCACAAAATGTCATGTTCCTTCTCTCTCCGGTGGCCTTATTTATGGATTTGGAATTCTGTTAAATCACGACAAGTGGCTACAGACAAAAATAAAATCGATCGGCGAGAATTTTCTCGATAAAGTGGTTTCACCTTTCTCTAAGAAATTAATAGTGGCAAATCTTTGTCCCGCTAATTATTACTCGTCCACACGGTAAGTTATTTATTATATCTCCTATATATGATTTTATCCATTACTAGTTGATAATATTGTAGTCTGGGTTTTCCTGACGGGTTGATTAGGTGTCTACTTAGCATGGCATCGGGGTATATTCAGGATGGATGTTATCAAAGTCAGACGGTGTACGTCGAATGGATTCAGTTATTGTTTGTTACGAGACTTCTCGCCAATGAAGCTTACAAATACCTCCTATGTACTGTCTCAAATCAAGACTATTGTGATCAGTGAAATATTTTTGCACTTTAATAAGTAAACTTATTCGTTGTATTTTTTTATCAATGTTTTGGAATTGACTTAATTTAATGTGGGAATTTTTTGGCACTATTTGGTTCATACGATTGATAAAAATTTATGTAACTTTGCGTTTTCTTTTGATGATCACTATATTTTACAAAATTGGTTTCACCTAGGAGATGGCAATTTGGGGTTTCATTAATTTTGGGAAATTAATCCAGTTAACTCGGGTATTGGTTTCATGTAGACTCTTACATTTTTATTTTGGAAATGATATTGATCCTAGATTTTAGCTTATCGAAACTCTTATAGTTTGATATTTTAGTTCAGTCAACGAACTCATTTAATGACTTTAGTGGTTTTACAAACCTATTTCCATTTTGATTAGAGCACCTCGAGGTTTAATTTGTTTACCCACTCCCTCACTCATTTTATAAAACTTCACATTCTGGTCATAGTATTTTGAGATTTTAATCTTACTAGACACCTATATATCCCGATTGTATTTATTTACTGATTTTTTGTAAACTTCTCTATATTTCGAATATGACATCTTAGATTCATTAACAAGTTTCTTAGTACTTTTAACAAAATTCTTTACACTTTTAGTATAGCGTTTTAGTTTCATTACTAAGTTTCTCAGTACTTTTAATAAAATTCTTTATATTATTAGTATAGCAATTTAGTTTCATTAACAAGTTTCTCAATATTTTTAATAAAATTCTTTATATTTTTGGTATAGCATTTCAGTTTCATTAGCAAGTTTCTCAATACCTTTAAAAAAATGCTTTATATTTTTAGCATAGCAACGATTTTACTATTGAAGAATTGATCCTAGACGCGTTTGTGTTTATATTATAGTTAATGAGTGCCCACTGGACTACTCGATGTTTGAATTTTAGCCGTATGTGAAAAATAATTTAGGTCGAGTTTATGGGAAATAAGTGATGACGAAACAGCCAAAAGACTATTTCCTCTTCACCCTTTTCCCCTACACGGAATGATATTGACGTTTCAGCTCCTGCGTTCTCACGCCGGAGCCTTCACGGGCACGAATTATTGGCGATTATACACGCACTTACACAATTCGAATTGTATGTTTGATTTTAATAGCTTGTAATATGTTTCGGCTGTGGGCCGGAAAAATTTTGACAGGAAAATTCTATTTATTTGGATAAACATATATTTTGCCAGATAATACATTGTAGTTCATAAATCTTCGTGCATAATACATCATCATTCTCTTCCCACGCCGACATCCAAGCAGAGCTCATTTGAGGTTTCAAGGATGCGACGTTGAGAGAGTTTTTGAACATTCTCTCACTCACATCGAAGTTTCTAGATTTCCAAACTGGTTAAGACTGCTTCAGATTAGAATCGATTTCAAGTTTTGTAAAAACTGATTAAAATTATGTGAAAATGAATCGGTATATATACCTATTGTACGACCCTAACCTTGCGTGTTATTTTTGATTTAGTAAAACAAAATTTGACCTTGTGATTTTCTAGTATTTTCTATTCTTAATTTTATTATTTTGTAATTTTATTTGACGATTTTTCCTTTGAATTTTTTAATTAAATTGTTTCCAATTCAAATTATTTGATTTTTATTCCATTTTCATGAAATTTCGCATTTTTTGGTAAATTGTCAACTTTCGGTCAAATCGTTAGGTTTTCATGTTATTTTTGTGTTTATTTCGTGCGGATCTTGTTGCACTTTGTTATTATTTTAATTTATTTTTGTGTTTTATAATTTTATATTTAATTGTTTTCTTTTTCGTATTTAGCAGGGTTAGTTGATGTTTTAATAGGTTCGATTTTAAATCTGCATGTTGTATTTGCGTTTGTATTACCGATTCATTTAAACATTTTCAAGGCTGTCTGTGTTCTGGTCCAACAATAGTGAAATAATTCTCTTAAATATAATTTATATATTCGTTCCTTTTGTTCATTACTACCATCATCTACAAAAAGTGACTTTTCATAAATAAGATAAGTCCCCCATATTAAGTATCCTTTGTTTAAATGAGTCCCAATTTGAGCAATAGCAACTTCAAAACATTGTCTAATTTCTTCTTTATCAGTTAAATATCCTAACATAAATTGGCAATATTCTATAATCCTTAATTGCACGAATGAATAGAAAACGTATGAAATCTTTGTCTGAATTAATAGACTTTTCATCATTGATCCAATCAATACACATTTCAGTGGACAATGGATAATAAATATGCATAGTTTCTCTTGATTCGCTTGCTTCCATCATCTTTTCTGAATGTTTTATTGCATTAATTAACTTCCAATGAGAATCATAATCAAGAGGATTTTTAAAAACATTTTCTCTATACATATCAATTTTCATAATTTCCGCTGAAAAATCTTCTGATACCGAATCACTACTAGATAAATCATTATCGATCATATGAAACATTTTTAAAATATGTTTTCATTTTAAGACAAATTTGTTTTATTGTTAGCAATTTAATTTATTAAAAATAATTCAAACTACGAATCCTTCAATCTTGACCACAATTTAAACGAAATTTTAAATTTACAATTTCGCCAAAAAAAACTAATACATACTAACTCGAATAAACAACATACAAACTAAAAGTAAATTTTACATAAATAAAAAATGAACTTTTATTTCAAGATTCAACAATTATAATTATGGAACATTTGAACTGGTCTGAAACATCAAGTGTAGTTATGACTAATTTTCATCGAGGTCTTTAGTTTTCTAGTGCTCTTCAATCGGATTCGTGTATGTGTGTAGGACGTCAATTGCAATGACTTTGTTTTTGATTTGTACATGTCAAATTTATAGATTTTTTATTATTTATGTTCATTGTGAGACACCAAGATAAATCATGGACTCCACGTTGTGATTGTCATACATTCATCGAGCATCTGTGACAGTGAATCAATGGGAAACGGAAATCTATGGCAGTTATTGGAATCCCTATGATATGGACAGTCTAAAGATCACACGAAAAACTGTTATTTTGTCTTTCCAGTATAAAAGCTCATAATTCTAACAGACTACAGTACTTTGATGTAAGAACAAATTCTAAGTTTGACATCAACTCAAATTCTGAGCAAAGTGAATGGCAGAGTTACAGTCTTGTGGAACCAATAAGTGATTTGTACTGGGCATCTCCAAAGTACTACTATGTTGTACTACCGCATCTCGTATCATCTCCTTTAACTTCAGCTGCTGGTTTTCTTTTGAAATTTTGGAGTTTCTTCATTACTTCCATATACTGAGACTTTAACAACTCATTTTGCCTAATTTGTTTCTTGGCTTGGTTTATTCATTTGCATCATTGAAGCCTTCTTGTGGTATTGAGCCACATCTTTTCGAAATTTTTCATAATCTTCTTTATTATTATTCGCTAAAAACTATATCAAAGATCAAAATTACAACAACTGTAAATAAAGATTATTGAGCCTAGCTTTACGTGAATTACAAAGGGTTAATAATAAAAAACAAATCGTCAAATCGATGAATAATAATTAGATTTCGAATTGTAATGGACGACTAGATCATGATACAAAAAAATATCAGGATCTTTGTCGACACCATAGCCTAAATATTCAATGTTTCTTCAATGATTATGTTATATTCATTTAAGAAGCTACAGTTTTAACTCGTAAAAAACGCCTAGGCGTACATTCGGGAAGTTCAAAAAAATTGTAATCTTAAAGTGATTTTTATTTTCGAATAAAAAGCCCAATCAAATAATATTGTGATATTTTTAAGTATACCTCCAACTAAAATGAAATTAGAAATTCTGCTAAATTATCTGGACAATTGGAATCAGCTTTGAAATACTTTATACCTTCTTGGTGTCTACCTGATAGTAAAATATGCTAGAAATGTAACTCTGATATGGCTTTGAAATTTAAGTTAAAGGTTTAGCATACGCACACTACTTGGGTTAAAAAGGTGACCTACTCTTTACAATACATTCTTTGCGGACTGTAGAACAGAACTTACGGTATATTATTGATAACAGAGCTATATATAAACAAGGAATCTGTTTCAAGTCTTTAAAATATGGCAACACAAGTAGTGACAAAACGGCGCCCTGCTCATACCTAAGAGGGGGGTTCAAAAAACATTTTTTTTGGTTAATGCATAAATTTATTTTACAAGTCAGTATAATGGTCAAACTGTAATGAGGCCTATATTAATTCTCGTTAAAAAATAATAATAATAATATTAATAATAATGATTATAATAATAATAATAATAATAATAATAATAATTATAATAATAATAATAATAATAATAATAATAATAATCATTCGATTATAAAGTGTATTTCAAATCAAAGACATCGGTATAATATGCTTTACGCATTTCAGCAATTAGGATATGTACTGTTTGATCTCTTTTGAAATCATGACAACATGGGCATCCATTGGAACATGAAACTCTCATTGAATCGTTACAAACAATACAATTTTCAACGCATTTATTGCCTTATCCTAATACCATGTCGTAATGCATCCCTAGAAGTCGATATATTTTTTTAATTCTTGGGGATAGTTCTTGAATCTTTTTTAAAATCACTTCAAATAAGTAAACGAAATATGATTATCAGGAAATTAAAAATAAAAAATATATTTTTAAAAAAATTATTTTTAACCTATATTTCAAATTAATAAAATTAAAACTAATACAAACAAATTTGTTTAATTAACATTTTAACTTCTGATATAATATTTTCAACATATTCATTATAATCTAAAGTTTTTATCCAAAGTATTACAACCTTCCTACTAGAAAGGATATTTACACAAACTAGATCATATTTTTGAATTCGTAATGACGGAAATATTTCTGGTTCAAATATACATTTAACATTACGTGATTATTCATATAAATTTATAAATTTTCCGATATCAAATGTTACTGTAATGGATTGAATTTGTAAATCATGTATCTTATATTTTAAATCACCTAATTTTAGGGGTTGTTTACAACCCATGATGTGACATTTACCCGATTTGAAAAACATAATTGGATATTTTCTACTTCTATGTACAAGTTATTGAGGTTTTCCCAATGAAAGTTTCATGTTTTTTACAAAACATTTGCCTTTATTATTTATATTTCTCAACATTAAAATATAAATAATATATATTTGTGTATAACAATTAATTAAAACAAATATAAACAATTATATTATTTAATTTAATTTAATTAAATTGGAAATAAGAAATGACGCTGTTTATCAAATTGTAGGTCCTAGTGGTAGTGGAAAAACTTTATTTGCTTGTAACTTATTACAGTCAAGTATGTTTAAATCAAAATTTAATAAAATATATTGGCATAAGAGAGCTGATGATGAGCATGGTATGACTCAAGATCAGTTTTGTAAATTAAAAATGAATATAATCAAGGGATTTGATAAAAATTGGTCATCTAGATTACGTAAAAGTGATGTTATTATTATAGATGATTTATATCAGGAAGCAAATAAAGAAAAAGATTTTAATAATTTATTTACAAAAATCAGTAGACATTGGAGAAACGGTAATTTTTATAACTCAAAATTTGTTTCATCAAGGTGGAAGTCATCAAACCCGTAATCTGAACGTACAATACTTGGTTATATTCAAAAACCCTAGAGATGCAATCATTATTGATTTTCTCGCCAGACAAGAGTATCCTGAAGATAGAAGGCTTTTAATTGATTCGTCCCAAGATGCGACAAAGATACCCCATGGTTTTACTCAACAATGTCGTGATGATTTACGTATTAGAACAGATATTTTCAATGAAAATGGTGTTACGATTTATAAACAAAAATGAAATCAGTTAATAATTAAAATGTCATTTAATAAAGTAGTAGTATTTCAACACGAAAAAGTAAATACAAAAGATACAAAGAAAATGGATGTAAAGAAAAACAATATAATAAAAAAACATACAAAGAAAAGAAAGGCCAAACCTAATGTAAAACTTTCAAATAATAGTAAAATATTAATAAAAAATAAGAGTCAGATTAAATTATAAACAAACTGTATATTTATAAATGTGTCATAAAAAATGAAACTAGAACGTAGCTTACCATATTTTAGCGTCTTGTTAAAGGCTCCAAATAATAAAAGAATGAAAATATTACAAGCTTTTCCTTCATTTGTTATTGATGATATAATTGAAGTTATAGTTAACATAGTTTATGATAATATAAATATTAGTATTGCTAAAACGCTTGTATTACAAAGACATAAAAGATCACTTTTATCATTAGTTAACACAAAAAATCGAAATTTAATGAGGAAAATAATATATAAACAATAGAGTGGATTTTTAGGAACATTAATTCCAATTGTACTATCGGCGATAAGTGCAATTTCATCATTAAATTCATCTTAAAAATATTTAATTAAATAGCATATAATGGGTGCCAAGAATTCATTACCGGATAAACATAATTTAGATTTAAATATATTAACAGCTTGTTGTAATAATGAAGCAAACAAAACTTGTAAAAAGAGTAATTACTTCAAAGAAAAAAACTCAAAATTGGTTATCTAATCAATTAGCATATATCCTTAATAAACCAATGTTAAAAACATTTCCCACGAGGTATTATAAAACATTTGGTGCTAATGATCTAAGGCAAATGGATTTGATGGAAATGATTCCATTTTCAAAAATCAATAAAGGATACAAATATATTTTGACTTGTATTGATGTATTTAGTAGATATGCCGGTGCTATTCCAACTAAAACTAAATCAGCTAATGAAATGACTGTTGCCATAAAAGCCTTTTTTGATGACGGAAAGCCTCGTAATTTAAAAAACGGATTTGGGTATATAATTAAAATAAGTAAATTAAAATAAATATAATATTTAGGTAAAAATTTTATAATAGTAAAGTAAAAGAAATTATCAAAAGAATTATTCATTATTCAGTATTTTCCCAATATAAAGCAGCACATGTTTAAAGATTTAATCGAACTTTAAGAGATCGTTTGAAAAGATATTTTGGTGATCGGGTGACAAAACTTGGATAAATGTTTTGTCGAAAATAATTTGCAGTTACTGTTATAAAAAGGAAATAAAAGAAATAGTGGTTTGCTTTCATCATCTTATTCAATTTATGATCACAATAATGTTAAATTTTCATTTCTAACTGTACTATCTCTCGCTGTTCATATTTTTTAATCCATACAGATTTTAATAGAGAAACTCTTACTTTACCAACATTTATTGGTTTAATAATATTTGAATAAATAAACATTTGCTGATGAATTTGAATTACTTTTGGAATTTTCACACTAACAAAATCCTTATCAGTAAATGTCTGATTCTTTATTCCCAAAGTTTTTATTAATTTTTGATCAAAAATGATATTTGAAATATCATCTAAAAGTTTTATTTTTACCAATTCTTCATTTCTAAGATTGATTTCTTTAAACAGGGAAGGATTAATTGTCATTAAGTATCCATAAAGTTCTGATAATGTTGTTAAGAATAAATCATCTTCAAAGTAATGTGTAAATTTAGTCTTGATGTCATAATTTATAATTATTTCAATTTGTTCAACAACATTATTTTCCATAAATTTAGGTAATTTAATTCTACAATGATCAGATTTACTAGTGATGAATATGGTGTGTAATCCAAATTTAGACGCATGTTCGTAATTGCGAAATGATATTTTAAAAGGAACAAGTGGACAAACAATCATTAAATTTTCATAATTTTCCATTAATATATCAACATCTGGAGTATATTTAGAATTTAAAATTTCTAAGATTCTATTTTCATTATTTATTTTCAAATATTTAGTTTCTTCATGCAATTTTTTGAATTCATATTGTATCTATGAATTGCTATACTACGGGAAATGATTATACACAAGTGTAAAGTCCATAAAAACCACTTCCCACTTGCCATCCAAATAAACTGGATTTTCAAATTCAACTACAAAATTACTAGGATTATTATCAGGATAAATAAGAGGACAACTATTACTAGGTAAAACCATATAAAACTAGTCTTCTTTCATAATATTTATTTAATTAATTAATTTTCAGATATCCAACTAGGAGTTTTATAAAAGCTGATTTATTCTTTAATTTATTTGCTTTTTGGATTAAATTTTAATACCATGTAAATTATGATTTATTGGTTTCAAATATTTTTGTATAATTTAATTTTCTTTTATTTTTTATGTTTAATCACTGAAATTATGTCAAAATTTAGATGATTAGATGATGATAATGAACTCTTACATTGTATTATATTATATAATGACCCCTAAATTTTATTACATGATAATCACTAAAATTTTATTGTGTCATTAAAATTTTTTTAATTGGCTATGTTTAATTAATTTGGATTGATTAATACAAACTAAATTATATATTCATAAACATTACAAACATTTCTTATTTTTTCAAATCACACAATTATAGTAAATATTGTTTTATTATTATTCGTCTTTAAAATTAATGTTTAGATAATGAATTCAATAAATAAAAATAATAACAGTAATGCTGGAAAATATATTAGAAATAAAATGCTGTTGGAAGAAATAGAATAAACGATGAAAAAAAAAATATTGTTGGAAGAAAAATTGATTTTAAATGAAGGTATCTATTAATTGAGTTAAATAATATTTATATAATAAAAATTAATTTTTTATAAATAATATTCATTTCATTAACAATTTTTTTTTAAAATATTTTTTAATAAAAACTTTATACAAAAAAAGAAATATTTATAATTAAAAAATTTATAGCTTGAATCTAAATTTTTATTTACTTTCATAAAGTTAATTTATTTTGGTTTTTATAGTTAAAAAGTATATTAAAATTTATGAAAATAAAGTGAAATAGATAATAGAAAATTTTATTTAATTATTACTCTCAAATAATATTTCAAAACTCATACATAATTATTTCAAATAAATTAATGTTTAATACATCATATAATAAATGACAACAACAACAAATAATTATAAAATATATTTAAAAATATTAATTTTCTCGAATATTTTCCAAATTGATTTTATTGTTTCGCCTCCATTTTTAAAACCCTGAATTCTTATATTATCATGAAATATGAATTTTTAGTATTTTCTAAATCAATGTATTTTTCGCAATTCATAAAAGTGAAACTTTCATTAAATTGAATATCTTTGTTGATAGCCATCAGTATTTCTAAAATATTTTTTCTGGTAATGTCACCAATTTTCCATACTTGAATATTATATAAACTCTGCTTTAAAATTACTGGTTCCAATTAAATTTTTAATTAATATTAAATAGAATATTGTAGAAATTGAACAGGAGAGTTTCTAATAAAATTCACTGCAGATGCTGAATTTTCTTCTAGCAGTATTGAATTTATATCTTGATTTATTTGTTTCTCCATCTTTTTAACTGAGTTTTCTAGAATAAAGAATAAGCAATATTACATAATCAAAATAAAATTACTTTTATATGTTTGCATTATTAATTATAATAATATTTTCATTATATACTTGGGATATATACTAAATTTATAAATGGATTTAACCAATTAGATTATGTTTACCATATCATACTATTTTTATTTGTTGTATATTTATTTATTTTTGCATGTATATAATATTTTATTGCTTTATCACATCTTTAAATATTTATAAATTTTTATTTTTTATATAATTAGTTATTTTTGAATTAAGGTATATTTTACACAAATTTTTGCAATGGTTTTTTTCATGACGAAACATGTCATGAAACTGTGAAAAAATATTATGGCCAACCACACACATTAAATTTTAAGAACTTAAAAATTTTCAATTTTTATGATTTGCAACTCTTTGACGGGATTATTCAAATGCATACCATAAGTTTCTTCATTTATTTTGCAGCAAATGGAGTCCAAACTCATGCAATTCAATTTTTAGATAATCGTTCGTGATTTGTTTGCATACAGGCAGATAATAAATTAGTTAAACAATTTTAATTCAAATTTAATTTTTTACTGAAATTTCAATTTGATAAATATTGCTTTTAAAATTTTAGAATTTTTATTTGTCTTTATTATTGTTTTTATTTCTTTAAATATACTTTGTTTTTACTTAATACTTACTGGTTCTTTTGATGTTATTTTATTATTAAATAGCTTGTTTTTCATTGTTGACAGTACTTTTATTAACCTCTTTTTATGTGTTCAAGGCATCACAAATTGTCTTTGCTAAATTTTATTATTTTAATATTTAATAAAATAATTAAATCCATGCATTATATATTAAGTAGGGATAGATTTACTATATAGATAAAAAAATCAAAATAAAAAAATTGATTTATGAAAATAAGATAAAATTATAAGAAGAATTGCTAAGCAAACACCAAGAAATAAAAGAAAAAATGGTTAAAAATAAAAAAAGGTGAATCTATGACTGAAAGAAAAAATTAAAGAAGATCTATGAGTTTATGAAAATTTCAAGTGAACCATATTTTATATTGTTTTTACTGTAATTAATATATTTTTGTGGTTTTATTATTGTTGTCATAATTTATATTTAACTATTTTTATCAAACCACACAACAAACACGCTCAAACTGTCCTGATACTTTTTTTTTCCTATAACTTAATAAATCTCTATTTTAATAAGTGTTTTTGTTCTAAATTTGTTTTATTTTTTTTTCATACTCATTTTATAGTTAACTTATTTTGGACAAATTTTAAGGAAGAGGGTTAAGGGTCGGCTCGCAAGCGGGTCATAGGAAATAATGATTTTCTTTTGTTAAAGTTTCCTAATGAAAATATTATTCTTGTTTATCAAAGAGCATAGAAACAAAGGTTGCAGAAAGTTAAAGAAACTGATGTAGATACAATAACTTATAATAAGTGTTTTTAGTAAACTGTAAACAAAGAAAAGTATTATATAAGAAATGACTAATACATGTATATAGTTGCAAGTTTAATACGTGATTAATATATGAGGAAATCGGCTTATGAACGAACAGCCTGTAAAAAAATAAAATACGGTAATAAATATTTATTTAAATTTACTTGGTGCAGTTTCTTTAGTTTAGTTTGGTTATCCCTATACTATATGATCTGATTAAGTGGGTTAGTCGTATTACCAATTATTTTTAAAAGAAAAAATACTCATATCGAAACCGACTTACCTTGTTTATTTTAATTTCAAAACTGTTAATATCAAAACTGTTTGAACAAGTTTGATTTTTTAAAATGCTTTTCAATTCCAAATTATTATTAACTGCCAAAATTATATCTAAGAGATTTAAAATATTTATCTAAAACAAATTCAATTTATTTCATTAAAACAAATAAATATATAATTATTTACCCTTTCCTCATAACTCGATGATTCACTTATAACATTTTCTATGTTGGTATTGTTTATTACTAAATTGTCTTTGATGAAGAATATATTTTCTATTTTCCCATTTAATGGCAAAAACTGGGTGAAATCATTCGAGCCGTAGATCAAACAGAAATATTCCAACAGAGCTGGATTCTATAAATTATACATTCAATATTTTTGGAATTTCCTTCAAGCTACTTTGTCTAAAATTTCTATTGTAGCCGCCTGAGGGGCCATGATAATTATTTGATTGACCCCCAACTGCTGAATTCTGTCCATATTAATCTGATCCGTTATGTCTAGCATTATTATTTTGTATCCGTAATTTGTGAAACATTTTATTAATTGATTATACAATCGCCCATTTCCTAAATTATATTTAAATTATTAATTAGTCGGAAATCATATTTTATTAAACTTTTTATTTTTTATTAATTTATTTTTATATTTTTTTTATATATTTATTTTTTTAAATAAAGTTTTAGGTGAGTATTTGAATAATCTAAATTAATTAAATTTATTCAATGTAAGATTCATGTAACCTTGTAAATTTTCATATGGTATCTGTAAAATTAAATAAAATACTAATAAAATATTAAAATATTTATAACGAATCTTCTCTTTATCTTCTAGTAAAAAAATTCTGACCTCAAATGTAAATCAAATGCTATATTTTCAAATAGCGATTGACAATGTACTATTTGACAATGATTAAGTTATTATTATACACAAAAACTTAACCATAATAAATGTGTGTGTAATTCCCAAGATTCACGTTAAATTAACATTCAAAGAAAGTAGAAAAATAAATACCTATTCGCAAGAATGGTTCACAAAATTTCTAAAATAAAAAATACACACTATTGGACATTGATTAAAAGTCTTGACATTTAATAGACGACAATTTTTAAAATTTCTTTTTCTATTTTTCAACTTCTATTTTGTACTACTACATATAATATTAAAGTTAAATTTAGCCAATATAAATTAATTAAATTTCTTCTGAGCAAAATGGATATCTTTTCTTGGAGGGATGTCCCCTGATGGGTGCTCGTGAAAATGGACAGTGTCATAATCAATAAAATTGTATGGAAAATCTTTGCGTTCTTATTTATATAAGAAATCAAGTTGAGTTTCTGGGAACTTCAACATTAATATTTCATTACATATCTCTTTTATAGAAAAAATTACACTCGGGAACTACCAAATGAAAATTATTTTTTGAAACAATAATTGAATAAAGATTATTAAATAAAAAAACTATTTTACCACGTGTTTTTTTACTTTATAAATAAATATAACTAAATGATAACAATGGCATTTTAATTGAAAAAATTAATTTTAATATTTAATTAAGATTTTTAATTAAAATATAAAATTTTGACAAGTTAAAAAATCAACTCAAACCAAACCTAGCATAACCTTAACATTTTCATTCAGGTTAGTAAAATGCTTCAAGAAGTGAGTTTTCTTTCAATTCACAGTCTAAATTTTTTGACAATTTATTTTTTTATTCTTTCTTAAATAGTTCTCAAAATTTTTACTAATACATTTCCAATAATAGACTCAACAGTAGAAACAATTTTCGAAAACACAATTTTTGCAAGGAAACTAACCGCCAATATTAATTGTCGGAAATATTTATAAATATTTGTTAAATGTTTAATAAAAATAATAATTATTATAAAAATATTTTTAAAAAAAATTTTTAAGTTCATAATTTTACTATTAATAATAACTTTGTAAGCGAAAAAATTTTTTTACTGATGTTTCATTTAGAATTTTTACTTAAAATTATAAGTAAAGATAAAAATTTAAATTCGCAGTACTTAAAAATAAATATTAGATATCATAAAAAAGTGTTGAATTTTCAGTTAAAAGTACTAGAATAACCGTTTCTGGATAAAATTAAAAAAATATTTTTAACGATAACGTTTAACTGTGACTTAAGCCCATCAAAAATAATTTAAAAATTAATAATTAACGAAAATAAAAGTTGTCTTCGAAGGGTTTATTTAATTATATTTGAAAACTTTATTTTAATATTAGAAATTAAATATTATAATATTTATTTTTATTTATAGAATAGTTATCAAAAATGTTTGGAAAATAATTCTTTCAAGATATTTAAAATATGAAAATAATTATTTGTTTAAACATTAATGAAAATAACAATTCAGAAATAACAAATCCATTATCTCTAAAAATATTACATTATATAATGAAATGCACTTTCCATTAGTTACTTTCTATAAATGAGCAAAAAAATTAAAATAATAAATTAATTACCATAATGTAGAAAAGTCAAAAATAAAATATCAAAACGATGAAATACGATTTTCCCAAATTCACAAATTGCTTTTAAAGAAATTGCAGCTCTGGATAAAATATTAAAATCTAAAAAGTAAATTAACTGAATAAACTTCAAATTAAACGCTTTTAAATTGCTTTAAATTTACTTATTTTAAAATCATTTAATTTAATTTTAATTGCACTTTTCTTTCAGTTTCATTTTGTTTATAATTTATTACAATCAAAACAAATTTATTTTTAGTCATCTCGCAAATTGTTTTTTTTCTGATTTAATATTCCTCCACAAATCCTCCTACATTTTTTTAAATAAAGATTAATTTAGTTTAAAAGAACAATGTGCAAAAGTGAGTTATAATTTTGAATTTAAAATAAAATGGATTTTGTAAAAATCAGACCTAATTTAATTAGATTAAATAATTAACTTTTATTAAGTTAATTAGCTTACTTTTGTCAATGCGATGAAATATTTCGTAAAGCATTAAATACGAAATAATTTTGGATGCTTTTTATTTTACTTCAAAAAACTAAACATTCGTTTTAAAATGTACCATGGACAGATTTACTGCAAGGCCTAACCCCCTCCCCCTTCTTTATAATCAATTCAATTAGTAAATTTTCAACAATAAACTAATATATTTAAAGACAAATAAATATAACAAGGGGTCGTTTTCATTTGGATTTGGGATAAAATTTTTAGTATGGATAAATATTTTCATTTGAACTGATATTTTAAATTCTCAAAGCATCATTTTTAAATTTTAATTAAAATTTTTATTAATTATTATTATAAATGTTATGTCATCAAATGTTGAAGTTTTCCAGAATTTTGGGACTTTAAATAAGCCATTCCCAGAACTTTTGCCATTTTACCTCTAACCACACTCTAAGTAATACTTTGTCAACAAATTTCAACCTTTCCCATATACTCGTCAGAAAATTGTTATCTAAATAAACAAAATACAAATTTAACTAATATAATTAAAACTTTATTTTTCATTGCAAAAATGAATTCTGGCTGTGTTACAAAATAAGTTTATAATTTATTTTATATGAAAATTTTGTTTTATTATTTACAAACCTTTTATTTATCAAAAAGTCATATTTTAGTTTTTTAATGAGAATGAATTTGTAATTAATGTAATTTGAATTTGAAATAAGGTTACATTTTGGATGTGATTGTTTTATTAAATTTTTGAGAATAATTCGACTTGAATAAGAAAAACAGGAGCTATAATGAGATATATACTCGACAAGCGAGAACTTTCCAGTCATTTAGCCTTATCACTAAGCTTTTGATTTTTTGAATTTTTTTCAAATTCTAGTATGTTTAAATTCGATACAAAAATTGAACAGCTAATTAGTATATCATGTCCGGACCAGTCCAAGATGGTGCCTTGCGTGATTACATAATCTGATGTCATATGTCAGAGGTGGCTCACCCAAATGATCTTGCGGGCCACTTTGGAAATGCAACATTACTCCGCGGGCCGCTTACAAAATTATGTTAGATTTAGATATACTATAGACATTTTTGAGGAGTTAAAAATTGAAACATAAATGGTCAAGGTAAATCAATTGTGGCTTGCGAGTCACAGTTTGGCCACCCCTGTCATATATCAAACCTATGAATTGTATAATGATGGCGTAGTCGCAATGGCCTCTAACGTCGATCCAAACTACTACTCAGGTTCTTTAATTGATGATAAAGATAATTTCCGATGAGATGCAAAACAATGATACAAGAATTAGACGAATAATCTTAATATTTTTTGTACTATTTCAGGATCTGTAACTCAGGTATTGTGGAAGCACTGCTATTTGGATCTGATATTTCAATGATTACACGGTTTGGCGTTGGTTTCTATTTGTCTTAAATGTTAGTAGATAAATTACAAGTTTTATCAAAAGTTATAACATGTTTCAAATTTGGTACATGTTTTTTTTATTTTTAGGGATGTTACACAATAAAAACCCCCTTGCATCTATCATCATTAAAATATTGTTTTATTAAACGACATTCCATCAGATTTGAAAGTTATTTATATAAAGTGATTACCGGTAAAAGTTATGAAATTTAAAATTTTTTATAAATCATTTTTTTGAAACTTTCTATTTTAAATTTAATTAAATATTTAATTTAATTCAATAAAATTAATGAGATATGTACATTATAATACATCGTCAGTAAGAATAAATAACTTTAATTATCATTTTTTCATAATTAAATAAAAGTTTTTTTATTTAACAACATAAAACATCAGTGTTAAAACTACTAAATTTAATTTATTTATATATAAATACAAATCCTTTCTTTAATATTTCGAAAGTTATTTAAACGATGTTTATTAATATTTGTAATTTATAAAAATCTGCATTAATTTTATCATGAAAATGCATCAAATTTTTAATTAATTTAATTAATTTAAAGTAATTTTTATTAATTTTAAATCATGTGTTATTTTACCAGTAACATACATCGGATGTAACTTGATGTAGTAAAGTAACTGATAATAATAAACTATAATGTTTTAATATCAATGACCGAATCTTCATTTTATACATATTCAGTATAACATAACGAATTGCATTCTTGTATTTTGAGATTTGCTAATTTTAAACTTTTTAATAATGGTTATATTTGATTAAAACAAAAGTAAACATTTTTAATTAAATTTTTTAAAAGTGTTTTAAGAAACTAATTTTTAAATGAAATTAATTTATAATTCATATGTGATTAATTAAGATAAATATAATATAATATTAATAAAAATGTAATAAAATTAAAAGAATAATTAAAGAAAATGGCGTTTATTTCAAATAAAAATTTATTTTCTTCATCTATTTTTAGTTATCAGAATATATTATATTTTCTAATCAAAAGCAGCCATTTAAACAAGCACACAATAAATTATTTGTTGATTGAATATTTATCGAAGAAGATAAGGGAGAAATTCTTTTTATTTAACGAAATTACTTAAGTTCCTAAAATGATTATGTTCTGCAGCTGTAGAGGAGATCTACAGAAAGAATATTCAATGCACATGTAATTGCTTCATTAAATATAAATGCGAATATTTAATCGGGCTTAAGCTGATTTAGGTTGGACATATATTTTTGAAAAATTATTCATTATCATAGCTTTTAGAACTATATTAAATGAAGTTTGAGTTATTAAAACATACAGAAGGATTGGAACTTTTAAAATATTCAAAAAGTAGAACAATCAAAACATGCGAGACTTTGTATCTTTTCAAGTATTAGGGCTGAAACAAAGAGCCACAATCTTGAGAAAAACTTCTATATCAAATAAATAGTGTTTTGGTTATTAAAAGGTCTTATTTTCTGTAGAGGCATTATTTTTATAAAAAAATTGAATTAATTTTTTGAAAGTAATTAAACAATTATTAAATAAAATTTTAAATATTCAAAACTAATTTTTTACCGGTTTTGTATTTTTATCTAATTTTAAGGTACATTTTTGAAATAACTCATCGAATTTGTTTAAATGAAACTTACACCTTTTTGTTTCAAATAATTCATTATATTTAATTTATCTTTTAAATCAGTTGTGGGAAAACTTTTTTGATAGCAGGCCATTCCAAGAAATTTGAACAAGTTTGCGGGCCGGACATATTTTAAAGTTTAAAATTTAAACAATACAAGGTTTGGTATACTTATTATATTGTATAATATAAAGTTCTAGGTTAAATGGTTCAAAAATTGAAAAAGGTTTATTATTTTGAAAAATTAAGTTTTCCAGAACTCATGAATATGAATTATGAATTATGAATAATGGTTTCGAATATCTCACTGGTAATATAATTGTAGTGATGACCGGATCTGGCCCACAAGCCGGACTTGGCCCACCTCTGCTTTAAATCATCAATTATGTTTTAAATTTTTAGTATTTTTAATAGCTTAATTCTATCTTTCCAAACATATTTTTAAATGAAAATTTAGTCAAGAAAATATTTTAGTAATTAAGTACGGTTTCAGTTCTTTTGAAATTCTTTTCCATAATATTTTGAATTCTATTTTTTATTTCAGCTCCTAAAACACTAATATTACAATAAAATAAATTTCACAGTATGAGATTCAACATAAAAACAAATTTAGGAAGAAAATAACTCATTATTGTCATCGAATGTTCCAAACTTGTCACAAAATTGAGAAAATATTTTGATGAAAAAAAGTTTATTTTTAAGGTGGAAACAAAAATCGGACTATAATTTTGTTTATTGAGATTATTATGAAATGGTACATTAAACTTTTTTGCAGAAAATATGGGAACTTCAATATGTTGACTGTCATGAATTTCATTAAAAGACATTCACAAGAATATTTTTAGAATTAGACAAACAAATTATATATTGAAATATTTCCAAGAGAGTTACATCATCTTATTTTAATAATTCAAGAATATTTAAACATTATCAATAAAATAATTAATGGATGGTACAATTAGAAAGTGCTGCAAAATTCAAGTTGATTAAAACATAAAAATTTGAATTTTCGATTACAAATTTGTTTTCACCTATTGAAGAAAACTATTTCTCAGTTGAAATTTCTCATTTTGATTATTAATATGGTTGCCAGATTTTCACCACTGCAAACCGGGACAAAGAATTTTTCAAAAAAATGTTAAATAAAATAATAATATTAATAACCTGAAATATTCAGCAAAAGCTAATAATATTATTTATTAATTATTTAATTGCTCATTAATACTTCAAACAGGAAAATTTCGTTTTATTTTATATATAATTACATTTTTATTATTAATTTAATTACTTTTACTATCAATCACTGTAAAAGGTACAGAAATATTCGGCGAAACTTTATAATTGTGATTGATACAATCAGTTAAACAAATTAATACGTTAAACTTAATAAAAGGACAATCTAAAAATGATATCATTAGTATATTTAATAATAAAATATTCAAAACCTTTAATCACATCTAACAAGGAGTGATAGGAGAAATATTCCAGCGCCCCCAAGTTTGTCTCCCTCACTACCATATCAAGTGTTTCTTTTCGTAAATCGTTTTCATTGTTTAATAAAATTGCTTTTTAACGTCACAATTAATTTATAATTATAAAATTATAAATCTTACCAATGCGGAATTCCGAGTTTATTATTGTTAAATTCGTTTGAATTATTATTAAGAGAAACAAAAAGATAAAGGCAAAATGAAATTTCTGAGACATTAATTTTTGAATGACAAATAGCTAAAATGCAATTAAATTGATAATAATATTTATTGTTTTAACCAATGATTTATAAGTAGATGGTGACCAATTATTTTATTTCTTTTATAAGAGATTTCACTTTTATTTTCAAAATTTGTTTTCGTTTTTACAATTTAAAAACAGTGAAGAAAATTTACTTAAATAAATGTACAAAGAAGTTTATTTTAACACTTTATTGTGGTTTCAATTTAATTAGGAAGAATAACCTCCACTTCTGACTTTTTCGAGCGTATGTAACCTGTTGATTTTCATTTAAACAACACGACTGTAATGGGTCTTATTTTGTTGTTTTTTAATGTGTCAGTGGCGTTTTGCGCTATCTATTTTGTATATTTCATGCTAATTATTATTATTATTATACTAATTGAATTGAATCATTACACCATAGTAAGTTTCTATACAACAAAAAATAAAAAAATCAACAAAAGAAAATAAACATTTATAATAAAAACAATACAAACGTACCACAACAGAAATCCTAATTCTCGAGTATTTTTATTCATTGCAACTCAAACTCAATTGTCTTATTGACTTCAAGCAATTTTTTTGTTTGTGCATTATTATTATCATCAATAATAATTTGTAAGTATTGGTAATTTTTTTTTACATACTAAATAAAAATTCACCCAGACCCCCACGCTATTTTTATCAAGGAGACTCTGTCGGACCCTACAAATCTCTAGATAAGAATTTACATAAATACCTACCAACAACGACCAGAGAGTAGATTACAAACACAAAAGTTTTAAATTTGTTTTTTTCATTACTCGCTTCATTCTAGTGCGTAAAAGCTTTCGTGAAAGTTATACTAATTTTTGTAAGTAGTGACGTATTCGTGCTAGTATTTGCTTAACCTGCTGACATTACTCAACTTCATAATTAATTAAAAAATTTATTTTTTAAACTTTTTGTTGTACTTTATATTTTATATATTTTTTTCTAATGAATTTTGGTTTATTCGATGTGTTATATATATATAATGTTCTTTTGAGACATCATCACACTATAAAATAAGAAAGGGATTATATATCCTAATTCTTTTACCTGTAACTCTAAAAATACGGAGGTTGATTTTTAGGAATTTGTCCAATAATAAAATATCTCGATAATAAAATAACTGGATTTAAGAAAATGTTAGTCAGAGATTTAAAGTCTTAAAAATTCGGCACTTTAGTTCCGCGCTGAATACTAAAAAAAGGATGAAACCGCAATAGTGTAAGCAGTATGATTGGTCACCACCTACTCAGGTCACCGCTAACTCAGACCCCCTGCAAAATATCTAGGTCGAATGCAAATTCTATGTAGGTCACGAAAATATATATAGAAAAAAATTTTAACACACATACCTTTCTAACTTATTTTCATAAAATTACTAAATGTAAAATGTTTATAGTTACAACAGTTGTAACCGAGTGGTATCGATATTAAATCGTATAGTCGGGGGTTGAACTCCTATCATGTGTGAATTATTTTTTATTTTCAAAATATTAAATTTTTAATCAGTATATTTCATTTACTAAAAAATTTAAAATCTTATAGAAATTAATTTTTTTTAATTGTAAGTTGAAATTTTAAATAGAGTGAATTATTTTCATATATTATTGAATTTTGTAAATCCTGTGTTCAAATTAAAGTTTTGAGTGACTTATTTATAATTAAATAAAATATCAGTATACTTATTGTTGTACACTTTAATTTTCATACAAATTTTTAAAGATTTATGATAATTATTAATAAAAGATATGCAGTAAATTTAAAAAATTAAATTTAAATATTTATTTTAAGATCAGTTTAATTTTAATTTATTCTGTTTAATGAATTTTTTTATAATTTTTATGTTATAATATAACTACCAATCGAAAGTTTTCATGTAATTATAATTTTTTAAAAAAATCAAATGCAAGTAAAATAAATCATTGAGATCAAAGAAACTTTTCCGTTTATATGAAATAAAAGTAAAATAATAATTTGAATAGTACTAGTGAATGATTTTGATAAGACGTAATTGTAAGAGTGTTAAGAGTTGATCAGCGATGTTGATCGATGGTCGTTGGTTTGTCTGCTTGTGGCGTGTAAAAAGTTCTAGATGCAATTTTTAGTATATTCTAGAATTTGTGTGCGTGGAAGGTTCTATAAGGTATGTTCAGGAATATTCTAGAATGTATGTGCAGAATATTCTAAAACGTTAGTTAACCAGGTCTGTTAATCCACAACTGTGTTACATCATAACCGTGACATCATAAGTATGTCTCGGGGTAGTAACTGACCAGTGTTCCCCTGATAAAATCGTGCGGTCATGAGTAGTCACTTAATAACAGTGGACAGAGGTCAATCTCCGAGTGGCAACAGTTATATATTGCAGAATGTTACATAATATTACGTTTGTCTATGGGAGGCTGTATCTGAAGGTCTCACATCCTACTACTTACAATATTATTATACCGGAAGAAAAAAAACCATTTGTTTAAAAATTGAAAATAATAAATATAATGATATTATTGGTGATTTGATTCTTTACATTTTTAGTTTCATAATTTTAAACTTCTTCCTAAAGTTTGGATTGCCCTGTAGCTGTCCCTGGATGACCTTGTGATTATTTTTTTGTACAATCTATTTAATAAAATTGAGCTATAAATATTTTCATTCTAGAATTTAATTAAATTAAATCGGTTGTTTTCTGATTTATAGAAATATTTGAAATTATCGATGAGTATATTTATTGGAAACAATTCTAATGAAGATGGAAGAGCTCTTCCTGAATATGAAGAATAGGCTTTCCAATTGTGCCCTTGCTGGCAATTAGAATTTATCAGTTTATAAGAATCAATATTAAATAAGTTGTACGGATATACTACAAATCAGTATATGGATCACGTTTGAAATGTCCAGATGAACCCGTAGTTTGTGCAGATCCTTCAATACTTACTTGTCCTTTTAGACTTAATTGCTACAGAGACTACAAAAAGAAGAAAGTAGTTCATAATCCATCAGCTGAAATATTGATTAAGATGTTAATTAAATGAAATTTGTGTTTGAAAATGTTTTTTTATTAAATAATTAGTGTTGTACAGTAGTTGGTTAATTTTGTTCAGCACCAACTTATTGGTATTCAGATCTTGATACCCAGTAAGCTAACGTTTTATTTGTTTGGAATGAAGTTTTTTAATATGATTGATTTTTAAGTTGATTATAAGAATATATGCTTCCAAAAATTCGCTAAATTTAACCTTACTGGTAGCATTTTCAAATTCAATTTTGAATGTTTTTCGCTGTTCTAATTCATAAGATTAAAATGGAGGTTGATAAAAATTTTGTAATTATTAAATTTTCTTCAATTATATCTGTACACTCGACACCATAAAAATAGTTCATAGTTATTCGAATTATATCAAATTTAAATTTGTTATTATTTGGAGGAATTTTGATTTGATTGAAATTGTCAATGCAATTTAGTTATTTTTTATTAAATCTAATATTTTAACTTTTTCAATACGGTCAAACGATAATTAAATAGAAAATATTTACAATTAATGTCTAATATTTATTCTAGATAAATAGATTCATGACTAATTGTATATCTTTTGCTTCTTTCAAATAAAAATATTCATAAGTTGTATGTATTGTGCTCTTACTATATTCAATTTATGAGTTAACATTTAAAAGAAAAGGATTATACACAAAGGTAAAATCAGTAGGTGTTACTTCCAAGTAAATAGAATTTCGAAATCCGACAATAAATCTTTCAGCTTTATTCGTTGCATGAGTAAGGACTTGGTAGATGTACAAATCTTTATTTATTGATTTTTTTAAAGTGTATTCATAAATGAGTTTTGGTATCTTTACTAAAGTAATTTAATTTTCTATTATAGTCACGAATATTTATTTTAATGTTGTTTATAGCTGAAGTTTAAATTGATAAATACATTGGATTCTTCATTTCTAATTGTACAACTTCCCATTGTTCATAACTTACTTTTATTCCAAATATATTTTAATCGAGCAACTCTAACATCTCCAACAGTTATTGGTTCAATAATATTCGAGTAAATGAACGGTTGCTGTCAAGAATGTAATAATTTTTGAATTTTATTACCAACGAATTCTTTATCATTAAAAGTTCGTTTCTTCAAAATTAATCAAAGCAAAAGATGATAGCGAAGATAGATAGTTCTTTTTTCATATATTTTAAATGTTAATAATGAATATTGCAACAAAATTCTTATAATAATAATAAACATAACACGGTAACCCAAGACAGTAGTAGGATACCGGCCACCTAGCTCAGAGGCCATCTAGCTCACATACCCCCCACCCCCCCGGTAAAAATTTTTTTCTAGTACAATTTTTTTTAGAACAAAGACAATGACTCATTCAAGGTCATTGAAACAAAGACCATGACTCATTCAAGGTCATTGGATGACTCATCAAATTTTTTCAAGGTCATTTAAACAAAGACCATGACCCATTCAACGTCATTGGGTAACTCATCAAATTTTTCAAGGTCATTGAAACAAAGACCATGACTCATTCAAGGTCATTGGATGAGTCATCAAAACTTTTCAAGGTCATTCAAAAGTAGGTCAATGTCATTGGATGACTCATCAAATTTTTTCAAGGTCATTCAAAAGTAGGTCAAGGTCATTGGATGACTCATCAAATTTTTTCAAGGTCATTAAAATTTTCTCAAGGTCACGTAATTTTTAAACATTTTAAAATTTTAATTTACTAATTATAAAAAATAAGTAGTATATATTTGTAAATTATTTTATTATTATTATTAATATTATTAATATTATTATTATTATTATTACTTTTTATTATTCTATTAATACTTATAAAAACTTTAATTATTATTATTATTATTAATAATTTTATTATAATTTTTATTATTATTATTATTAATATTATTATTAATATTATTATTACTTTTTATTATTTTATTATTACTTATAAAAATTTTATTAATACTTATAAAAACTTTAATTATTATTATTATTATTATTACTTTTAAAAACATTTATTAATATTAATACTTATAAATACTTATAAAAATTTTATTATTATTATTATTATTATTAATATTAATAGTATTACTTATTACTTATAAAAACTTTAATTATTATTATTATTAATATACTTATTACTTATAAAAATTATTAATACTTATAAAAACTTTAATTATTATTATTATTAATAATACTTATAAAAACTTTTATTATTAATATTATTATTAATTTTATTAATAATAATAATAATAATAATAATAATAATAATAATAATAATAATAATAATAATAATAATAATAATAATATAATAAACAAATATATAAAAACAACTACATAAAAACAAAAACAACTTCACAAAAACAACTTCATAAAAACAAAGAATTAATTATAAATACATTAAAATATATAGTGTTTTTACATTTAAAACATCTATAAAGTAATATTTCGCGTTTCGTCACGCTGCGGCTTTTGCATGAAATAATAATATTATAAAAATGTAATTATAAAAAATTAAAATTTTAAAAAATTATATCTAAATTTCATAATAAAAATGAAAATTATTACAAGTTTTCTAGATAAATAAGATTCCAAATTAACAAAATCAGTTTTTTAAAAACATTTATTATTCTGATAAATACACGTCATCAATATCAATGTTATCTTCGTTAAAACCATCGAAAAGCTGTCCATTATCGCTGATTTCGGTAGAGTCATCAAAACTAGGGCTCAAACCACCGAAAAGCTGTCCATTATCGCTGATTTCGGTAGAGTCATCAAAACTGGGGCTCGAACCACCGAAAAGCGGCTCATCCAAGAAATTAACTTGGTCACTATCTATTGCATCAACCCCAAAATAATGCCCAAATGCGATACTGGTATTTTTCCCCACCCACAATCGCTTATCATCGTTATTACTCAAAGCGATTTTACTGTTTTTAAATGTGTACAGCTGATGGTTCCGCGTCCCTATCCTACTTTGAGGTACTGTGAAAACTACGTTTTTATTGTAGCAATCCAAATAAGACTGATGTTTGATGTCAGTCCCCAACAACTTCACCCCCTTAGCCCTCATTGTATCAGATTTACCTAATAAACTATAGCACTTGGGTCTTACGAAAACCCACTCCTTATACCCGAGACCTTTGCTTTCATCTTTAAATTTTCCTATCACAGAATCTAATTTCCTCGAGTATAAGGGATGTGCCGGGTCTTAATTTGAGGTATCTAAAAGGTTGTCTCTTATCATTGCCGGCAAAAGAATGTCAAGCTTACAGTGCTTAACCTCAAGAAAAAACGAATCAGTGTCGCCAGCAACGATATTTATATCACAGTTGAATTCTGATCGATATTTTGACCAATTCATTATATTGTAATTGGTACATCCGCAGCTTAGACAGGTCTAGTACTGATTGGCCAATGTAGCTAGGCCTGTCTAAACATATAGAATCTTTGTTCAGATGAGCAGCAATCAAATCATCCACTATTTTAATGGACTTCTTGAAAGTCGGTTTTGAGGCATATACAATCATCTTTTCAGCTGAATTGCATAGCCTCAAATTCATCCGTTTTTTCAAATTCTCAACGGACTTCCCATATAGGCTATTATTAAATAATTTATACAAATCTCTATAAAGCTCGCACTTTGTGTTTGAGCGTAAATCTGTATTTCTTTGTATATATTCTTTAAAAATAGGTGCTTGTTTAAATTTAATTGCCCTATGAATACACTCAACTTCCGCACCCAATTCTATATACAGCTTGAGAAGTCTCCAGTGAAGAACATGGTTCTTCTTACTGTAATGCATGAGCATTAACTTCTCAACTTTTGAATTGGGCGGGCACATTTTTTCAGGAGCAAGCGGAAAGTCATTCAAATACTGATGCACACGCTCAGGGATATTGATGTCAACTTCCATTGTATAACCATACGGAAGGAATTCAATATTTGCATTCACACATTCACTCAGCACATTATTCAGATTATCATGCACCCAAACAAAATCACCATACGGAAGGTTTTGGCTAAGTGCCCAACCATATAAATTATTAATGTCGATATACAAGAGTTCTGTATCTTCAGAACTTGCAACATGATGTTTGTTAACAAATGTTAACCCACCCCGTATTCCACCCTCATAGAAATTAAACATTTCCATGTCCTGCAAAAGTTCTATGGGTTCCTTTAATTTCATGAGAGCGGACGCCCATGACATGTGTATTTGATGATGTTTTACATCTTTAGGCAAAACAGCCTCAAAATTCGCATAAATTACGAATGGTGGGGTAATCATTTTAGAATAATTTTTAAATATTAAGTTTTTATTTTCAGGGAGCGTGTATAGGGTTGTTCATATTTGATTTTTAGCGCACAAATCAACATGTGCCTTAAAGGTTTTATCATAATAAAAACCGTTTAAACAATGGGGACACCATTTTACGCGAATTCTGGTGTTACATTCACTACTCGAATGACAATTCAACAGTCTATTTAAATTAAAAATTGCGGTATAATGAAAATTATCACCGTCTTGTAATAATAAAAGATTAATCGGGTTACCACCGATAACCTTTGTTCGATGAATTAAGACAAGGTGAGGATGATGAGGTACATAATCAATGTCATTCAATTGTTTAGAAGGGGTGTTGTTATATTCAAAGACATTGATGGCCAAATTTAAATCGCTATTATTTCTCTCAAATTTGGGTATGTTACAGAGTCTCATTGGACAATCTGTAATTGAATCATAATTCAATTCATCCATAAAAGTAGTGTAAGAAGAAACACGCTCCCTATTCTTTAAAACTATATCACGCTTTAAAATCGATAAGACACTATATATAAAACACGAATGCTCTGTGTTTTTAACGTTTACAATAGCCTTTTTACCTACTAGAGATTCAGGCGTAGGGATAATACTATGTCCGGCTAATCGACTTACAGGATAATACGCGGTTAAAATAAAATCGATTTCGCGAATCTTAACTACGCGCCACCCACTTCCTAAATATGTGAATTTTTCGATTTTCTCATTTAACCGACTCACACCATCAGCAAGAAAACTATCGGAAAAGACACACGCGCTATTCGAAAAGAAATTATCTTTTATTTCCCCATCTTTTTCAAATTGAATGAGAGCTGTAAACTGAACTTTTACAGATCCCATTTTCTTTATTTCATTTTGTAATTTATTTACAAGTTTATCAGATAGGGCGATTTGAACAAGATTTTGATTTTCTAAATCAAATCGAATATTTTTACGGGAACCTCTTAAGTCAACCTCTATTTCAGGTTCATCGTTTATTTCAATATTTACAGAACCCCTATTTGATTATATTCAGTTTCGTCATCACTAATGATGATTTCTATTTTTTTAATTTTAGCAGGGATACACGACACGATTTTATCAGCAGGTCTTTTTGATTTTTTAGTAACAGTTGTATTATTGTTTATGTTTTTAGTAATCTTTGTATTGTTTGTGTTATTATTATTACTACTAACATTTTTCGCATTAATCATTTGAAATAATGCCTTTTTATTAATTTTAAATTGATTTAAATGGCTAGAGTGTTTCTTATAAAACTCTAGATATTCAATGTCTTGGGCTGTATCGCATTTAGGGCAAATAAAAAAGTCGATGCCATAGAATCTATGACCATAGTAACTTTCCATAGTCGTATGGCATTTCGAGTTATGACCAATTCCAGATTGGCAATAGTTTTTATACAAACGACCTGATAGATATGTAATTATTATCAAATGTTTATTATTATTTAAATCATATATGAATCAAATAATAATATATAAATGATGATAATTATGTAAATATTTATAAAAATTAATATTCGTATTTCAAATCATATATTTCTATTATAAATCACATGTTTGAATAACATATCGTAAAATAATTTATAAAAATTAATATTCGTATTTCAAATCATATATTTCTATTATAAATCACATATTCTGATTACAAATCAAATAATACTAATCATATTTCAAATAATATATTTCTAATCATATTTCAAATCATATTTCAAATCATATATTTCTAATCATATTTCAAATCATATTTCAAATCATATATTTCTAATCATATTTCAAATAATATATTTCTATTTCAAATAATATATTTCTATTATAAATTAATATTCTGATTACTAATCAAATAATATTAATCATATTTCAAATCATATATTTCTATTTCAAATCATATATTTCTATTTCAAATAATATATTTCTATTATAAATTAATATTCTGATTACAAATCAAATAATATTAATCATATTTCAAATCATATATTTCTATTTCAAATCATATATTTCTATTTCAAATCATATATTTCTATTATAAATTAATAATATTTAAAGTATTATAATACTTTACATATTATTAACTTATACTCATTAAAATACTCTTATAAAATAATGATAAATTTAAAAATAATAATGCTCCTTAAAATATTAAAAAAATAATAATGTTCATTAAAATATTTAAAAATATATTAAAAATATTTAAAAATAATAATGTTCATTAAAATATTTAAAAATATATTAAAAATATTTAAAAATAATAAAAATCCTACATTTTTTATAAGAAATCTCGTCTCCCACAGAAACGTCAGCATCCATAGAAACGGGGCCATAATTGTGGTCTTCCCCAGAAACGGGGCATCAGCATTAATTGGTTCATACAAATCTTCCCCAGAAACGGGGGCATCGTCAATAAATGTTTCATTCAAATCTTCCCCAGAAACTGGGGCATCGTCAATAAATGTTTCATTCAAATTTTCCCCAGAAACGGGGGCATCAGCATTAATTGGTTCATACAAATCTACTAAAAAGATTTTTAAAAAATAAAATATACATTAAAAATTTACCATCTTCGATTATCATAATATCATCATCATCTTCGCTATCACTAATAATAATAATTGTCGGCGTATCGTCGGTTAAAATAATTTCTTGAACATTCTCTAAAATTATATTCAAATAAATAATAATAAAATTTTAAATTACCATTTTCAAATTCATTGACACCGTCAATTTGATTTTGAAGTTCGGTTATATTAAACCAATCTAGAAAAATAGAATAATAAAATTTAAAATTAAAATAAAAATCCTTACCATTTTCATCGACCAACAATTGGCGTAAAATTCTTGAGTTCTCCATTTTGATTATATTTTTTGAAATCCCGCGAGTAAAATTTTGAAATAATTGTGACAAATTTAGAATTTGTCAATGTTTATAAAGAGAATAATATTTTCAGGATTTAGCCAATCACATTTTAGCAATACACACATATAGGTGAGAGATTTTTACGCATGCAACCTATTCTGTGTAGGCATGTGTTCTTTGTAAATCACATACATTGAGTTTGCATGTGTTTTCTTTATTCAATTTTGTGTATGCATGCACTTATCATGTGATGATCATGCACTGTCTTTGTGATCACGCACTTATCATGCACTGTCTTTGTGATGATGCATTAGCTTATCTTTAATTAAACACATAATAATAATATTAATAATAATAATAAAATAATATTAATAATTATAATAAAAATAATAATTATAATAATAATAATATTTATAAAAATAATAAAAGTAATAATAAAAAATAATAATAATAATTATAATAATAATTATAATAATATTTATAAAAATAATAATAATAATAAAAATAATAATAATAAATAACAATGTTAATAGTTAAAACATAAAATTAAACATAACAATAAACATTAATACATTTATTAATCATCAAATCTCTTGGATAATAACCAAGCTAAACAATGTTGACCACATGTTAAGGTCCATGGTTTTTGATACATAGTTTTATTATATACAATAGGTTTACCCATTGTTTGAAGTTTTGAAACCATTAAAGCCGGATAATAGAAACCCATAGGATCAAATACTAATATCTTGCTAGGTTTCATATATATTGCTAACCAATGTTCTCCACCGAGATAAGACGATTGAGTATTGACGATTATGGCTTGATTATTACGTAAATATGGAATTTTATCAAGAGGAAATACCCTAAAAATTCATGTCCTAGTATTTGTTTTCCAATTCGATAGACCTGAACAGAACTACATCAATAATATTAATAATAAGTGAAAAACTTACTCCATGACAAATTATCATAAATTATCTATACATTTATACCAACATTTTCAAACCAATACTGTTCTGTTTGCAGTTATCGAGTTGTAATGATGAGCACATGGTAAATAATTTCGATCCATTAATCCACTTTTTCCTATCGTCATCACTACCATAACCCATAGGAGTTAAACATGTATTTTTAGTATCGCTATTGTAATTTATAATAGTTTCTATTAGAGCTTTGTGAATATATGTACTGTTACCACCCTCAATCTTGATATTATTAAATCCGAGAACTGCATCTTTAAAAAGCGTATGAAACAAGAAATTGTTTGGTATTACATCACTAGGTTCACCCAATGGTTTTCTATCTTTATCTACAACTTTGATCTGAACAGTTAACAATGTATCGTTCAAATCTAGATATTCAGTTTGGGAACCATTAATATAAAATTCAATATCAGTTCTACTATCCATAATAGAATTCATCGGGAATACATCTTCAAAGGCCCCCATTTCAATTACCGCCTGGGGGATGGTCTATCAAATAAGCACAATTCAGATTTACCACAAATCATTTTTTAAATATAGTTCCATGGCCTTTCATTCGTTTGTTTATGATGACTTTTACGCTTTTGAGCTGGTGCTTCGGGTTTTTCAAACATACCTGCAACTTTCCCTAACTCTGATAATGCATTTGATTTCAGAGATGGTAATATTTTCTGCTCATTCATTATCACATCTTTAGCAGTTTTCATGCCAAAACTACCAAGGCGTTTAAGAATAGGAAGTGCAAATCTACCAATTGTTCTCAACCAACCTGATCCATACTGTTTACCAATAAAATATGGTAATTCACCACCACTTTGGCTACCATTATACATACTAATAATATCGTTATTGGCCATCTAATTTACGAAAATGTAATGTCAAATGAGTTTTTGTATCTTTACTAAATTCAATAAATTTACCGCTATCATCACGAATATTTATTTCTATATTGTTTATACATGATGTTGATACCGGTAAGTACATGGGATTATCGATATTTATATTGACAACTTCATCCTGGTCATGTTTATCAACCCAAACCGATTTCAAAAGAGGAACCAAAGAATCACCAACAATTATAGGATCGATGATGTTAGTATATATGAACATTTGCCTATGAAGTTTTATTATTTTTGGTTTGCGTACACCAAAAGCACTTGCCCTATATGTTTGCTTATCTAATCCCAATGTATTAGCCAAATTCTTATCAAATGTAACTTCACAAATGTTATTATTCAGACTGAATTTGCATATTCCATCTTTAACAAATTCAATAGTTTTAAATATGTGTAAACAATTTAATGAAATATATTTATGTAATTCTTCAAGTGTTTCAATATATAATTCATTAGTAAATGTAAATGTATCTTCCACCTCATTAATATATGATACAGATATTTTGATGTTTTCGATCGTTACACTTTTCTCATCAAATGTTTTGAATCGTATTAGGTATTCAGTACCAGGAACAACAATGCTAAGCTTATCACAACCCATTCGCTTGGCATCCTCAATACTTTCAAACTTTATTGCAAATGGGCTAAAATCACAACTAACATTCAATCCATCTTTGAAAAACATGCCACTATTTTCATCTAAAACTTGATTTTGAATATGACAATATCGTTCAAAATTATTCATTGAGAAAATACCACTACAGGTTTTGGGAACACGCTTCTTGAATCCGATTTTACAATGACTATAAAATGGGAATGTATTGTACACAAATGTAAAGTCTTGCAAAGCAACTTTCCAATTTCCATGTAAATAAATGGGATTTTGAAGATCAACCATAAATTTACTTGCTTGATTTTCCGGATGGATTAGTGGGCAACTATTGCTCGGTAAAATTGTATAGAAACTCATTTTACTAGGTCTTTTGATGATATCCATGAGGGTTTTTGATATCCATGCCATTTGACATAGTATTGTTTATCCTTACCCACCATTTTAGTTTTCAATATTTTCTGAATTCTGAACACTGTAGGTTTGGAAATAACTTGTAATTCCTGTTCATAGAATTTCCCTTGTATTAAATTGTTATCACTATCTTTAATAACATACATTACAGGACTCTGTTTAGTATTAATTTTAGTAATTTGAAATACCTCATCACTCCAATTACTATCGAAATTTTTGATGAAAGGTGAAGCAGATATTTTACTAATTCTAACGTGATCACCAACTTTATATTTTGGTTTTGTAATAGGAACTTTTTTAGACTGTACTCGTGTTTTTGAGCTGATATCTACGGGTCTCAAACCATTCAGACCTCGATGTGATGAATTATTATAACTAACAAGTATTTTCGGTAATACATTTATCCATATTTTATTACCTTGATGCACGAAATATTTCTTCAACCTATCTTTCAATGTCCGGTTAAATCTTTCAACATGAGCGGCTTTGTATTGAGAATGTACAGAATAATGATTTATTTTGAGACGATCCAGGATATGCTTAACTTTACTATTGTAAAATTTCTTGCCTATAATAATAATAATAATAATAATAATACCTAAATCGGTTTGCAAATTATCTTGATGCCCATTTTTAAACATTGAGTTAATTGCTTTAGATATTTCCTCGGCAGATTTTGTCTTTGTTGGTAGACCGCGGGCAAAACGACTGAAAACATCGATACACGTTAAAATATATTTATAACCCTTGTTAATTTTCGAATACGGTATCATCTCCATCAAATCCATTTGCCATAAATCATTAATACCGAATGTCTTATAAGCTCTTGTTGTTAATCTTTTCCGCATCGGTTTGTTTAAACTGTACGCAAGCTGATCTGACAACCACTTTTGCGTTTCCTTTTTCGACTTTGGGACTCTTTTCTTTAACTTTGCCACTCCACCGAAACCTGCTTCGTCTTCTGGGTTCGTCCAAATCTTCTCCATTACAACAAGATGATTTAAATTTTAATTTAAGATTAGGTAATGATTGCCCCATCGTTTATTGTGATAATAATGATAATGTTAATGGTAACATTGCTCCGATAAAACCACCTTGTTGTTTATATATGATTTTTCTCATTTGCTGTCGATTTTTATTATTTACTAGTGATAACAAAGGCTCGTGATAACAAATTTTACCTCTGACTACTTTTAATAGAATTTTTGAGTAAATCATCGACAACAAAAGTTGGAAATGATTGTAAAATAGATATTCTTTTCATACTCGAAGCCTTTACAATGCAATAAAATATGGGAAACTCCTATGATTTTTTACAATTTTAACTGTATTCTTACTCTTTTTAATAATGTTTTTCGAAATTAGATTCATTGCAGGGTAATTCTCGGTTATTAGCTTTTTAGATGGTGTATAACTGGTTTTTGGTGGAACACGCTTCTTTTTAATACTTTGTCTAAGTTTTCGGATATTTTTAAGCCTGGATTTCATAAACATTTTTACATGTTAAAGTTTTCAACTTTGTTTATATACCATGGCACCTTCTTTATTGAAAATATCGGTTTTTACCCGTAAATCGTCATTGCATTGTTGTGTGAAATCAAGAAATATATATCCATGTGGTGATTTTGTAGCATCATGAAATGCACTGATGAGAAAATTACGATTATTAGGGTATGCCTGTCGATCAAGAAAATCAATAACTGTTGCATCTCTAGGATTCTTGAAAATAACTAAATATTGAACATTTAAATTCCTTGTTCGATGGGCGCCACCCTGATGAAATAGATTTTGAGTAATAAAGATCACAGTAACACCATCATGTCTACTGATTTTTGTGAATAAATTATTAAAATCCTTTTCTTTATTAGCTTCCTGATACAAATCATCAATAATGATGACATCACCTTTCCTTAAACGACTTGACCAGTTTTTATCGAAACCCTTTACTATTTTCATGTTTTTCAATTTACAGAAATTATCTTGAGTTAATCCATGTTCTTCATCTGCACCCTTATGCCAATAAATCTTGTTGAATTTGGTTTGAAATAAATTAGATTTCAGTAATTTACACACAAACATAGTTTTACCACTACCACTTGGGCCAACGATTTGATATACCGCATCATTTCTTAATTCCATTATTAATTTGTATAATTATAGGTTTTTGTTTATATTATATGATTTAATGAACTCTTCCTAAAAACTCATATATATAGCTTAATATTTCTTCATTGTTTAATTATGTTATCAAATATAAATTATAAAGGAACTTTCGATGTATCAAAAATGACGTTTCCAAATGGTAAACCCCAGCAAATTGTAGATAGGAGTGGAAAATACCCTATAATATTTTTCAAATCAGGCAAATGCAGAATCATGGGATGTAAGAAACCTTTAGATGTCAATAAATTACAATATAGAATAAAGGATCTTAAAATACAGTCAATTACAGTTACCATGGATATAGGACAATCTATCAATCTATACAACATGTCAACAAAATGTCTTTGTATGTTCGAGCCAGAATTATTTCCTGCACTGAGGCTTTTAAAATACAACCCAATGTGTGTTAACGTGTTTGCTAGTGGCAAAATAGTCATATTAGGGGTGCGAACTCTAGAGTACAAAAATATTGTTTGTGACATACAAAATGAAATCACCGGATTGGTCGATATCTGATTGGCTAATGATTCATTAAAACAAATTGCTTATTCATTTTATTTCATTTTTAAAAATGGAAAATACTTCAAGCACAAAATTAAGCAAAAAAGAGATCGAAAACTATGGTAAATTTATTATTTATTATTTATTAATATTATTATCGTTGTTTCCAGATAAATATCAGGCCGTATTACTGGAAAGGTTATTCTTCTTCTATCCTCAACTCCGAGCAATAGTCAAAGACCAGCCTGAATCAGTAATTCCAGATTTGGTCTATACAACCACCAACATATGGATTTTTAATATAATAGATCAAGCTCTATGGGATATTAAGCTTGACCGAAGACCGAAGGAGATGGAACCCGAATACCCTTGTATTCTGGGTTGTAGCTGCTGCGATTTTCGATACCAGCGCTATGTCGAATGGTGCCTGGCAAAATCAGTTAGGAATTCTTCTAAATACCAACTTTTTCGAAAATAAATGTTTTGAATTTTATTTTGTTTTGTTTTGTTAGTGTTGGTAATAATAGTTTTATTTTTGTTGTTTTGTTAGTGTTGGTAATAATATTAATAATAGTAATAGTTTTATTTTTATTAGTTTTATTTTGGTAATAATAATAGTAATAATAATAATATTTATAAAATAATAATAATAATAATGATAATAATAGTAATAATAATAATACATTTTATATAGATGATATGTGTATAATAATAAAATTCAACGGGTTAATTTACATACAGTCACGCACTTAACATGCAATTATCATGCACATATCATGCATGATTCTGATTGGTTAATCAGTATCTGTCAAGGGTATAAAAGCGCGTCACCACCTTATAGAGATCATAAATCAAACATGACCAAGAAATAGGCGTCCAACCAGTTCAGATGTTCCACAATTATAAAATGCATTTTTTAAAGGAGCCTATCAATATGCAATTGGCAAATCCAGTCAAACTCAATAAAACGCAATTTCAATCTCTTGGTGGTACTCTCTCAATGTTAGATATCAAGGATATTGATAATACATTCAAAAAGATCAATTCCAATTTAAAATGCAATGAAAATGCTTTCTTCACGAGTCAATATACCAGATATTATGATGCATTTACAGAAATTGGATTCAAAGAACAGGAAAACTGGTATATAACAATAACAATCCAAAGATATAAAGCAGATCAAAACGATGTGCTTTCTCCAATCTGGAAAATTGTTACTGCTAGACTTTCACAGTTATTTTAATGGATAGTGTTTAATAAATGTATTAATGTTTCTTTGTTATTCTATAAACAAAATTATAAGTAGTTTTAAAATAGTGTTAAAATGATGTCTGAAAAAGGTAAAATATAAAAATATAAAATAATTAATTAATTTCGTTTAGAATATTTAATAAACTTTTTGTTTGATAAACTTGAAGAAATAACCGGTGTAAAAATTAGAGATATGTTGACTCTAGTTGAAGCATTGAGTAAAGAATCGGATTGCGATTCTGAATGTCAGAGTGATTCTGGATGTCAGAGTGATGAAATTGTTAATGATGGAGATACTGAAATTATTAATGATTCTGAAGAAATTATTAATGTTGAAGAAGTTACCGAAATTATTAAAGATGAGCCTACCGAATTTAAGAATTGTATTGATCATGTTATAGAAAATATTATGATAGAATCTTGTGGTGATGAAGAATGTACATGTAATAATCAATAAATCTTTAAAATATAGTTTTTTATTAATAAAAATAACAAAGAAATATTTATTAAAATCTATGATAAACCTTGTTACATAAATATAAAACAGATACTCCAGTAAATAGTTTTAATAAAAATTTGCAATTCTCGATATAAATATCAGAGCGTTTGGCTTCTGCGGCAACTTGAATAATAGCTGTCCATCCACCGTTTGATTCTACCCACGGATCAATTTTTGTTTCTATCACCTAAATAATAATAAATTATTAACAATATAAAGTAATATACCTCTATAGACCATTGGAAATAATTTTCATAGTCGGATCCAGATTTTAATATCATGTGTTTCATGTACATTAATCCTACTATTATTCGCATTCATTTATTATTTTCATCAAACATGTAACTAAATATTGATTGGAATGCCTTCTTTCTCTCCAATGGTGGCAAATTGAGAATTTTTTCATAATCAAATGGGATGTCTTCAACGATTTTCTCGGTACGGTTTACCATAAATTTCATGTTTTTAATGATTTCATCTTCTTCTCTATTATTAGAGACCAGCTCATTCAACAAAGTTATAAAACATTTAGTTTCTGGCATTTTATAAAAATATATGAAAGTGTAAGCTTATTTATACTATATTCGACCAATCAGAATCATGTAATACTAAGAAAATATGTAAAAATATATAATGGAAATGGCAATGATGATTTTTTGGCACTGTTAACTTCTTTCAAGTTGTTGCCACCACTGTTAACCGTTTGTTGTTGTAATTTCATTATACGATTGAACTGATCAGTTGTTTTATTAGAATAAAATTTTATACTATATTGAACTTGATTCATCATTTTTTCATTAAGTTTACGATTTTCTTTCAATTCTAATATTGATTTTCTTAATTCATTTTTGATAGTACCAATGGTCTTATTTAGATATATAATATCATCATATAATTCGTTTTTAGCTCTTTTTAAAGTCTCATATGTATGTTCAAATCGGAATTCTAAATTACTCATTCTTTCAGATAATCTTTTGACTGGAGTTTTCAAATATCTAGGCCTATCTATCATATACAAAATATCCATCAATACAGCGGTATCAGGACATACACATCTTGTTGAATTTTTACCTTGAACGGTTACAACAATTGAGTTGGCCATATTAAAAACTAATAATATTATTAAAATTTCTTTAATCATTTTCAAAACATTATAAATTAATATTTATTGTTTATAGCTAAAGCTTTGTGTGTGTGTGTGTCTCTAAATTAGTATAAAAGTAATTGTTATTTCAATTTTTATCATTAAAATGGTTATACCGAGCGCAGTTCAAGCTATGAATGAAATTAAACATTATGGTAATTTATTATTACTATTATTATTATTACTTGCTTTTTAGATGATTATTTTAAAGTTATTAAAGAACGTCTGCAATTCTATTATCCAGAAATACATGGAATCATGGATAAGCCAGCATCAATAATTCCAGACTTGATATTCAATCATACATCAATATGGATATTTACTGTAATAGATGAGTTCCTATGGGATATCGAACAAAACAATTTGTCAAAAGATATGGAACCCGAATACCCTTGTGGTGATGGATGTCATTGCTGCGCTTCCCGATATCGGAAGTATGTGGAATGGGCTTTGAATAAAGCTCTTCGACAATACTACTTTAGTAGAATTATCTCTTTATAATAAATTTGTTGTATATGTCTTGGTTTTCATTATATAGTAATAATAATAATAATAAAAATAATAAAAATAATAATAATAATAATAATAACAATAATAATATTAATAATATTAATAATAATAATAAAATAATTTACAAATATATACTACTTATTTTTTATAATTAGTAAATTAAAATTTTAAAATGTTTAAAAATTCCGTGACCTTGAGAAAATTTTAATGACCTTGAAAAAATCTGGTGAGTCATCCAATGACCTTGACCTACTTTTGAATGACCTTGAAAAATTTTTGATGAGTCATCCAATGACCTTGACCTACTTTTGAATGACCTTGAAATTTCTGATGAGTCATCCAATGACCTTGAATGAGCCATGGTCTTTGTTCTAAAAAATTTGTACTTTTAAACTTAGAAAAAAAAATTTTTGCCGGGTGGGGTGGGGGGGGTATGTGAGCTAGATGACCTCTGAGCTAGATGGCCGGTATCCCACTACTCAAGACAAAACGGATTGTATAATTTATTTTATAGATACATGATTCTAGAAAGTTAAATGTTTTAATCTGTGAATATATTAGGATTTTATTCAAGGAGGTCGAACATTTTATAATAGAAAAAGGCAACAGAAACTTCAATATCATTAAAAACTGAAGAACTGATATTTCCGGAAGATAATGTAATGGAAATAACTATTTTTTATTTATATTGGTCATTGTGTGATGTTCAAAGATGATTGACCTTAGATTTCAAAATAATCGGCAAAATAATTAGAATTTTCAATCCACGAGAAAAATACATTCATATACCTAACTAAAACGGGATATAATCCGACTTCAAATAAAATACGATTTCCACAGGGAATGACTTTTTGGAAGCTCTAAAACATGGATTTATTGCTAGCAAATTCTTAGGTTAATGCCAACTTGTACGGTGGACTGTTGACAAGGGTGATGAGTGCATTAAAAGATAAGTTCCAAATATTAATTATTTGTTTAAATTTCTTAATCAGATTTCGCTCCATATTTAAGGACGATATACCTAACCGACCAATTATGTTCTTATTTATTTTGCGTCGTATCTAAAGATGATGAACTAGATCAATGCTGAGCGACGCATTGAGTTGAGTTCGTACTCAACTTCGCATAATATTAATGATAACAATAATAAAAATAGTAATTTTGCTTGCATAAATTGCTCTTTTATCTAAATTGTCCGGTGAATTACGTTCAGCTGGCACAAGAGTGAGACGTTTTCTGGTTATTTTGAGTTTTTTTTAATTTGCAAACTATTGTAGGTTGTGACATAAACACACCTGTACTTTCTTCTAATATTACAGCCATTTCTGATTGCAAAAGTTCGTTGTTACATGCAACAGTGTTAAAAATATTCTCTGTATCAGAAACAATAGAGTTTTCTCTATCCCATGTTTATTTTTTTATTATTATATAAAACAAAACCAATTCTGTTATGTTGCTTGTTAAGTATATTTCTAACCGAACTGATACTTAATCCAACTGCAGAAGGTATATTGGAGGTATATTGGCAGATTTAGCCATATTGATTACTAAATTATGCATTTCTTTCGTTACAGTTATACGTTTTTTTCTTTCCATTATTAGGGTATTTTTAAAACTTAAAATAAAATTTATAACCCCGAATATTAGATTTATAACTATAAATAGCACATAAATTAAAGTTTCGAACAAGTAAATAATAAGATAAGCCCTATAATAATGAAAGTTTTGACACAGCATAATTGAACCTAGTAAAAATCAAAGTAAGATCATTGAATAAAGAATATAAAATTATATACACAAAAATCATAAAAGAAAAGAGAATTATAAAATTCGAAAAAACTCTACGAAAACAGGTTACTTCTTTTTCTAATTAGAAAATAGAAATGCCGAAAAAATGTTTTTTTCACTGTTTCTTTAATTTCAAATCAATTTATTGCAGATATTTTGACAACTATTTGACAATTGACTCAAAGCAAAAAATAATTTTATAAAAGTTGTTTGAATGTTTTACAGTTGGTTTTAGCTTTACGGTTACGGTAAACACAGTTTGGTGTTGTAAAGAATTAGTACGGTGAAAAATGCAAAATATATTGTACAAAGAGGAGGCCTTTAAAAGAATACTGTACTCTCCAAAGAATTACGGTTGGTATCCCTTGTTTAATCATATATATTATTTCCTTCAATCATATTTAAAATAAATACAAAAATGAAGATTTGGTTCTTTAAAAAATTTACAATTCAATAGATTATAAATTTGTTAGTAAACTAAACATAAAAATAATAATATAAATTTCGAATTACAGTGCAAGATTTTGATTTATTTATAATAGTGTTTCTTTAAATAAACTTTTGAATAACAAATTCCAGAAATATTAAACAACATCCAAATACATATATTGCCAATGTTATGATAAATATGCCGGCAGATCTCTGAAAGTCTATTGGAGCCCCCAGGAAATCAACAGATTGACATGTATCATCTTTTAATTTGAGATCCTCTTGATACCATTTCCAAATGATTCCAACATTTGAAAGAGTTTGAATTCTAAAATATTGTTGAAATAAAAAAATATTTCTTTTTTTATTATTTATTATCATTATTCCTATTATTAATTGTGAGGATAATTAAACAGAAGAGTTAATTCTTATGTTAAATTTATGTAACAAGCTTTAATAAAATTATTATAATAAATTTAAAAAGAACATAAATAAGTTTAAAGTTAAATAATGGAATGATGAAGTTTCTTGATTAAAAAATTAACATTTAAGTATTTTTGTAATTTTAAAATATTTATTGAATACTTGTGTACACATAATAAGCAAAAACGGAGTCAGAACGGATGAAGAAAAATTAAAGCAGTAAAAAAATTCAAAATACCTAAGCGTGTTAAGAAATCGAGGAGATTTTTATGATTAATCTATTACTATAGGAAGTTTACAAAAGATTATACAAAAGATTCAAAACATGTAGAAAAGTTGTGTAAAAGTTAAGAAAAATATTAATTTGGGTAGATCAATGGGAAAATTCATTTACAAAACTTAAAGAGAAATTGATTAATGAACAGGTTTTTTTTCTTCCAAATTTTTCAATAACATTCATATTGGATACAGATGCTGGCTTCGATTGTATTGGTACAGTTTTATCACAGATAGATAACTCTGGAATGAAGTGTTATTGCATATGGATTACATCCCATGTCAAAACATGAATGAGGCTAATGCGTAACAAGAAAAAAACTGTTAGCAATCTATTATTTCACAATCTTTATGGGAAAAATCTATACTACGTACAAACCATAACGCAAAAAGTAAACCAAAAATCCTTCAATTTTTGAACTGCAATTTTTCAGTTTTTTCACATATACAGCTTTCTATGATATACAACCCGATTCACATATACAACCTGATGACTATTTGACTTGGTTGTGACTGCAAATTTACATTTCAATAACGCCGCATACATACATCGGTGCATTCGTCACCCATGATAAAAAATCTATCATTTCTATCATATTATTTTAAATAATTATACATTTTCTGGAGCTCAAGCTCGAACGTAATCTTCCAATTGTTTTGGATATTTTTGAATTCAATCAGAACTTTTTATTCATGCATCTCAAGGCCATGGCTTCTTAGAGCTGAACTCACTTCCACTCTAGTTTTTACTTCCTTAAAAAGAACTACTGTCTACTCCGTCTTCATTTATATTCTTAGAACCGATCTAGATTGGTCAATGCAAGTGCTCGATACTCAATACTTGAAAATATTTAATATATTTAAATTATTTAAAATAATATTTTTGTAATAGGTAGTTAGAATAAAAATGGAAGATTTGAAATTGAAAGAGATTAAGCTTCTTTGTCAAGTTGTTTTGACGGAAAACCACAATCATTGGAATTAATATCAATATGTCGAGTTCTTTATTTTGATCAAATTTATCGCTTTAATATTCAATAAAATGTGAAACTAACTTACTCAATGTTGAATGCATCTTGATAATCCGCCATTTTCGGCATAAGAAAACCAACAAAAGAAGCTTCAATGACTTCTGACAAAATGGTAAACCTTGAACAGTTCAACATCGTCATGTACTTCATTGTGCTATAGTCGCCAACGCAAGCTATATTTTCAGTATCAGGATCAAACAGCTGAATTTATATGCGAGTGAAATAAATTTATTTTTCAGTTTCTTTTTTATATAAATAAAAAATGATCCTTAAATACTCTTTATACAGTCAGACTTCATTTATTCAGAAGCTTCTGAACCAGAAAGTTTGTCCGGATAACTGAATTTTAATTTGAACAATTTTTAACCTCAAATTACAAACTTTAAACAAAAATAACATATAATTGACTATAAATAGATTACACAAAAATATTATTCTGCCTTCTCCACAAAATCATACATTTTTGACTACTTTGACAGCTTTGATTTACGGATTTCCATCCAAAACTTATACTTGTTCAACAAGTTCAGCATCAACTCCCTACTCTCCAATTCAAATAGCTTTAAAAGGTTTTTCATTTCCCAAAGCACTCTGTACTATTTAAATAACATTCAAAATCTCATCAACAGGCTGTCCTTTTAAACAACTTCATCATTCTAGCTTCCAATAAATGCCTCGGATTTAGATTGGTTTAATCGAATGAAAGATTTTCATATTATTGGATAGATTGCCAAGGCAGAAAGTTTCAAAAACTGACAGTTCAAGTTCCAATAAATGATGAATCAGTATTAGGTCAATACGAATGTCATTACAGAGCTCACAAGGCAGGGAAGACATTTACAGCATCAGTAATCAATAGCTCATCAATATTCACATCAGCATAGTATTCCGTCACAGTTACTCCTTACTCTTGAGAGTTCCAATTGAATAAGAAATTTTCAACATCGAATCAACTCAAATCTACTTAAACTTATTACATATATATTTTAAATATTATTATTATTGTTTTCTTACAGGAAACTCAATAAATTATTTTAACTTTGCTGAGAATGCAAAATTTAAAAAGAAATACATTACGGCAATACCTCGCTTAGTGCGGTTAATTGGTTCCGCCGATATGCCGCACTAAGTGAAACCACACTTATTGAACTATGTAGTCTATGGGAAAAATTGTAATTGGTTCCAAATTTTTTTTTAATACATATCGATATATTATCAATTTTTACAAGTTCAACTTAAATAAAAAATGTCACGAATTAATAATATTACGATATGAATTAAATAAAACCAAATAAATAATTTAAAAGTATTTATTATGCGTTACAGTACAGAAGCAATCGCGAATTCGAGCTAAAAAAATATTTTATTTATTAGTTTCCAAAAATTGTAGGATCGATGTTTGTTTACTTATCTTCTTTGGTTTTTTCTTCAAACAACTCTCTGTAGTAACGAATTAAACTGCCAATGTTTCGGCGAACAAGAATGCTGCATTTAAAATTATGATAAACTTCCATGATATGTTCTGAAAGCTTATCGGCCATGTTAATAATTTTTGAAATTTCTTCAGTTGATAATTCCTTTGTTGGCGTATCAACTGCAACTGCATTATCTAAGTCACTGTCCCTTTCTTCAAATGCTCGTTGTTCTTCAATATTAAGAAGAGTTTCATTGTGCACTTCATTAATATTTGAATTGATACACTCTATCACATTGGCAGAATCAAAATGAGTCTCAAAGCCTACGAAATTCTTTGCGCAATGCGGCAAAATATGTTTCCAAACTGCTCTCAGATTGCTGGCAGTAATTTCGTGCCAAGCTTCGCCGATATTTTCAATAACATTTTTGATGTTGTAACTCTTTCAAAATTCAGTTAAAGTTGGTGCATTTTCTCCTGACGTTGCTTTGATAGCTTGCGAAAATTTTTGGCGTAAATAATAGGCTTTGAATGTTGCAATGACACCTTAATCCATTGGTTGAATTAACGAGGTAATATATGGGGGAAGAAAAATTACTTTTATATGTTCATTTAAATCAGAGAGCTCAGTTGGATGACCTGATGCATTATCTAAAATCAATAAAATTTTATAATCTAAGCCATTTTCTTTGCAATAACGCTTTGTTGAAGGACAAAAATAATTTTGAAACCAATCTTCAAATAAAGTTCTTGTCACCCATGCTTTTTTATTTGCACGCCATAATACAGGAAGCAAATTTATAGAGAAACCTTTAAGTGCTCTGGGATTTTCAGCGAGATAAACTAGCATAGGCTTTAGTTTGAAATCCCCTGCAGCATTTCCACCCAATAATAGTGTTAGACGGTCTTTTGAAAATTTATATCCAGGACATGCCTTTTCTTTCTCGGCAATAAATGTGTGTGTCGGTAATTTTTTCCAAAACAATCCTGTTTTGTCCACATTAAATATTTGTTCATCTTGATAGCCACCTTCAACAATTTTTTTTTAATTCTATAGGATAATTTAAAGCTGCTTTCCTATCGGGACTTGCACTTTTACCAACAATGCGTACATTGTGAATTCCACACCTTTTTTTGAAACAAAAAAACCAGCCATGACTTGCAGTAAAAGTTTCATTAATATCGCCGCTATCTTCGTCTTTTAAGTCCTCAAAAAGACTTAAAGCTTTTGCTTGAATTTCCATTTGACTTAGTGGTATTCTCTTTTGATTTAAATCTTCAATCCAAATGTCTAATAAACGTTCCATATTATTCATTCGAGAGGTTCTGTGTTTAGAGACAAGTGATTTTGATAAATAAGATGCTGTAGCAATTCATTGGGATTTATGCTGATCTTTATTTTTAATTATTAGCCGAATTGATGATTCGTTGATACCTTTATCTCTGCTAATTTTTGCGAAAGATGCACCGTCATCATGAAGCTTAATTATGTTTAATTTTTGTTCTAATGTCAACCACTTGCGCTTAGCAGATGTATCTTTATTTTCCCCTTTTTTTCGTGCTCATGGTTACAATAAAAATTTGATAATTACAAAAATTTAATTAATTTAACCAAATTAGGTTAGAGCCGGTTGATATAAAATTTTTTTATTGATATAAATTATAATTTTGTAAATTATACATGGCTTTATTAATTACTAAACAGTAATTTATGTAAATATATTTTAATCGGAGTTTCACTCTGCAAATTGAGAATAAGCCTTATCTATTGCGTATTATGTACAGTATCCAATTAATATTTTATTTATTATTAATTACATTTTCTAATATTATAAACTTACACTTTTTGTGATTTTATTATGTTTCGTGAATAGTAAGCCTATTTGTATTATTAGGAAATTTATATTTTAAATGGCTTGTTGATACGTTTTTGAGTATTTTATTGATAAAAAATTATAAATTTTAATTTTTTCCCTACCAAAAAAAAACCGCACTAAGCGAGGTATTGCTGTATATCATTCAAAAACACTTCGCTTAAACAAAGTTTATAATATGATCCTTACAGACTAAGAAGTTTATACATCTTTTACTTAACTATTAAAATGATAAAATAATATACCAGAGGATGACAGTCGTAGACAAATTTACTCTTTAAATATAGTTTCTGAAGAATCGGATCTTTTGTATTCTGAAAATTACAAATAAAATATTTTAATCTAACATCCTGTGCTAGAGACAATTACTTAATGCAATAAATATTAAAATAATGGAAAATGTTTATTTCTTTTGATTTTAACTAAAAATATCCATTTTTTAATTTTGCAATTTATAAAATCACAAATATATATAATATTTACATCACTGACAGGCAGCCTTTTTTAAAGGCGGGCAATTCACAATATTTTCAATTTTCTAATTAGTAAATGAGTAAAATGTTATTTCATATATTTATTAAATTTTTATTTATATTATAATATTGAAAGAAAAGTTTAAAATATTTATAATTAATGACTTCCTTGATGTTAAAATTCCTTGCTTAAATTATCTAAATCAGGTTTTCTTATGTTGTTGTTTTCAATCTGACAAAGACAAATGCATATTTTAACTTCAAACTGTTCCTGGTTGAATCAAAATAAATTTTATTTGTGAAAATATTTACTTACAAATATATCTGTGTTGGACATATGGGAATCTTTGCTCCATTTTAATACTTATCCCATTGGTGTACCCTGCACGTTTGATTCCTAGGGATGTCTTCCCGATACGTCGCACGATTTTAGAAATAACTATCGTGTACCCATGACCGAGATCATGTTGGTATTGTACACAATAGCCGAATGTCACTCGAGCAGGTGAGCGCTATCACTAACACTACTCCTCGAATGGCTTTCGCTTCACCCGAATTCCCTGCTGCCGCTAGAAGGACTTACACTTCTTACTTACGAAATATACCCAGGACCCTTTACATACACGCCCATTAACTTGAGAGAATCATGAGGTTCAATTACATTACACATCCACTTTAGAAAATCCGTCTACCAATGTATAGTCAACAGACATTGTTACATCGCCAACTTTAACTGAACAAAATGGAGTCTAATTCGGAAAACAATCAAAACATTAAAAGAAAATTTAATAACAAAGAAAATTAATTGTAAGGGAAATATTAAACACAGATTTTTAGAGTCAGTGACGAAAAACAATCCGTTCGAGTCTATTCGTCTTCAGCATCCATGTCAATAGGCAGGTACCTACGTTTGGCTGGACGATACGGTTGGAGACTGGCGTGGCAGTTCCCATCCACACGAGTTGAGGGTCCCGCGATTTCGATTGAAGGGGAGGTCATAGTGGTATCGCCGGTGAGAACTGCGATGTCCTCTAGATCTAGCCCCAACCGATCCAGAACTCGGACGACTTGAGGAGAGTCCGGATCCTCATCCACGAGATTTATGTGGATGGGGGAAGCATGCGACGGAAAGATTGCGATGGGGGCATATAATATGTCCTGGTCTAGCCCCGGAATCTCAAATTCCTGATAAGGGGCGGCAAGTCGTCGATCCGACATGGGCCTTCGATGGGCTCCGTTTCTCGGAGGAGCTCCGTTTCCCGGCGACGACGGTCGCGACGTCGCCTGTTTCGATTTGGCCGTCGATGGGCCGGGTGGGCAGGCGGTTCCATCACCGGAATTTGAGGTGACTCCATTAATGGAGGAACAGGAGTTGTTGGATTTGACGGGAGTTCAACGATAGGTAGGTGATGCGCGGGGATTTTGTTTAGTTGCCGGGCGCGCACACTCCCCGGCACGTGGGTCTGGAGCTCCACGTCTGTGAATGCCTGTCGCAGGGCAGTGGCCTGCTCCTTTATCAGCAGCCGTTGGCTGCGGGATTCTGCGATTAACTCCTCTCGAGTTTGAGTTAATCTTGCGATCTTCTGGTGCAATCCCCTGATGGTTTCCGGCGGAGCCCAGGCGCCCTTCACCCGTTCGTATTTTGCTCGGAGCTCGGCATGTTGCAACTTCAATTCTTCATATTTGTGTCGTAAGGATACCACTGACGGGGATAGCCGAGGAATTCGTGGTAGATCGTTTGTTGTCGAATTAGAAGGTGAATTCATATCTATAGATAGGAAAAAAAAATATTTAGAAATTAGAGAGTTATTGAGAGAAAAAGAAGAAAAAGGAAAAAAAAATTAATTAATTTGACTAGAATATCGGCAGAAGGACTTTATGGATGTTAATAGTTAGGCGGTTCCCGACTTACATTTCCTATAATTGAGGTTTATCATTATTTGGGCGGCTAAGATCACGATTTGTTCCGGTTACACTAAGGACTTGGTGAGAAACTTGCCCCATCTATATCGGCGTAGCTCTCCAGCAATTAGGACCTCCGCCCTCGTCCGGAGTTAGATCAATATCATCACTGTAGTTAACTTCGGCGGGTTCACCTATTTTATGTCCCGCGGTGTGGCTACACTATGCTGTTGCTGGCCTAATCGTCACTACCAAATTTAATCGATATCAATATCAGCGACCCCTTCGGCACTTAGATTCGGGATGATGGGTTTGGTATTTGTCCCAGTATTCTCAATTGATATTTCATTTCAATGAAGGGAATATTTCCAGAATCATTAATTATTTAATTTATTTATTTAAGAAAGTTCAACAAAATGATATTGCCGTCGTCGGGGATTTTCCTTTCCGTATAGAACCTTTAGTGTATCAGACTTGTTAGTATTACTCTAATAATATCGTAAATCATAGTTAAAGAAGTTTAAATTAATTAACGGTAAAATTTATAATTTAATGTAAAAATTGAGTAGATTATTATGAAGACTTGAGATTAGAATATGCTAATATGATTTAATACAAAAATTATGTAGATTGTTACGATGACTTTAAATTGGACTATGCTAGGAGAAAAGGTTAAAATGGATTACTTTAAATTAGAATATGTTAAGAGAACATGTTAAAATAAATTACTTTAAATTGGAATAGGCTGAGAACATAGTAAAATAGATTACTTTAAATTAGAATAGGCTAAGAGAACATAGTAAAATAGATTACTTTAAATTAGAATAGGCTAAGAGAACATAGTAAAATAGATTACTTTAAATTAGAATAGGCTAAGAGAACATATTAAAATAGATTACTTGTGAAAAATTCTTCCAGGCTTGTGGGAATTGGATCTTACTACTTTAGATTTTACAAGTCGAGGTAATTCCACAAAGGTAGTGATGCGCACTAATGTGCTTGTTAGAAATTATAATCGATATTTGCGACAACAAAAATGTAGTGAACCGTGATTATATGTGTGGTTGTACCAATAGTTAAAAACTCTGTCACGATTATTGGAGCGTGGATTAGATAAAATTGGAATATTTCTGCGACACCAAGATGTCCAAGGGCCTCTCATGAACCTAAGGACTATGGATGGCTTATATGGATAGTATTCAGCCTCATCGAGGTAAAATTCAAGTTCCGTGTTCAAGGGGGTCTTTCTATCTCCTCAAACTTAATATTCGCTCGTTCTAATTCGTGCTGAGTTAATTATACTGCGATGAGCGATCGATAGGTAAACATTCTGTCAGAGTGTCGTAATGTTTGCAGAAAAACGTATCTCGCGTCAATTCCTACAAGTTTCGTGAGATTTTATCAATAAAAACAATCCTGACTATGCTGGTGACTGTCGAAGGTATCGTTCAACATTTTATGTTTAAGTGTGGATTTTTTATGCTTTTGGACTTGCGTATCAGAACAAAATAAAGGCTTTCGGTGCGTTTTTGCTATTATTTTATTATTACTTTTTATTTTCTTTTCACGAATTAATTCGGCGATCTAGCTTATCACACCTATACTTATCCCTGCTACCCGATCTAAATTTTAATAATAGGTTCGAGATTTAAAAATAGTGTCTAAAATCATTTTCATGATTCAACCTAATATCCCCCTGAGTGAAATGACGCCATTCCCGTGATTTTAGAACTACTCGCTCCGGCCACTTTTCAGCAGCCGCCTCGAGTTATACAACGGCGCCCTGCGTAGCGGTCCTGTGCATATTGCCAGACGCGACTGCGGACTGCGAGGTGTTCACGAGGCATGACCCGCGAGCTCAAATAGAGGTTTTCACCCACCACCCGGCACGAGATCCGTCCCATGAACTGCTATTTACATATATATATATATATATATATATATATTATTTTGATGGACTCGAACGTAAATGAATATATATTTAATGAATGAAGTTATTAATGCATAGACATTATGAACGTTTTATTAGATAAAAAATAGAAAGAAATTATACAGTAACATCAGAATACATAAAACAATGAAAACTCTTACGCTTTAAAAATTTCTCGTAGTATTGAATCAAAATTTTCAAAATTGGCATAAGTTAAAAATAATGAATTTCGTCACTGTATATATACTAATTTTATGCGTGTGTGCGACCAATGGGCAATTTTTCGCGATTTTTCGGGCTTTTTAATTATTTTAATAATTTTAAACTGTTTTTATTATTTTTATGTATTTTTCTTTATTTTTTTTTGATATACTATTTATATTATATTTGGATTTTATTTTTTGTACTATTTTCTTATAATATTATTTTTAGCCTTTTTTATTTGTTTTCTGGTCGCCACTTCTGCCTATGTTTTTTCTAAACCTTATTTTTGCAAGGTTTTGGTAGTTTATTTTATTTTTCATATGTTTCTTTCTGCAAACTGTATGCTTTTTAATGATTTTTATTAATTATTTGTTTTATTTAATTTTGTTATATTTTTATTTTGTTTTAATTAATATGTTTTTCATTAATTTTTGGTATCTTCGTGCGGTGCGTGCTTATTTTCATTGACTCGTTCAATTATTTTTACTTTAATTTTTAACTTTTATTTTTATTTTTTGTTTAAATTGTGGCTCTGAGCCCAACATCTGGAACTGAAAAACGATAGCAAAACGAATCTAACTATCTAAATTCATATGAAATGTGAGTAAATGAGAAGTTTATTTAGATGCAATTTATATATATTCTCTTAAAATACTTCAACGTAATACGTGAGACGCAATCACTTTGACCCCTATGTATGACTTGTTCTCCCAGGTATATTGTGTAATGTCACTAGACTTTATAATGCACTGAATTCTTGTTTGACTGAACAGACAATTTAATATTAAAATAAGGTTATCTGCTTCAGTTTCCTTAAGTTATTCTCTCAATGTTTTTCATTTTTTCTGGCTAGATACTTGCACTTTTAAAATCAATTAATCTTCTTTTATGTTACATGCATTATTCTTTGCTAATTAATTTTATCATGGGTAAATTTTGGAATGTTAAAGTTTTTATATTACTTTCAAAGAGTTGCAACTTAAATGCAAAACTCCTCCATTCTTCAAACAATTTTAGAAATTTATGATGATTTCCTTGTGAATGAAACTTAGGACTAATAAAATGGTTTTGTAATGTATGTCAAAAACCCTATTTCACCGAGTTAGGTAAGGTTTTCTCATATTTTTATCAAACCTTTGATAGTATCAATGACAGAAACTAATCTGTTTAAAACATTCCTTACAAATATCCCTTACAAAACCAGCGAACTTACCAAATTACAATATTCATTCTCTATTTCATTTAAAATAAATCTCGAACTGTCTGTTGATTGACTATGAATCTGTTACAATTATGGCAACAATTTCAGTCAATTATTTGGGATATTTTAACCACTATTCAAATTCATCTTTCTCAAATTACTTCAATCTGCAGCGCCAAGGTAACAAGAGACCGAATTACAATTTCACAAAGATCAATTTATCAAATATCTGTGTCCGCAACGTGACTTACTGGATCTGGCCTTCAACAAACCCGCAACTTTAAAGACAGCTCATTTGAGGCCGACGAATCAAAATTCAATTCATCTTGCTATATTGACTTTTATGGCGAAATTTGTGATCCAAATATATCTATTAATATTATATTCCTAAAATCATTTCTTCAAAAAATATGCAAGGTAAGCTACTCGGCAGGGTTATGTAATTGCAAATATGGCCTTGGGTAATTAAAATATCTACCTGCAGGAGGTTGCCGACCACTGATTTTCATAAAGATATTTGTATATTTGTATATATAATTGTATAATGGATCATGCAAAAAAATTTTATGCAGATTTTGTATAATGTCTTTGTAACTTGAGTCTTTCTCTGTGGGCTACGAAAGGATCATTTTTGTCACCAGAAACAATTTCTTTTTTTATTAACTTCCAAATAATACCAACAGATGGAATAATATAAAGTATTATTCAAGTTTTGAAATGCTCAAAAATGAAACTTCGTCTGCCGACACTTCTAAAATGTAAATTTATTATTGAAAAAATTAAAATAAGTTTCAATGGAAGATAAAAAATTGTATTCCAATAAGCGAGGGTTACAGAAACCTTAAAGGATATCTGGAATGCCATTAATATACCTACTTGGAGTGTAAAGGATCATTTGTGCTACCCGTCTGGAATACTAGTTACCTTCGCACCCTCGGCACTAAATTTACTTCTTAGGACTCTAATTTCAATGGCTAATCTGAATGTCACAACTATATATTATGAAAGTCAATCATATTATTATTAAACAAGAAGAATATTAAATTACTACTCTAGAAATTACTAGTCATGCTAAAACCCTCGCTTTCATTTATCAACAATTTTCATATATTCTTTATATTCTTTATATTATATGGTTTGTAATTAAGATTTATAAATTATTATCACTGTATTTGTCAGTTTTGATTAAACTCATTTTATTCTTCCAATTTTTTTAACATTTATATTAAGTAATTCTTTCAGCATAAAAATCTTTAGAAATTAAATTACGATAATACATAGTCTATATATTTTCCTATTTTTGCACTCACGACTCCAACTTTTCATTTGATACAATATCTCAGATATTTTAACTTCTTTTTATAGTATTCTTCTTTTTTTCTTATTCTTCTTTTTTATTTATCATAATAGTAACGGCGAAACCTCTGTGCAAAAATACTTCCTTAAAGCTAGCTCTCTATCATATACAGTATGTAGCATATATTCCCAATTATTATTTTTAGCCTCAATATATATTTTTTCTATAGACATTTGACAAACGAGAAAATATTTATCTTTTGTAATAAAAATAATGGAAAAATCAAAATAAATAATAAATGTTCGGTTTTATACGGAAATTAATTAAATGAACTTGTAAGGATAATATTTAAAATAATTAAATACAATTTGTAGTTTAATTAATAATTCATTTATTAGTTAACAGAGGGATGGCAAACCTACGGCACGGGTGTAAAAGTGGTACGAAAATAAATTTTTATTGACACATCTAATACCTTTCATTTTTCACAAATTTGTACTAAACAAAATGCATTTTGGATTTTGAGAATTCTATTCAATGCATTTAATATTTTAAAACAAAATGCATTTTGGATTTTGAGAATTCTATTCAATGCATTTAATATTTTAAAATACAAAATAAAAAGTTTTCACAGATTTCTGGTACTTTTATTTCAGAGTTATAATTATATTATTTACATGTATGTTGGTATAAAAATGTGATTTAAATGTAAAAAATTTACCTATTAAAATCTTTTCAGTAGTTTGTGTTTCGAATATATTATGGTTTCAATCTTTAAATATATAAATAATTTTATTATGTACCAGGGAACACGAAACTATGAGGCGCGTGTCCAAAGCATTCAATAAGGCACGGTACTCATATTTTCATTTTATAAAAATATTTTATAATGAAAAGTTGTCAAAAAAAGGTTCGCCATCTTTGAGTTAACATATTCTATTTATATTAATATATATATATAAATATAAATTTCATTATAATTATTTTGATGGGTATTTAGAATAAGTCGTTATTAGTTCCTACCTCCTTGATTCCTTATTTAAACAAATTGAACAACTCAACACAATAACACTAATTTAGAATAACCACAGTAATTTTATCAAATTTTCCTTTTAATTCGGGTTTTCTACTTCGGGCAATCAACTTAACTTTAATTGAATAATTTTGTTGACCAAACGGGTTTCTCACTCTGCTCTGGTTTTCATTAACTAATTAACTTAGTTAATTTTAATTTTTATTAAATATTTCCTTCTAGGAACTCAATTGATTTTATTTTATTATATTTGAACTCGTCTCATCATACCAGTTTACTCTCAAAATATTTATTTTAAATTTCTTTGCATATTTTAATTAAATTTTGTATTTTAATTATTATTTTGAATTTAATGTTTTTAATGATTTACAGTTGATTTTTGTGATTTTCCTTTTATTTTATTATTTTTTATGACAGTTTAATAAATTTCCAAATTCCAAAATGGACAAATTTAATTGAAACTTAAAAACATTTACCATTAAGACTTGCTATTTTGGTATTACATAAAGATTAAAAATTAAGTTAAAATTTTATTTAATTCCAGAAAACATAATTTTTGGGATTTATATTTAAAAATGTTGAATTTACCTTAAGGGTCGAAGCCAGTGAATGCCCAATTGTCAAATGTAATATAATTTCATCTGAATCGGCGAGTTCTTTCAGAGTTTCTGGTAGTTTTGGTCCAATGTTGATAGTAAGAATTGATGTAAGATCAGCTAAAGTTTTTTTTAAACAAATTTATGAAATATTTAATAATCTTTTATCTGTTGAGAATAACGACTAGTTTTGTTTAAATTGAAAGAATCTGTGAGTTTCATTATAAAAATTGGTTTTTAAAAGAGTCAAAGTCATTATATTTTTACTTAAATTATCCATACTGAATCCCTAATAAATAAATATTACCAAAATTAAATAATGTCAGCATTAAAACGAAATCATTTAAAAAAATTTAATAATTGTTAAAACTGTTAAGACTTCAAAAAAGCCTTTAAAGTTCTTGTTTCAGTAACAAATAGTATATAATCTGAAACGTTTTTACAACGTGCACATAAGAACTGAAATATCAACCACTTTTTAAAGAATTAAAATAGGAAATTCTGAGCTCTGTAGAATTAAGAAATCTTCTTAGTTCCAATTCCTGGATGGAAAGATTTAGTTATAAATGTTTACATTATTGTCGATTATTGACAATTATTCAGTAGTATATATTTCTCCGTATATTTCATATTTTGCGCGTTTTATATAAATGAAATTTTAGTGTATATTTATAAATAATTATTAATTTCATAAATGTTTATGTGAGAAAAATTCTTCACCTGAATAAACTGCAAGAATTATGGCGGAAAACATCCACCAGAAAGCGGTTATAGATCTCGAAGACATCGGATATGCATGAAAGTCTTGACCTAAGCGAATTTTGAATAAAATTATGCAATAATTTTTAATTTTTATGTTTAAATAATAGTTGGTATTTATATAAATAATCCGTAATATTATTATGTTATAATGAGAATTAAAACAAAATGTTTGATAATTTCGTGAAGGAAAATTCAAGAAGAACAAAATCAAATGAAAATAGATTAAAATAAGACTGAGAAAGATTTGAAAGGATTCGAAAAAGATGAATTAAAAGAGATATTAAGGGATTAGTTTGTCATTTCTAGTTTTCAATATTAAAAACCACCTTGCATAAATATAACTCCAATTGATGTCCATAAATGCTCTCTGTACATTATTTCGTCTTTGACAGAAAATGCCAAACCCAAATTCCATGCAGATAATTGGTTATATTTGCAGAAAATAGTTGTAAAAATAGAAACACTGACCAGTGCTACAATGATAAGTAACCAGACAGATATTTTAAAAGATCTAAAAAAGAATTAAAATTTCATTTTAATAAAAGCATTATGAATAACGAGAAAATATTCCACCATTGCAATTTTGGTGTAGGGTTTTGGTACATCACCACGGTTGGCTCGTATTTCAATGGGAATGTATAATCCACCACTTTCATTCTTTCGTCGTTTAGTGTAAAAATACCCGCCGCAAAATCAGCTCTCTAATTTATAAAATAAATACTTTTGCAATTTCAAACATTTTACATGAGACTGCACCTCTCCAACACAACCACTGTAAATTGTTTTATTTTCAATTTTCACCCCAAATTGTCCATCTTCGGGTAAATAAATATCCGGTCTGTACAAAAAATGTTAAAAGAATACAAAATCTTTTGCAATGTGAAATTATTTCATCAAACAAAGAATGTTTTTAATAATTTTAATTTTAGAAAATTTAAACAAACTCTGAAATAAAAATGTTGTTCCTGTAATTTCGAAGCCTTTAATTATTATTAGAACTTGAATTTGTTTCTTATAATATTGTTCTGCCTCTATTTAAATGATTTCACTTTATTTTTTACATATCGAAGGGATGAAAAATTATTCTTCTGTGAATCGTTTTTTGGAGTAACGTTCTTCTTCCAAGTGTTGATGGATTAATAATTTCTAGATTTTGGAAATATTAAAGAATATCGTTAACTTGTCACACATTTAGGATGATCATATTTCTAAAAATGAAATGTGGGATGTAAAAGGTGTTTAGAAGGTATTATGTATATATAAATATTTTCTATAAAGTCAACGTGACATTATAAAGACTCTGTAAAAATTTTGAATGGTCTTGTTAGTTTCTACATGTCTAACACCATTACTAATACAAAAAGAAATACAATTCTTTCTAGGTGACTTTTAGGAAATTCCAGCAATCACTTAAGTCACGCTTTCTTGCAAACATATTGTTGGTGTTGTCGGTGAAATTAAGTATTATCAATTATCGATCTGACTCCGAGAGTGTCTGGAAATATCAATAACAACGAAAATTACTATCAATTTGCTAATACAATTACACAAAGGTTTCACGACTCAAAATTTAAGAATCAGGAATGTTTACGTCATTCAGTGAGTAATAGCTCAGTCGATATCTGTCCAACTGCTTTTTTAATCACTCTACTCAATATACTCTATATACTTTGGTTGCTTGCTCTTCCCTTCTTCTTTTAACTTCACATTTCCTTCAAAGATTCAATATATTTTCTTTGTTTCCCACCTAATTAAGTTTTATCACAATCGATTTTCCTTTAACTTTATTTTTCCTGTCTCTCTTTCCAATCTTCCCTTTTAATGTTTGGTTTTGTTTTTCCTTTTTTGTCCTTGACTTTTATAGGTGGTTACTTGATGTTACTTAAGATAATTTTAATTTCTTTATTAGATAATTCACCATTTCCATATATTTTCGGGATCTGTTTCTTCCCGAACTGTTTTTGTTTTCCTCTTCCATATTTGTACTTGTTAATAAGGAACTACCGTGTCGTATTTCTTTGTGAATCTTTATTGATTTAGTATTTCTCTTCTCAATATCCATTTCTTGATCTTAATTTTTCCTGTCCGAGTTCCAGAACGACATACTCTCCAATAAATATCTTTTCCACTGAATTATTCTATATATTTCAAGATACAGGAATCTTTCTAATTCTTTTTATAGATATTTTTTTTGACTGTAGACCGTTTTCTTTTCCATTTAACATAAGTTTTCGGTACAGAATTTTTCAAGTGTTAAATTTTCAATAATTTTTCATTTAAACTTTAGTATAAATAATAAATTTAATCAACTGAAACCAAAACTTACTGAAAATTAAATTCCTTGCCTAAATGGGAAACAATTTTTGTTAAAAATCCTGACACATTCTCCATAATAAATGGAGCACTTTTATTGATTTTCATAAAGTATGGAGGGTCCTAAAAAAAAATAAATTCCTGGAGATCATAAACGTTTAACAAACTATCATGGCACATATTTTAACAGATTTGTTTTGGAAACTGTAATTTGAAATTTTTTGGAATTTATTTGATCGGCTTTTGACAATTTCACTTTTAAATAAGGAATTTTCATATGAAAAAATCATTATTTTTTCAAAACTTTTATCATAACTATTCCAAATTTCCATTTTTGTATTTTCCATTACAGACTAAATAATTGCATGATAAAATTATAAAGAAAACTAAATAATTTTACGATAATATTTATTAAAATTTGCTATTCGGTTTCTCAAATAAGTAAATTATTTATATATAAGGATTTTATATTTTAGCGTGACTTTGTCTTATATTAATATTTATTATTTATTTAATATTATTGCTCTCAAATAAAATAATATTTTAGTTTAATTTTGCATTATTAATAATAATTTATTCTTAAAATGTCGTTCGCAATTTATTAATATTTATAATCTTTAATTAAAATTTATAAAAAAAAATAAATCTTTTTTTTACTGTATTTAAGAAAAGTGCTATTTTGTAATATAATCGATTTATTATAGTCAGTAGAATAAATTTTTAGCGTTACACACAGAAATACGAAAATTATAAATATAATGTATACTATTTAATAACACCTAAAATATTACATTAAATAGTAATGAAGCACTTTTATATCAAAATATAAGCTATTTGTTTTCTAGTTCATATTAATAGATAAAAAATAATATACAAGAAAACCTTTAGGTAAAGTAATTTACTTTTTATTCAACATTGATCTGTTTTCTTTTGATATTTCAATTATGTTCATTATTTCACATAAAAAATATATATTATATATTAAAATTATTTATTTGAAAATTTTAAATCCCAAATGATATGTAATTTTTACCAAGTATAGTATTGAATTGGGGTTTATTTTAAATTTTTGTCAAGAAGAGAACAAAACTTGCTCTTAAACTTAATTTTTGTTTAAACTTTATTTATCAATTAATGTTCACTTTCTGACTGCTAAAGAAGAAACTTTCTCCTTTATTAATGCCGAATAAGATGTTGCAAATTAATTGTGGTGACTCCTTTAGCCTTGAGTTCATTCCTATAAAGAAATTACTTTTATTTCTGACTATTTACAATGAGTAGAATTTCTTAAAACAATTATCTTTATTTCTAAAATAAAACTAATGTATTTCAAATATTTTTATGACATTTTTGACAATAAAAACAATAGAAGTGAAGACCTATTAAAGATTGGATAATTTTAAGCGTAGAATAATGACAATTTAATTTAGAATTTTTAAATATATGGTTTAAATAAATATAAACAATATATATTTTTGATTTAAATTTTTTACAAAAACTTTATTTTTTTTAAAATTACGTCAAAATAGCCTTGGGCTTTTATAAATAGTTCCAGATACCTGCAAATTATTTTTAAGTTTTTGGATTTTTTTATTACTTAAGCTTAAAAGCACTAGAAATTTTAGAATTGATTAATTTTTATTTTTACTTCAGTGGTAGATTTTTATTTTTCAAACTTTTTATTTAAAATGAAAATTTAAATTACAATTTCCTTATAACAATCTATCATCAAAAATTTTAACTAAAATTTTAAAAATACGAATTTAATTTAAACAAAATCGGAAATATTTTTACAAATTTGACTTTTAAATTAACGCTTTATGTACGGAAAAAATTAAACAATTAATTACTATCAAACTAATGGACAAATTTTCTATGTCCCTTTGAAATTAAATTACAACTCTTAATAAATTATAATTGCAATTATTAAGTTACAATGTTATTTCGATGGGAAATATTTCTCAATTTTTAATTAAAATAATAACGTTAATTAACATTTTGTTTATTGTCTAAAATATAAGTAAAAGTACTTTTAAAATTTTCGTATAATAAAATTTCCCATCATTTTCAGAATAATTCTTACATGCGTGAGTTTTTAAAAAATTTCCCAGCTCCAAACTGTTGTTTATTGCTACAAAAATATCGAATAAAATTAAAGTTTTGATCTAAAAACATTTTTTAAATTTTAGGAATAAAATTTTCTAATTTACTTTATCTCGAAAATTAGTCAATTCACCTATTAAATTTTCCATATTTGTATTGTTTATTGTTAATTTGTGTTGTATGAAAAATAAATTTTCTGTTTTTCCAATTAAATATTTAAATTTGTTTAAATCAGTCACACCGTAAATTAAACAGACATATTCCAATAAATCTGAGTTCTAAAAATTTACTTTTTTAATTTTTTGATTAATTAATTAATTTACCTTTTGAAAAATTGATTGCGCAGCTGATTGATCGGCCATCATAAATATTTGATTGGATCCCAGCTGCTGTATTTTATCTAAGTTGATCTGATCCGTTATGTTCAATACAACTAATTTGTATCCATAAATTGTGAAACATTTTACTAATCGGTTTAATATAAATAAATCGCCTGAATATTATAGTGAAATCTTTATTATTATATTTAAAGCTATATATATATATATATATATATATATATATATATATAATATATATATATATATATATATATATATATATATAAATGTATAATAATATATAAATAATATATAGTTATTTAAAGTTTTACCGTAATTAAAAATATTTAGTATTATTATTTCCCGTCTGAAATATATTTGTCGGCCAAATTCACAAAATGAATATGAGAAAATATCCAATTTGCTTGACATAAATAAATCTAAAATAAATCTAATTAATAAATACGTAAATAAATGAGGATTTCATTAAATTTAACTTCAAGTTCAATTAATATTTCAATAAGTTTTTTAAAAATGCTCCTAGATAATGTTGTGATGAAGTCACTGAAAACCAAGCTGTTCAAAATTTTTATTTAATTTTTCATTTCTTTCCATTTATTTTCTAAAATTTTAAAACTTTTTAATTTTTGATGAAATAAATAATTAATTGTGTTTAAAAATTAATGTTATTCAAAATAATTGCAATTACAATTTGTGAATTTTATTTATGTCTTTATCACTTTTTTTCACCTTTGATAAGATTTCATTTACAATTTCATTTATCTCAATTTGATTTTCAATGAAAATTAATTAAACGTTGTGAAATATAATAAATGTAAGCATTCGCGATTTTAATTGACATTTTAATTTTGCTTTGATATTGATTTTCAAAAAGCTTTTTTTATTTACTTTTTTGTTTGTTTATCAGTTCTAGTTAATCTGTGTTTTTAAATGATCAATTATTTATTTATTAATTATGAAAATTTATGTATTTTTTTACATTATCCAGTAGTATTTTTGTCAAATAATTGTCAAAATTATTGACCTAATTAATTTATTTTTCAGATTTTAAATTTCTGTATTTTTCGCTTTAGCTATTTTAACAACAAAGTACAAATGAGGTTTCTTTGAAAAAAGTGATTGTAATAAGGATTTAATATAGTTTTTAAAAATATTAAGGTTGAATAAAAATATTATGAACTTTATATTCATTTTCAACATGTAGAATTTATTTCATGAAGAATAAATATAATTTAAAATGTATTTACTTGTACTTTCTTGATCATCTAAAGATATTATAAAACCCGAAAAAGTCATTTGGCCTTGTATAAAGCAGTTATAATCACAAAGAAGTAAATTATATTGAACTAGTGAACAATCTAAACATTTATTATTATTATTATTATTATTATTATTATTATTATTATTATTATTATTATTATTATTATTATTTTTATTAATATTATTATTATTTTTATTATTATTATTATTAATATTATTATTATTATTATTATTTTTAGTTCAGGTTATATAAAATACTTTTAATAGCACTGAGCATCGAAAAATAGTTAAAGTAACGAATATGTTCCGAAGATAAATTATTGAAGATCGGATCTAAAATTATTTTCTTCAATATACTCGTATTCTTTGATACTAAAGCTAAATGTTTATATTTACAATTATAATAAATAAACAATAAATTATTAAAACCGATTTGAACTGATAATATTAACTCATAATTTATAATTTGGAATATAGCAAGAAAATGAAAATATTTCATAATATTTATTTTGGAAATGATTTGCATGATATTATTTATAATAAATAAATTAACTAAATTATCCAATGATATTAAAAATTGAAATGTTCGCCAATTAAATTTTACAAGAATTAATTTATTAGTTGATTAACATTTATTGAAAATTATTTATTTATTAAAAACCTATATTCAACAACCAATTGGAAAACCACAAGAAATTAATTTTAATTAATCATTTAAACTTAATAATTAACAACCATTATTTTTTGATGAATGAAGAAATTTGTAATATTTTTATTCATTCCAAAAACATTTATTTATCAATATATAATTATTATTACAGTTTTGACATTTGTAAGTTTTATAGTTTACAATGCAATAAAGTTATGATGAACATGATTATTTTTCTAAATTAAGTTAAACGGCTGTACACCAAATATTCGTTTCACGAGAATATAGTAAAATTTAAATCAAATAAATTGTGATGACAAAAGATGTTATGAGTTGCTCATGTGTCTAGTTTGTGAGATGTTCAATGTATTTATACATTTAATAAAAGTGGACAACAAATGTGACATTCTATGTCTTTCACAGAGTTCCGAATTAAACTTAATGGCATTAATTCAGGATAGGTTCGTCTTTCTAGTAAAGCTACAATCCAAATATATTCAGAACTAGTGTTTCATTATAAGCTTTTCTAAGACATTTACTATAATGATAAACATAACAGTTGAATAAATATATTAAAACAAATCGGAGATTTGTACAATTGAAAATATTAAGTACTATTTAGTTTAACGTAGCTTCATTTTTGTTATTTAAGAAATAATTGTTCTTTTTATGTCAATATTTTGAATTAAATAATCATAAACATACGTAGAAACCCAACAACTGTCCCAAGTTAGATTTAACTGGTGACTCAACTGGGTTCAATAATTTTTCCTGTACGGAAAATAAATTAATATATCGAAAAAATAATATCACAGCAACATCATTACTTTATATAAAATTCTTTCACGAAAACATTTGAAAAGATTAACATGGTAAGTTTTTGAAAAAATATTTATATAAACCTTGGCATGATATTTAATAAGTTAAATATCCGTAGCTATCAATAATATCTTACATAATTATTGAAAAAAGTTTTGTTTTAAACTGTATTAAATTTGATTTTTTAAATTACTGATTATCCAACTTTCTTTAATCCGTCCACTGTTGAGATCGACGTTTCAAGTTAATTATTTTTAATGAAACTTTTTTATTAAAAGTCATAAAATTTTATTTAGTACTTTGTTTAGTTATTAATTTTTGTTCAATTAACCAATCATTTATTTTATTTTTATGTTATAATTTGATTTTTTCTATAATATTCCATGGCATTCTCAACTATATGAAAATTTAGATTCATAGTCTATTAGATCGACTTAAAACATTCATTATTAGAAAATATTTAGTAATAAGACAAATTTAAATTGCTTCCGTTGTGAGGATATTTAAACAATTTTATTTTGAGAAGTCTGTTATTATAAGGTTAATTAAAATTAATTATTCTAAATTTTATTTTTAATATTATTTACATCCTTACATCCTCCTCCTTAAAAAAGTTTAAGCCACTCTATATTTCTAACTAAAATAAAGCTATTATTTAATTTAATTTTATAACTTCTTTCGTGGTTTTTTCCCAAAATTGTACCAGGACCTTCATATCTGTTTTCTGATTTATTTAGATTATTTTTCATTATCAAAACTGCATCACCAATCACGAATTTCCTATCAATATCTTTTTCATTAATTCATTCTCTAATTAAAGCTTTGCCAAATATAATCTCTGCTGCAGATGTCTTAATTCTTTTCTGATATGTACTATTTAGAATAAATTCTATTTTTGGTAATAGTTCAACACAATCTCGATATTTATTATAATTTAATGATACCTGTATAGAATCTCTTATTATTCGTCACTGACGTTCGATTTGTCCGTTTGGCGAATGATGATACTTTAACTTTATTATCTACTTTATTTAACGTTTTTAAATTTCCACTCGATAATTTAGATACATCTATAACATTAAGATCAGCACCAGTATCTAAAAAACTTCTAAGCTTTAAATTATCAATTATCATGCTCATACTGGGTCTAAATCCAAAACAATCATACTTAATACTATTATCTTTTATCGAAGAATTTTGTGTGAGAGCATCAACATTACTAACAAGGGGTTCATTGTATATAAAACGGCAATTATAAAAAATATCATCTAATTTACAAAATCTACAATTATTACCTAATAGCTTACAGTTTGATGTTTCGTCTGGTTTATCATACTGCGATTTTTCTACCATTCTTTCTGTTGAAATAGCCGTAAATCTTTGTTTTTGCAATCTGTTTCTTCTTGAATTCAGTTGAAAACATTGATATCGAAATGACCTGTTTCTTACAATGCTGAAAACTGCTGGTTTCAGGAATTGATTGAAAAAATTGCTCATGGTCGCCATGTTAGATCGAGTTAAAACATCAGTTATTAGAAAATATTTATTAATAAGAAAAATTTGAATTGTTTCCATTGTGAGAATGTTTAAACAATTTTATTTTGAGAATTCAGTATTATTATTATATTGATTAAAATTAATTAATTATAAATTTTATTTTTAATATTTATCCTTACATAGTCATTGAACAACAATTTGAAGCAATTTTACATCAAATAAACTACGATTAAAGAGTGGAGATTTTTTCGGCAGGAGATATGTTTTTTACCCACAAAAGCAGATGAAATTATGAATATTTAAATATTTCAGCCCAATTTGATAAAAGCAAGTTTCAAGCACTAAACATACTTCACGGTAAATGAATTTACATGTAAAGTGGAGTATTACCTCCTACACTTAAAATTCAATTAATCTTAATTGGATGTTAATTAATTGATTGAACAAAATTAATTAGTTAAATTTGTTATAGTAATAAAAGGAATATCTGAAAGAAAAAATACTTCAGTATAAAGCTGTATTAATAACAAATATTGTTTCATCTCATATGAATTTATTGGATAAAGATAAAGTCTTTGTCCCGGATCATCACTTCACTTATTCCGCCTACGGATCAAGGTGTGATTTCATGTTTGAAACAAATACGAATGTTTAAATTAATATCTGATCTTTTAGAAAATATGAAAATTTAATGGAGTGTTTAATGAAATTAACCTAAAACAGTTTTCAAGCTTTTAGCTTCTTCAAAAGACGATATATAGTAAAAAGCCTTTAGCAGATCATGGAAGGAAATATGGTCAGATAAATTGAAATGGTCCAAAAAATGATAAGAAAATTATATTTATAATATGAAAATATTATTGTAGATATAATTAAAATTGATAAATTTAAAAATTTGATTTATAACCTTGGTGAGCTTTGAAACTTGTGACAACTTTCCAGGTTTATTTAAACGGCGAGTTTCGAAGTGCCAATCAGTGCTGCAATTTATAAAATAAAATGGTCCATTCTACATGGATTTGAGTGCAGTTATTGTCTCCACTTTGAGCCAAACATGTTGCCTGTTTTGAGGTCATTGGGTAAGTAACTTTTCTATTTTTATTTCCATTTTCGTTTACATCCGATGTGTCCAGATAAGCGACTGTCAGTTCCAAACATGGCTTTCGATATGACGTTACGAAGCCATAGAAGAACTAATTGTAATTCGTTCGCTAAATTTCTGTCAGCATCTTTTGAGTGTACTCTTAAGGCTAATGCTGGAATCTTTCAACTTTACCATTGCATTGAAGATGGTACGGAGTTGTATGTCTATGATCGATGTTGTAATTTTGGCATAGTAATTGCTTACCATTGTTCATTATGATGATTTCAGAAAGTCTTTAGCGCGCTACCAATTTATCTTCAATGGATGTTGTTGTCGAACCAGTTGATATTTCAGAAATTCAAATAGTTTTTGGCCAACATGTATCTTTGTCAAAAATGGTAAGAATATACTTTTAATTATTGGCTAAAGGCAATGATTTCACCATATTTATAAGAATCACTTTGAACTTTCCGCTTTCTCTAGTTCTTTGACTTTGCATGTCTTTTTATTTTATTTTTCTGACCCAAATCGCATGTTTTGCGCTAATTTCTCATTTGTGCTTTCATGTGTAACCACGCTCATTTTGAAGATATAAACTATCAGTGTAAGTTAATAAACCCTAAACTTTGTTCTAATTTATGACAAGTGGACTTAATGGATTAAAGGCAAATTGAAAACGACAAAGCCAAAGTTTTGTGTTGAGTATAATAACAAAGTATTGCATATTTTGTCAAAATGCAAATAAATAGAATTAAAAATTGTTTTTATTTTTTCTTTGTTTAAATTGTAAAAAATACTTTATACTTAAAGTATTTTATTCATTAAGATGTCACTTTGACTATATTTTAAAACGGAAAAACAATTGATTATTATGAGCATCTCAAAATTTAAAATTGTTTCTATAATTTTGAAGTGAAATAAAATTCAATATTTTTGAGTTATAAAAATTTTTTTTTATACAAACATTTATCAAATTTTTGAAAAAATGGTTTCTTATTTCCTTTAATTTACTTTAAAATTCATTATTTTGGTGTAACGCTATTTTATACACTAGCGATTTTCATTTGCTGTACTCGACATTTTAAATAAAATCCAGATTAAATTTTCTATTGGGCCACAAGATTTTACAAATGAATGTCTTATTTTCAATGCAAAGTATAATAAGGGATAATACCAAATAAACTTATAAATATATTTATGCATGTCATATTTTAATAAAATTGTGATTATAAATGCAAAATCTATATGATCAGTCTTATTTACAGTGTTAGGATGGTAAGTAGACTGTATGATTTAACGGAATCGAATGTCTGACTCCAAAGATGATTGATGTAATTCAAAATAAACGCAGTATATTTTCAAATATTTATTAAATATATAAATTACAAATATGATTTAAGTTCTTTATATGAAATTACTTTATAAAAATGACAGTGCAAACTGGAAAAAGAGTATCGGTTGTTTCGTACCGTCCTCAAGATATTTCTAAGATGGTGAAAGCTGTATCCTAAATGATCAGCAGCTCCGCTCTATAAAGATTCGTACAAGACGAGTGTTTCCCAAAAGTTTAACCACGATCGATTAACACCCAGAAACTGGTGTTAACGTTTTATCTAAATAACTACCCTCTGTGAGTTAAATCAACAATAACAGCAACACAGTTTTCTTAGAAAACTAATGTTTCAAAATTTAGGTTTAACCCTACGCTAGGACTGTTAAAATTCTTTGATCAGCAAACACCAATAGAGAATTTCTGTCTGTTGTGTTAAAAAGGTTTCCTGATAGGCAAAGTATTAAAAAAATTTACTATTTACCGTTTAACAAATATCTTCCTCTGTTTCTTTTATCAACCAAATTCAATTTTGCCTTTTCAGAAACTGATAGTATTCTAATTTTATTTCCAATATCTCGTTTTCATAATGTCTCTAATAGACGGATATAGTTACAGTGGAATAAAATGATTGTAATACCACTGTAATACCAGTAGTTTTTATTCTCTCCAATTACAGATTTTACTCTCTTTAAATACTAAAACCTAAATTAAAAGCAAATTACCCTTTTTAAACCAAAATTACTATTTTTAATTAGTTATTATTTATTATTACTATTTTTGACTATTTATTATTTTGGTATTATTTAAACAGTAAACTTAAACTATTTTTATTTTAATTAATACTTAACAAGTGCCGGAATTAACACCAAGTGTTCAGTTAAAGAATAAGGTCAAAGATTACCGCTATCTGTCATTATTATTATGTAATTTATTTCTACCGAGACGAAACGCAATTGTCTTGTAACGGGATTTCATATACTTATATTTAAATAGTTTATCAAAACAGTTTTATAAATTAATATTTAATATATTTGAATAATTCAGTTCGTCAGAGTTCCCAAATGTTAAATATAATCATTTGTTTTGTCGAATAAATTTTGTAAGTCCGAATCGACCGGAAAATCGAAACGGCACGAATTTCGTTAATTTTAAATATTTTTAAATTTTATAGTCACGATTTTAACAATATATCAATTTTTTATAATTATTTTAGTTATTTATTTTACAAAAAAAATAAGCATATTTTTAATTTAGCATACACAAAAAATAAAAAAATAATTATTAATAATGGTATCGTCATAAATTCCATTGACAATTTACCATGGGATATATTCTAAGGAAATCTCGGCGCATGAATCCATGTTTGAAATTGAATGCTGATTTGATAACAGATACAAAAGAGAGGAGGCTTGGATGGGCGTTTATGAAGTAGATAAAATACTTTTCTTTCAATAAATTCCACCATTTCTATGGATCATGCTTATTAAAAAATAATTTATTTAAACACGTTATTGAAATTAAAAGTAAATATTATACAAATAAAGATATTATTTGATTATTTACTATTAAAAATTTAAGGATTAGAGAATTACAAACCGAATTTTAGCCGTTTCGGTTTTTGGGTTGTTTTAGACTTGCATAAGTTATATCGTTTTTGTTCCTCACATCATTTTCTTTGGAGCACATTTATTCTGTGTTTTTCGACACTATTCTATATTATTTGTTTATTTCAAATAAATTTCTAAAATTTTATCAGAACTTCAATATGTATATTCAAGAGAACTCGCACGAATACATGTTAAAATTTATTAATAAAGTTACGTAATTCTGAATATTTATATTTGTTTAAGTAAATATAATGCATTTTCCTTTTTTTTAAATAATTTCTAAAATTTTTTTAATCTTTGCTTGTTGAATGTTCAAAATAATCTTTTTCGATTTTCCAATCTAAACTTTAAATTAATTAAATTAAATTGATGTGAATTAAACTGATGTTGAAAAAACTGACTAATTTCTTCAATTCTACATTTCATCTATTCATGACACATGTCACTGATAAAATTTTTTTTTTATTTAATTATATGATTTAAATAATTAAAACTAAGAAATTGTTTATGTTTTATATCACCTAATTAAATTATAATTTAATTTTGATGTAAAAAATATCTATTTTTTATCAAGTATTCTGTATTTGGTATATTTATTATCCACAAGGAATTATTAAATTCACAATATTTAAATTGAGAAAAGTGCTTTATTGCAATATTTAAACAATATTATTAGTACTAAAAATTGTGTGACTATAATTAATCAAAATTTTAATAAAATTTATAATAAATATAATGAGAATTATTCTGAAAATTCGAAAATAAATAAAACGCTTTATTCACAGTTGAAATAAAAAACCTATTACAATATAAAACAATTAAAATAATAAAGATTTCATAAAACATTCACAAACTAATTTAATATTTGAAACAATTGATATCAGTATGTAGATAGTAGCCCGTGTAAGTATGTAGCCTGAGAGTACAATCCAACCCCTCTGCTCTGTGCTTGTGAGCCACAGTGTTTTCGAATGATTTACATCTTTAATATTTCCTGGTTTAAAAACTTTGTGCACTTGTAAGATACAGTATATTTTGGTCACACTACAGTCAGGGGGATTTTGGTACTGATAATAGTGAATAAAATCGCTTACCGTTAAAAAACTAATGTGCTCCAGTGTTCACTGGGTTTTATGGTTGATCAGGACCTTTAGTCAAGGGAATTTTCGGCTTTGATTAAAACCTTTGAACAACTTCACTTCACTTACATTATTTTAACTTTAATTTACTTATTTACATTAATTTAATAATTGTATGTTTTTTATTTAGATTCTGAAATTTTGGATTTTTTCCCGAGAATTTTTACGAGTGAAAAATATGCATGACTATAGCATGACCAACTTAGGCTCTTTTTAGTGTGGATGAAATACATGAAGGTTGGATATCCTTTGGATCACAAGTGGTTAATAAGCTGATCAATTTAATATTAGCTTGAGTGATCCAGGCTCCGGTTCACCGTCTACCGGTTTCTACGCAAATCTCGAATGACAATCATTTTGAGTGACTTAGTTAACCATTGAAACCAGGGAAACTTTTAAGTGGTTAAAAATAGAATAAAATCTGCGATGTGAAAATTTTGCTTTTCTCTGTCGGAAAGGATAAAAACAAATTTAACTTATATCCAACAAATATATTTGACTAGTGAATGAATAATGACCCCCACAACCAAGTGATCATCATATCCATTCTACTTCTTTCATGAGTGAAAAATGCCAATGAGTGCCGAGCAACAAATCAATGTGGACCCCCTTGAATTGTGAATAAGGTGAAACGAGCTATTATCGTTATGTCAATGTTTTACATGGTCTGATTTTTATTATTCTTCATGAGAACAAATTAATTAAAATTAATAAATGATTAAAAATATCCATTATAATAAGACAGTAGATGGTCAAGCAGTGAAATGCATCTACTCTTTTTCGATTTTTTTGGTTGAGCAGAACGTTCTCTGTCACTAAGATCAAAATTACTTTAGAATTGTTTAAATCAGTTTTCGAAAATCTGTTGAGTTGGCACCATAAGTTTCATTAGGAACATCAAAACTTTAAGTAGCTTTCTTTTAATTAAACAACAAACTTGTCAATTTTTTAGTTAATGTGTTGTCAGCAGTGATTTCTGAGTTGTACACTATGTCCGGACCAAACCAACGGAGAGGTTGTGTGTATTACGTAACGCTCAGGCTTTCAATGGTGAAATAAGGACAAGACATACAATAATAAAATCCTATTTAAACCGGCCAAAAACACCACCGGATGGTCCTCTCAAAATTGACAAACTATTGAAATATAATGAAAAGAGCTATATAGGGTTTGTTGAAAAATTTAACTATTCTAACATAAAAATTTAATTTCGTTATGTCTGTTGGGCCAGAACGTAAACGGCCTTGAAAAATGTTTAAATGGACCAGAAACATACACGCAAAAAAAAACACGCAATTTAAATAAACCTGGAAACACCAATTAAACCATATAAAATCTGAGAAATAAAAGAATTAAATATAAATTAACAAACATAAAAATAAATTAAAATATGAACAAAATGCAGCAAGATCCGCACGATACCTACACAAATACAACAAGAAAACACAACAAATTCGACGAAATTGAAAAAATCAATTAAAGTTCATTAAAGTGAAACTTAAATCGAAAAATTTGAATTAGCAATAATTCAATAAAAATTCTAAATAAAAAATTATAAAAATAAATCAAAAAATAATAAAATTAAAGAATAGAATTTGCCAGAAAATAACAAGGTCGAATTTTGTTTTACTACATCAAATTTCACACACCAAAAAATTAGGTATATATACTGATCCATTTTCACATTTAACTTAACCAAAAACCATTTTTTCAAACTGATTTAAACCATTTTTTGAAAAGTGTTTTAAACCGTTTACGAAACAAAACCAGTTTAACTATTTTGAAAATTATTTAAGCTATTTTTGCAAACCATTTTAGACGTTATCCGAAGATTATTCAATTTTAATTTGAATTTTTCAGGAACTCATTTTTAGGTGAGAATTATTTATGGTGGAACCCTCTTTCCACGTCACGTCCCTGCATCTCAATGGAGCTCTGCTCGGCGTTGGCGTGGGGAGAGTGGTATTTATGTTATTTTATGATGATTTTTATGAATTTTGGAATGGTGAAAAAAGGGTAATTATGTTATTGTCATTTATAATTAATAAATATTATTTACCTAAATTGTTTTATATGCTTTTATAAATTAAAATGTCGAAATTTTTCCGGCCCACAGCCGACACATCACGCAAGAAAGCAAAATCTACATAGTGCAGATGCATGTAAGAGCGTGGAAAATCGCCAATGATATGCACCCGTGAAGACTCAGCGTGCGCAACGCAGCGGTCGTAACGTCAATATTTATCCCTATAGCAGAAACGAGAAATAAGGAAGAAGATTCTGGCTGCTTCCTCATTTCTCAATTCTGAAAAATCGACTTAAAATTTACATTACACACGGCTTAAACTTATCACACCGAGTAGTCCAGTGGGCACTCAATAAATATAATATAAACACAAATGCGCTTAAGATCTATTAAAGGGAAAGGGTACGGGGATAAATCAATTGAAATCGTTGGTATAAATAAATTAGATTGAAGTTTAGAAATGAAATAATTAGTAGTATATTAAATCAAATTTAATTGAAAATAAAAATATAAATATCGTAAGCAGTTCAGTGAGTCCCTTAAACTGAATTTATCCATCAAGTTAAAAGATTTTTCATTAAAAGTAAATATTCCCTTAATTCATTTGGATTTAAATAAAATCATTATTGAAAAATTTAAGTGACTCACGGTTTAACTTAGATCACTCTTTGATTAAAGATTAAAGTAACTTGTGTAGCAATAAAATAAATTTTGATAAAACTCACACAACCCTTGGGTAAAAAGGAAAGTAAGACTTGGAGTTATTAAGTCAAACGTTGAAAATAGTTTATTAAAATTGATTAGCCTATTTATTGATTAACCTAAATTAACGATAAGGAAAACCCTTGTAAAATTTAAGGTACTTAGTAAGGAAAACTCAGGATGATCGATCGAAAAATTTGATCCAATAAATTTCGAGTAAAACTAAACCATTTTTCACTAAATAATAAAGTGATCCACTAGTGAAAATCGAAATAAATTATGGAGAAGTAAGATGAATTCACGATCTAAACCAAGATGTTGGCTGAATCAATGAAATAGTTCATTAGTTAAACGTTTAGTGATTTAATTTAAAGGATTAAAACGATGCAATATACTTATATTTCGAGCCCAATGTGTTTTTATTAACTGAAATAATAGCAATACCTTTCCAACCTCCGCATAAATGAGATACAAACATCACCAAACCCAAACATTGATTAATTCCAGCACGAAGTAATCCAATAAAAATGGAAAATTTTTAAAATCAACAATAAAACTGAGAAAATTTATTGCTTTGAACTAAAGAAATTTTTCCAACCATTAGCAATAAATCGACCGACTAATGCAATATTGTAGTTTTAAAGTTCCTTGACTTCATTTCAGCCTAACCACCGATGTGGAATTCCAACTGTTTAATCTTCACGATACGATCTGATTTACGAGTAACATCGAAAACCACCAACGATCGACCCCCTCCAAATGATTGTCGCAAGCAGCTCCCCACACAGCGTTGCTCCTTAAACCATAGACAATGAACTGATCAGTAAGAAAAAATCAGATTAACTAACCCCATAGAGCCAACCATGAATCCCCGATATAATCGTATCAACTCATGACAACTCAAGGACCACCCAGCAGAAATGAACGCACAAAACTAGATCCACGATAATTCCAATGTCAACTGTTAAAGAGACAGACGAAGTGAATTTCAAATAGTGGATTCGTATACTTGAATCGCGATGAACCATCAATAATCAAAGCACAAACGGATATCGTGACCGAGTAAGGGTAAACAGTTTCCAACACATCCGATTCGGCACATCCGTTTCGACATTTAACAATCACGAGAGATACTGGAATACATAAATAATCATTTCCGCTGGATTGATAATTAAACGAGCCGAATACTGATCGATACCTATTAATAATTACGATAACGCATATGATAGACGCAAGTAGATTTTCACCCAAACGACAGTAATTTTAAATGAACAACCTCGATCTAAAACAGCTAGGTCACGTAGGTAGATATTCTTCCGTATATAAATCTGGCCCAGTTCAACCCAAATCTAACTAGCTCAGACAATTAGAAATCTATAGACATATATTACATATATTACACTTTCTTCCGCGTAGAGAAACTATAGAAATCACCAGAATACACAAACCCACACATCTCATCGCCATAATTCTTACGATTCCAGTTCCGTTATCAAGTTCACCGAACGTTAATTTAACCAATCAATGCACCCCAAAAATTAACTGATGATTTAAGGTTGTATGAACTTATGATTGTTGATTAAACGTCCCTATAAATTAGCGAGAGAATATATTACCTTAACTCATTTCAGAAGAATTCATGCTACCAAATTTGATTTCAAAACAAGAGGCCGATGAATGGCGCCGAGCCTGGAAACGAGCGCGCCCGTCAATGACTCTCGAGGAGCCACGTCCAAAGAGATCATGCCCAACTCTGTGGCAAATCTTAGGCAGAGGGGATGACCCCCGCCGACCCGAGGAAGAACAGTACCCTGCCGAGGAGATTATCGACCATGCGCGAAGCCTGCTGGCTCGGTGGGAGAAGATCCAGGAAGAGGTCGATCTACAGGTTGTGAAGGCGAGGATGTACCTCGCCAACGTTGAAGAGGACATCCTCGTCGGGCGCATCGCGGAGACGTACCCGGCTCGACCGGCACGCAATACTCGGCGACCAGTGCCCATCATCCCCGGTTACTCCCCGGAAGAAGGAGTCAGGAAGTTCCTTGAAGAATCCTGAACCTCCAGGCACAATCGTAACTGACATTTTACCTTAGTGATGTTATTAATGATAAATTATAACAAGTTGTTCATCTTAAAACTTTTGTTTTAAATACATTTCCCTGCTATAACTACGTTTGAATTAATTAGAATTCTCCATATTAAACAAAGTTAACCTGAGTATTTTTTCCTTATAGTAATGTCGGTCCTGAAACTAATGCAGAGCGAACTAGACCGCGCGAGGCAGACAAATGCAGAGCTACTCAATCAGATAATGCAATTAACTCGCGAGGTGCAGCAGGTCAAGGCGACCTGTTTAGACCCCAAACGGGACGAAGATACTCTATCAACGACTCACCGCAGCTCAAAAGGGCTGGGCTGAAGAACGCCAGCTAAATCGGAGTCTGCGCACACAGATCAGGGGCTTAGAGGTTGCCCTAGCAGCCTGTCGGGAAGGGGAAGCGGTAACGTATCCGCTCATCTTCGCCCCTTCCCAACTACCGAGTCAACGCGTCGTTGATGGTGCCGCACCAAGCTCAAAGTCGACAGCCATTCAACCAACCATCCGCCGGCCGGGACGCAAGGAACGGGGCCCGACGCCGAGCCGCACAAGCGTCAAGTCGATCAACTTAACTTATCATTGATATGCATGTCCTTTGTTCGTTAAATAAATCAGCTCTCATGTATTCAGTCATAGTGGGGTAGACTCGAAATCATCTACACTAATCAGTCTAAGTTTAATTCGCATTTCCACGTAAGGGACCGAGCAAAGCGAGCACAGGTCTTCTATCGACAGCTCGTGAACCCGAGGATTGTCCGAGCAACTATAGTACTAGCACATGGTACTCAATTTTTGCGGGCATTCCACCACTTGAACACATTACCAACGTTGCCTAGCAACGGGTGCCAAGTGGCGATCAGCAACATTTTGTATGGCGTTACTAGGGTCACCAGGACGATAAGCAAGATATGAAACCCTGTAACCCACCATGTCTGTCAGTGTTTCAATTAAGATATATTATGAATTAGAAGGCTACAATGTTTAACTGAAACTTTAAATGGTGAATAGCATCGTGGAAAATTATCGATGCAAAAATAATATGAATATTTAATTATGCGATATCGCATTTACTAATATTTCTGTAAAGGTTAATCGATTGCCGAATGCCTATATTCGTGGAAGTAAAATTAGAAGTTTAATTCTACATCAGTGGTTTCCAAAATTTATTTTACTACGCCTCCTTAAAGAATTTTTTTTCTCGCGCCTCCCCATCCTTTTTGATTATAGATATAATAATATAAACACGTTTTAAATAATAAAACCTTTATTTTGTGTAGAGTGAGTCAGGGGTCACGTGTGTATGACTCATGGTCTTTATTCAACAGTATTTCAAAGAGGTCATGTGAGGGTAAAAGCATGAGTCATATATTTTTCAAAATTTGTCAAAGTCAAAACAAAGACATAAACCCCCCAAGGAAAATTTTTTATGAGTCATGATTTTTAAAACAAGCAATTTTTTTCTCGCGACTCTCCATCCTTATTTTATTATAGATATAATAATGTAAACACGTTTTGAATAATAAAACTTTTATTTAAAAAATTAACAGAATTATAAAACAATTATAGATTAAAACGTTTTGAGAAAAACAAATCTATGCTATAGCATAAATTTATACGAACATGTAAGTATATTTATTTTTATATTAACTATTTGTGATAGTTAACTATCACAAATTTTTAAATGAAATAACAAAAATAATCCCCGACCCGGAATTACACACAGGCCTTCCACGTGACAGACGGAAATACTGAGCACTTAAAATTTTATTAAAAATAACAATGCAATAAAAAAAGTATGCTTTACAAGAAGCAAACAGTTCATACTGAAATTACAAAGAAGAAGGACAAAATTAAATGTAATATGAAAAGTATTTGTTTAATCAGTCTTCGGTGAAATTTATGATTTCTGAACTTTCTTTTGTCATGACTGGTTTGCATTTTCCTCGGATTCGTCTTTCGGGCTTTGAAAGATTATAACTTACAGAAATATTGTCGATGATTTTGAATAAAACAGATTCCGACTCCAGCCTCATTGTTCTCTCGAATAGGTTTGTTATGATTTTGATAAGTTTCGCTCTACATATTATAAATATGACTTTTACAAAGTGTAAAAGCCAGGTTAACTATGTTTACAATAAAAAAATATCCAACTTTGAAAATTCCGAAAAACATTTAAATATCCTCACCAAATAGAAAATAGTTATCCTGATTCAAATGGAAATGTTACTTATGATGTTGAATTTAGTTTATTTACAAAGTAATTATTTTGATTAATTGCAGAATTCTAGTAGAATGCTATATACATAAAAATACCATATTTTAGCTGAGTCATATGTTGACGGAGGAATTGAGCCTAATGCTCCAATAATGTAAGTGTAAAGCACTACCTTATAATTAGGTTCGGCAACATGTATCTCACCCTGAAGCAAGCTATATATTTCACAATATTTGATTTATCAGTCAAGTCAAAATAAGAAACAGAACCCATTGGATATTTAATATCAATCATGAATATTTTCTTTCTTTAAACATCAGTTATGATAAGATCGACATACTCTTTATAATTTAGCACGAGAAAACAAGGTTAACCACAATAATAACATTAGGATTTTTTTTAGATTATTCGTTATATTATTTTAAGGCAGTCATTGTGTCTCTCTTATGTAAGTATTTGATGAATCGTACATAGCTGTAAGGCATGAGACATAGTTTCATCACTTTCTCACAACGCCTACAAAGTCTAAAATCCATTTTCTATTAGGCTTTGTATTGATTTTAAAAGTATTAGTTCGAGCTCGATGTATAAAGTTCTATTCAAATTCGTCAAGTTTCCTTTCAAAATCGCTTTATTGATTTGAGGAGATAATTTGATAGTCGCTGCAATCATATCGCTTTTATTGCCACTATTGCCACTTTTGCATATATGAGTCATGCAATGCAGAGTGCAGTATATTGGAAATTACTTTTCGAAACTTCGTTGTAAGTATGAGAGTTTCATTGGTCTTTGTTATTAGATATAGCGATGCTTGTCCTTTAACAATATGAAAATAAATTGAAATTGAGTGCTCTCTTTCGAAGTAAATTATAGACGTACATGCCTGTTAAAATCTCGTCTTCTTTCCTCCATGGTTTGATATAGTTTCAGCTCCATTTATACAATCGAAACTTTGTTGCAGTGTAGGCTCATTGATTCCAAGACAAGGACCCTTTACATACTTTAGAGTCAATATTAACTTTTCTCGAGTAAATTATAAGCATTTAATTATATTTTATGTAAAATATTTTTATTCTGAGAATATTAATCTTTATTACACTTGATTCGATTCACAGAAATATTAATTTCTTTTTGTTTCATTTTAGAATTAATCTCTTTTTATACTTAATTTATTTTTAATACCTAGGTCAATTAGGGTGTATTGTCTAAGCAGGAAGAACAATGATCTTTATAAATATTTTCTGTGTTTTATTTAGACTAAAAATGTTTATTACCCTAAATTTATGTAAATAGCCTGCACTCTGTGTATTGCCCACAGTCCTAAACTGTTATGTAAGCCTTTAGTTAAACCTGTGTCCAAATGGAATTTTATCGTTTTTTTAAACTTTTACATAACTAAACTAATAATTAAAGTGATAATTTATTCATATAAATAAAAGGGCATTGTATTATAATTCAACTGTTCAAATGTCATCGTCAGACATAAAACGATTTTACTGATTAGATATGCAGATTCCAATGAAAACTATTACTTCTAATAAAATTAATTAAAACTCTAAAAATGCACATGATTAATTCATTTTGTATGTTGATTTTTAGTTAAATGACTTTATTATTAAGGCTTCATAAGCAATGCATTTCCAATGTTTTAAAACTTTAGACAACACTTTAAAAAAATGTTATCCACTTTTTTAAAAGAGGATAACATCGAAGATAACTGCAACTAACAGTGTAATACCTTGTTCATCTGAGCAAAGAAATTGACCTTTTAGTTAAATTAATACGAAATTATACTTAATATAATATTGAATTCTAACTAAAATAAGAATTTTAACTTTTTTTGTGAATAAATAAATAGTTTAAGTTATTTAAAATATTATTTTAAACAAAGAGATTGGTTTTTGATTGATCTTCATTGTGCCTCTCCAAAAAGATATACAGTTAGTAAAATATGTCATCGTGCTTGTTGGTAGATTTCAAATCTTGCTTAGATGGTGTTCAAATCTTAGTTATTAATATATATGTCATGGGTGCAATACACTGGGATGAGTACTCTCCATCTCCGTTCTTAAACTCTTGATTATCGACAATTGAATGAATTTATTACTATTAGTGAATACAATTTTGTGCTTGTGTGTGTATTCTTATTTTTGGAGTATTGTATAGTTTGTGTAAATATGTTAAAACTGTTATGGATTCCATGTATTAAACTTGTTACTGATTCTCATTGTTTGAACTTTACATTTATTAGTAAATTTCAAATTCTTATTATATTGTGTTCATGTCTTACTTATGAATATATATGGAATGCCATACATTGGAATGACCACCCATAATTTCCATTCTCAGATTCTTGATCACTACCGATTGAATAAATTTTTTTTAATATTATTTTGTGTTTATTTTTTTATTTTTGAAGTGATACATGGAGAAAAACAAATGTAAAATGATGACATGTATGATTATAAAAAATTATTATTAAAACTAAATTGATTTTATAATATAATTTAATAAAAATTTAGTTTTTTAAAACAATATTCAAGTGAATACCACAAAATAACATCAATATCTTTACTGATTCATAGTCAAAAGACTTTTTTAATGTCATTAAATAATGATAATATTAAGAATAAATAAAATAGTTGTGAAAGCATGTCATTGGAATATACCATACCGAGGTAAAATATAAAAAGTTTTTATTTTGTATTTTTATATTTCAAATAAGGTTTACGCTGAAATATAATTTTCCTAAGAAATACCTGAGGCTGAACATATTATTGTATGTGTCTAATATTTAAAAATAGTACGTAAAATATTATCAAATATATAAAGAAAAATATATAATTTGTAAAAAATTAAATTATTAGAACCATATCATTAAATTAAATTATAAAAAATTATTATTTAATAATCGAATTTCTAGAATATTTGTATAATTCAATGTAGAATTGAATTTTATTTTAATATTTAACCTAAATAAATATAAAGTCTTTTGTTAATAAAATAATTAAAAATAGTCATTCTAGTATCATATTAATGACAAATATATTTAAACAAAAAATTATAAATTTCTTTTTGATAAATGTTTCACAAACATTTCTAAAGAAATTAGACAGCATCCGATTGCATATATTATTAATGTTACGAAAAATATTCCTGCAGAATTCTGGAAATCTATCGATGCTGGTGCCAATGTGTCTGCGACACAGGAGTCATTATTGGAAGACAAATCTTCCAGAAACCATTTCCATATTACTCCTGTGTTAGAGAGAGTTTGAATTCTATAAATTTAATAAATTAATTATATAAAACTTTAAATTATTAAGAAAAATCTTCACTTTTTATCGTTTTGTTAAACTTTCAAAGGACAGAACGTTTATAATACAATTTAGAGTGTTTTTAGCGGTTTCTACAAGATAAAAAGTGTAGGACACTTAAAATAAGAATAATAAAAGATTTATGTTAGCACTAGAAGATATAGTAAATACAAAGTTGAAAGCTTTTTTTTAAATTTCTTCAATATATGCTATATTTATTGTTCTTTTCTTCGACAATAAAAGCCCATTAAGAAATTGTGCATTTTTAAATTTGTTCAAGCAGTTGGTTGGACGAGACTCATCTCAAATTCTCAAGTGGATACGGAATACCAAAACCCAAAACCTTCAATATGATTAGGCTCTGCATTCTATGTTTTTTCAGAAATATTAAAATATTAACATACCGTATATACTCGCGTATAGGCAGAGTAATTTAGGATTAATAATTTTCCAGATTGATGGGTCGGCTTATACGCGAACCTACTTTTAATTAAAAAAATTATGGTTCAATAATTAATTTCTATTAAATGTAATTTGTTAATACCTAATTATTATTTTGTAAATTAATATTGAGAATTAATATATTAATTAATATTACTTTAATTGAATTATTTTATTATTTTGCTTGTCAAAGTCAGCACAATGAGTTTTGGTGCCATTGAACAGAAGCGGTCCTCATATGATGCTGCCTTCAAACTTCAAGTTGTTAATTTTGCAACAGTGAACAACAATCGTGCAGCAGCTCGGAAATTTGGTGTTGATTAAAAGCAAGTTAGAGAATGGAAAAAAGAAAAAAATAAATTAGAAAAATGTCTAGAGTAAAAAAGCTTCCAATACTGGAGTGGCCCAATTTTTCGAACTTGAAAAAGATCTTAGTGAATTTGTTACTAATTGCCACCAAAGTGGATATAAATGTCAAAGAACGAAAAGTACAAAACAGAAGAATCAGACACATTTCTAACATCTGCAGGTTGTTGTACAAGAAATGGTTTTTGTCTTCGGCAACGAACAAAGATTGCTCAGAAAATTCCCAAAGATCTCGAAGAAAAAATTGAGTGTCTTCAGAAATTTATAATAAAACTTCGAAAAGAATATAGCTTTGATCTTTCAGAGATTGGAAATATGGATGAACGACCAATAACATTTGATCTTCTAAGTAACCGAACTGTGAATGCTGCTGGGACAAAAGTTCTTCTTGTCAAAGCAACAGGAAATGAGAAATCACACTTCAGAGTGGTTTTATCTTGTTTGGAAGATGAATCCAAGCTTCAACCTGTTATTATTTTTAAAAGAAAGACATAGCCTAAGGGAATGAAATATCCCAGTTTTTTAATACGTGCACACGCAAAAATTTGAAGTTTTTTTTATAAATAACCACCAAATTTTCATATCTCGCCTCTTATTAGTAGATTTTTTAATGAACTTGTTTATTGAGATCACCATAATTATGAAGGTTATGACATAAGCTTTACAAAATACTAATTCGTATATTGAAAGGAAGAAAAATACATTGAGTAAAACACATTTTCATTTGGAAAATTACGTAACTTAAACCGATTTTTTAGAATTTCGGTTAAAGGTAACCGTTTCATTTATGAATATTTTTTTTGGTTTTGGTTTCGTTTACGGTTCGTGAATTATTTAGAAAAATAACGGTTGACCGGTTTTGGAAACTAGTTTCCATTCTTGTTTTAAATAATAGTAATTTTAAGAATATTTATAATTTTATTTAACAATTTACTCTTTATCTAAAACTTCTTTGTAACTGACAAATTTCGGTAAGATAAATCCAACAAAGGTGGCTTGAATCACTTCTGATACAATAGTAAAACGGGAGCAATTTAGCATTGTCAAATACTTCATAGTACTGTAGTCCCCGACGCAGGCAATGTTTTCGGTTTGTGAATCAAGCAACTATAAGTAACATAAAAAAATTGTCATTTAATAAAAACATGTTTGTTTAATTCATAAATAAATAATTTAATAAGCTTGACAACGATTTTATTAAAAAAAATCTCCATTCAAACACTCGTTGTACGATATATTTTGACAAATTAACTGTCATCTTCAGGTACAAACCAACTAAAATAGTAATTTAATTTATATATTTGTATCCCTCGAATATGTGTCTAAGGGTCATTTTATAAGATGTTTCCAATTTTCTTAACAAAATATTAATATTATTATTATTATTATTAACATTATTATTATTATTATTTTATTACTAATAAACTATTGGGAATTGTACTTGATATCACTTAATCTCATGTATATTTTTTGAGTAAAATCAGACATAGTGATTAATAAAATTATTAGTATTATTAAAATAATTATTATTGATATAATGTTTTTCAAAAACTTGCATTGGAACCTACTAAATGTCTTAGTTAGATTTGCAAATGTCTTTATTAAAGTTGTAACTGTATTGCACATGTCTTTATTAAACTTGCAACCGTATTGCAATATCCTTTGTTAATCATAATTTTTCTACCTTTATGTGTGTACTTGTAATGGTCATTTTATAAGAACTTTTTTAATTATTATTATTGTTGCAAAATATTATAATAGACTGACCGACACGCACTCAGTATATAAGCACATAAATAAACATAATGGGATGAATTAATTACTAACATCAAATTTCTCGTGGATGACGCTATGAATGCGTACAGAAGAAACGCTGTTGATTTTTCATTGGTTCTTACAAGAAATACTCTCAGGTCAAAAGAAAATGCATACGAAGGAGTATTTTACGCTTTATTCTTATCTTTTTCGTTAATCATTTTGTTATTAATTATTGATAATAATTATTGCTCATGTCTTTATGTTTAGGTCTTTATGTTTAGTCATGACTTTATTGATTACATAATCGTAATCTCTATGTATTATTTTTCTACCCAATCTCGATTCTCATTGGTTGGTCATATTGTTACACCAAATACTCGAATCTGATTTATTATGGACATTATTAATACTAAAAGTAACTCATCTAGCCATCACCAATCATCATTTTGGTTAAATTAATTTGCGACATAACTTTTAAAATTGATTTTGAATAAATGAAAAATAAAAGTGTTGTTTATACTTAACAACAAAATATTTTATTCTCTAACCAATCAGATTCGAATATTTGGCGAAACGTAATCAATAAAGTCATGACTAAACATAAAGACATGAGCAATAATTATTATCAATAATTAATAACAAAATGATTAACGAAAAAGGTAATTTTTTAATTTTTAAAGTCGATTTATTTGTAATACTTTTAAGATATTCTTATAAAATATTTGGTAGAAAAAATCTTAGAATTAACAGTAATAAATGTACATGATTATATATTGACAAATGAAGATCAAACTATGAGGGTGGAAGAAACTGATTAAGAAACTAATGATTATGATGTTACAAAATGTGTCGACGATGAATGTGTATGTAATGAAAAATAAAAAGTTTTATTTGGTTTGGTATCTTGGACTTAGAAAAATTTTCGAAAAAGTCATAAAAAAACTTTTACCTATTGGGTTTTATGTATTTGTTTTGACTGAGAATTTTTTTTTAAATATGTATAACTCATGATTTTACTCTGACATGACCTCTTTGAACAGCTATGAATGATGATGAGTCATTGTTTTCCGTCACCAAATCAGAACACTCTGTGGTGAATGGATCACATCTAACTACTAGCGTCATATTCTTTCTGAAACATAAACGTTACTTACAACTCTACGATCTATGTGAAAGAAAAATTTGTTATTATACATGTTTTGCTCTTACATAATGTACTAATACTTGCGAGGTGTTAAAACAACAAGATAACTGCAAGTTCGTAACTCGTAAACAAATTGTTGACATTAATATTTACAATTCTTTATTTTCAAATGGTTCACACAATTGTTCAATGACAGTTCTGCCAAGGTACAGTCTTTGGATTTTTATAAAGATTCTCAATGAACAATTTGAAAAGCAACGTTTCGGTTAGTTTGCAGAGTCTTGTATGAAACTTTATACTTATTTATACTAATTTACCTTACCTTATTTATTTTCCGATTACTTGACAATTATTTACCTTCTTAGTTTGTGGATAGTTATTGGTGAATTCCATCATCTTTTTAATTAATTTATTATCGATTGCAACAAGGCCCACGAGGATGCAGAGACATCGCAGCTGTAGAAGAACCCCGATCGACAGATCCAATTGTGATTTTTTATTGAATTGATTCAGATAAGTTGATGTTACTTGATTGAGGATGAGAATGTTTGCGTCAGAATTTGTCCAGGCTTTTCCATTTGATTGTTCACTATTACCTGAACCCAACGCTGCCATTAAATATCCCAAAACTAGACAATCAAACAGACAGTTATGATATTCATTCATAGAGCATTCTTGAATATTTGTTGGGATTTTATCAAGTGCAGTTTTAATACGACTTGGAACTGTAGCATTTAACAAATCCATCCAACGAAGAGTTTTTCCTGCTTCACTTTTATCGAATTGTGCAGCTTGAGGAGAAACAATATGAGATATAATTCCAACTTGTGGTTTAAGAGTAGACAAAGCTTCTCGAGCTGTGTTAGCTTCTTTGGTTAGACGAGTCACAACTCTACACGAAACATCGTATTGATAAAGAGCGTGAGACAATTCGCATTTAAGAGCCTGGTTCTCTTGTTTCATGATAAATTGTTGAAGCACCAAAGCATTCCATTCATCCTGAAAAGATTTCAATAAGGCTGGAATGGATGTAAAACTGGGTGGTTTCGATTTCACGTGCATTAGAACTCTAATTTCAATCAAATTATCTCCAGAAAACTGTATCCAGTGACTTGATTTAAATCACTGGTTGTTAAGTATTCATCAATTAAGCCTTTTTCATAAACAGGCCCTGATAATCTATTAAGAACTAGAACTTCAGGAATTTCATTATAAATTGAACATATTAACAACATTTTTGAAAGATTTGAACTATTTCAAGCCACTAATTGTTTATTTTTAAATTACACATATTTATTCTTAAATTACACATTAATTGATACTCACAAAATTACAAAATTTCAATTTTTTTATTTACAGCCCATATTTAAACAATCTTTCTTTCCAAAAAAATCACAAATTTCAAATTAATATATGAATAAAAAGTTTCTATTCTTTTTCATTCGCTTTATGGTAAATTCTGGTTTTTTTTATCATTAATTTTTATTATTGTTGTTACTTGGAGAAAAGACTCAAATTTTGAATCCATTCTCCAAGTTACTAAACAACATGGGGCAGTCTAAATACACTATTTTAATTGACGTACTTTCCATTCCATCGCTAATTTATTTCCTCTACAATTTCCTTTGAAAAAATTATTTTTTTTCATTTCTTTTCATTTACATCCTTAATTAAGGTAATTAATTCCTCAGCTGACCTTGACTTTAAATATTTCAGAAATACCTTTTGAAGCGAGACTGATAATAAATATTTTTAAAAACATAATTTTGCCATCAAATGTAAATTTACATGCTTAGATTTTGATTCTCATAACAAAATTCATTGTTTTCTCAGACTTTTCTTGTAATTTCTGAATTTTCTTAATTTTGCTGGATTTTTTGTTTTATTGAAATAAAATTCTAAAGATCCATGGATTCCATTTCATGAAGCATCTTTCTTTGTAAGTACTTTTATACAAAATCAATTTTCAAATCATCGCCATATGTTGATTCAAGGTTCAAAATTTTATGATCTTCAATTTATATTAATCCATTCTTTTCAATGTTTTGCGAGGTTTTCTATATTTTAGACAGCATAATAATTTATATCAAACATCCTGTTCGTAAATTCACGTCAATGATAAAGTTGAAACCCGAAAATCTGATTTATTTATTCCATTACTAATAGTTAGCGCAACCAAAAATATGCTCTAAAAAGTGGCTTTAAGCTCTTAAAATATGCTTATAAAAACAATTTTAAGTATTAAAAATATGCTCTATAAAACTGAAAATATGTTTTACAAAATTTTATTTTGCTTCAAAAATTTGTAAGATAACAAATAAAAATAAACCACCAAATAGATTTATAAATGAATATTCATTAAATATACATATTTATTTGTATTTTATTCCAATTAAATTTAAAAGAAAAGAGAACTAAAATGTCATAAAAGTTGAAGGATACAAGATTGAAAAATAAATAATTATTAATTAAGAACAAAATTAATTTAAATTATTATTGCAATTAATGACAAACATTTCGGTAAAATTTTCAAACAGGATGCTTTACCTGTTTGATTGGAAAACGTTTTTATACATCGAGAAACTTCGTTCGACATCAACTGAGGTAATTCGTGCGAATTTAAAAGCTACAGTTTCACTACAGGTATACTTTTCTGTTGCTGTGACGGATACACCAGCCAAAATTGCTGAAATATTCCTCATTAGAGCAAAACCACAGTATTTTTCGATTACAGTAGCAAGTCATTTTATTAATGTCGGCTGTATTACCGTATACGACGTTAATTGCTTCCATAGCGTCTGTAACGAATTTGATCTGTGCAGAAAGTTCTAATCCAGATGTTTCTAGTTTTATGAGGACATTTTTTGTTTTTCACCTCTGATTTCTTTGTAAGTGACACGATATTTTCTACAAAATTTAACAATGAATAAGATTTATTTAAGATATTCATGAATTTTTGGCACAGCCTTTTGAAATCACTTGAAATAGGCTGTGTCGAAAATTCGTGAATACCTCAAATAAATCTAATTCATAGTCAAATTTTGTAGAAAATATTGTCTCTAGTTTTGTTATTGATGCTCCAAAAAATCCATAATTTGATGAAATAAAAATTAAATCAGCTTTTATTGTGTTGTCCCGTAGAAGATGTTGTGAAATTTTTAATGAGGCTGCTTCCTCATTGTCTAATGCATCAGCATAGTAATAATAAAATATGCTAAAATATTTCAACATTAGTGCATCACGTGCAAACCATCCTTACACAATTAGTATTATGAATATGTCAAGATCAATTACATGGTTGATCAAACTGTCTTACACGTTGAACCAAGGCAGAAAAGCTTATGACTAATTTTTTAAAAATAAATTCTGAAAATTAAAGTCGCTCATTTTTTAAAATTTTCTTATTTCATCAGCATTTTTAGCAATTTTTTAGTCGTTAACCGTATTTTATTTATTATTTTATTTGGACTAAAATTCAAAGTAAATGTTAATAAAAGTTTGCTGAATTTCTGGCAAATCTATTTGTAACAATAATTAAATATTTAAAAAAAAATACCAGATTCTGGCAGTTTTTCACGAATTTGCTTTTAGCGTACAATTTTTGTAGTACTGGATCTTGAGTGCTCTGGAAATAATGCAATTAATCTTGATTTTTTAAAGTAGACTTTTAATTTTTTAAAAAAGACTGATATAACTTATCAGATTAATGTTTAAACAAATAGAATAAAAAACAAAAAGAAATAGAAAAGAAATTTTTTAACAGAAATTTTAAACAAAAGATTTTGCTAGCCAGAATACGAACTGTGAGAAACATCTAAGTTTATCTTAATTATAAATATACATACTAAATTTATAATATTATATAATAAATAGTGTACATACGATTGCAGTATGTTAACTTCGTTCACAATATAAAAATGGATTATTGAATTATCCAAGTTTAACTTTGTGGTTTGTTTTAGTAATAAATAGGGCTCCAAAACCAAACCACAACTAAAAACCATAATTTATTTTTACAGAGGTTAAAAATAAATCACGATTATTGGTCTTTAAATCTAATTTGTAAATAAAACACTCAGTAACCCCTTCGTTTGTCTTAAAATATGGATGATCATCAATATATACATTGAAGCTACTTCTCTTTTTATTCTTTGCTCTTTTTCTTCGGCCCATTTGAAATTTAAGGGTCAATTTAATAAAAAAAACCACATCTATTTTTGAAAAAAATCCTGGAATTATTTAAAATTCAAATATAAAGATATAAAATTATTAAATTTTAATTTTACCTTTAAAAGTATAGTATAATTATAATTTTATTACCTAAAGCCAAGACAAATTTAACATTTTATAAATATATGTGGGTTTTTTTGTAACCCTAGTAATGAATATAATGAATAAAGATTTAAACCACCTTAATACGAAATATTAAAATGACTTATATGGCGATTGAAAATATTCTTGTTTAAATGGGTCATTATATTCATTTTGTTACACCTGCTTTCTATCAATTACGATAGACTAAAGAAGACTTAAAATTAAAACAAATATTTTTCAACTTTTCTTTCAATTTCAAAGTTACATAAAGAATATTACACTGGTTCAATAAAAAGGATAAATATATTATTAAAACGAATTTATTATTACTGATTATTTTATATTATTTTATACATTTATGAATGAATATTAAAAAAAATTTTAGATTATTATAAAACTATTTTCGCATTATTTATATAAATTTATTTTCCATCTTAAAGCTTGTTGCAATAATTTTCTGAGATTTTGCTTTCTGTCAAAGCAAAATATCCCATCAAATCTATAAGAATGTGAACAAAATGAAATATTTTATTATATCTTTTATTCACTATTTATTACGTTTCAATTATTAACTTTTCCATAACTCTGTAAAATTAATCTGTCTGTAAAAATGTAAATGTATCTTCAAAAATATCAACAAAAATCCTAACTATATATGGTTGAAAACTAATATTATTTTTCATAAATTTTCTTTATCCATTATATGTTTCAGAAATTACTTTAGGATTAATAATTTTTATTTTCTTGATACATTTTCTATACAACACATGTAAATTATTTTATATAAAATCAAAATAAAATATTAAGACACCTTTAAAGTTGATGCAACTGAATGTCCTATTGACAAATGCAGAACTATTTCATCCGATTCAGCAAGTTCTTGCAATGTGCTTGGTAAATTTTGGGCAGGATTTGTTGTGAGAAAAGACGTAAGATCCGCTGAAATGTAATTTTATTTAAAGGTTAGTGCTAAAACAGTGTGTCGATAAAACAAAAAATATATTTATAAAATTTAATTTTTTTTATAAAACTTCTGTTACAAATTTACTTTTGGATTAATATTTATTTTTAAGTAGTTTTTAAAGATTTGTTAAAGAAAAATCGTCGTTAAAAAAAGATATTTTTTAGAGAACTATTAAAACACACAAAAGGAAAACTCGGAAAATGCTTTTTTTTCAATTGTGAAGAGGCAGTTTATTGAAATGAACTGTCAAATAAAATGTCGAAATCTCCTCATGAAAGATGAGTTTATGTAAGTTATAAGTAACCTCTTAACAATCCTATTATTTAACACTTATTTACAAATGTAAAATCTTTTATTTTTTTTTATCACAAGATATGCTAAAAAATTAATTTATTTGAAAGAATATTGTGTCTAAAATTCAAATTTTTATAAAATCAAGAAATATAAGCCCCAGGAAATGGAAAAAAATCTTTAAAGCCCTTTAGAATCAGGAATTTAATCGAATTAAAGGTTTGCCAAATATGTGCATTTGTTTGAAATATATTCTTAACTGATTGAGAACAAATTTATAAAGATTATTTTTTTATTATTTTATTAATCAAAAAAAAGTACATAAAAAACCCTTTTCCTAATGTATGAAACGCAAATGTTAAACTTCATTACCTGAGTATACTGCAAGGATTATCGCAGAAAACATCCACCAAAAAGCCGTTACAACTCTTGAAGATATTGGGTGAGCTTGGAAATCTTGACCTGAATTAATGTAATAAAAAGGGTTCTAAAGCCCAAAATTTGTTTTAATTCTTAAAAGTATCACTCAAAAATGTTTTAGTTGCAGTCACATCAAAAGTTTGAACCGAAAATTGTTATTTAAACAAATATGAAAATTATGTTTGGACAAGATAAATGCATACAATGAAACTTGAATTGATTATAAATAATATAATTAATAATAACTCTTTCAACAAGTTGAGATGTAAAAACACAAAAATAATATCGAAAATAAATAATAACAATAATGACAAATAATGCTATTTATAAGGATAATACGATATATTTCAACAGATAACGTTTTTTGTTTAATAAACAATTTTCATACGTCGGTTCAAAATTTTTTGACCTGACTGCAAGTAAAAACTTTTTGGTTCATACTTTTAAGGGTTAAAACAAATTTGAAAAATATCAATAATTAATAATTTCTAAAAAATGATACAACCTTGCAAAAATATAATTCCAACAGATACCCACAAATGTTCTTTGTACTGTATTTCATCTTTGATAGCAAATGGCAATTTTAAATTCCACGCGGAAAAAGGACTAAAGTTGCAAAAGAAAGTAGCGAAAATTGAAACACCAAACAATGCAGCAATGATTAGACCCCAAACGGACATTTTGAATGACCTGAATTGAATAAAACTATGATATTAAAAATTCATTTAACGTACATAAAAATATTCCACCACCGAGATTTAGGAACTGGATTTTTATATATAATCACCGTCGGTTCATACTTTATAGGAAATGTGTAATCGACTACTTGCATTCTTTCATCGGTTAATGTATATAATCCAACAGTAAAATGAGCTTTCTGAAAATAAATGAATCTTAAGTATAATACTTATTATCCGAGGTAGGGTTTGTTCTGTGTCCTAGTCAAATGTCATTTTACTCTAAGAATTATCTTAATACATCTGATTTTTTTACTTAATTTATTCTCCTGTTGTTGGGCGTCGTTAATTTAATTATGACTTGATGGTTCCAATTTTAAAAAAATATTTAAATTACGCCTATTTTAAATAGATTGCCTAAAGTAATATACCTATATCTGAAGACCACTAAACAAGTTAATTACTGACATTTTTGAATTATATAAAATCCTTACTTTTGATTGGACCTCACCAACACATCCGGTAAAAAGTGTTTGGTTTTCTAATTTTACCCCAAATTGACCGTCACTAGGCTGATAAATGATTGGTCTAAAAATTGTGCATGTAAATTATATTACTGACAAAATTAATTTAACAAATTGATTTTGGAGACTTTTTATACCAATGATAAACGTTTTTTATTAACAATGATTCAAGTTTAATCATGTAAATTAAAAAGCATAATTATTAATATCACTAATGCATATTGAAATTTGGAGAAAATTGTTAAAACTATAATTCGGTTAATAACAAAAATTAAAAGTTTTAAAAATCAGTAGAATTAAAGAAAGAACTTTACTTATCTTCAGCCACTACCAAGGAATGTTTGAGTCACTACAGGAAACCAAAAAAATATATTTATTTAATAAAAAATAGTATAATAGAGGAAATTAAAAATCTGAAAATTAAGGCTCAAGGAGTAATCTAAAGGAATAATCTAAAGAATAAAAACCTGAAATATTTATTACAATTTTTCGGACAAATTAGTGACATCCGAATCTCAAAATGATGAGAAATATTATTATAACATAAAAGTAAATTGCTTTGAGAAATATATAAAACATCTGATGTATGTTTCTTCTTTTTTCATTTCATTTCTTCTGTTGAAGAAGACAGAACAATTAAATCTTTCAATTTTTAATTAAAATACAAATTTTAAATTTTGCAAAAACTTTATAAATAAAAGTTCCAATTTATTTTTCAACTAAAGAAATTGGATTTTAAATTAATTTATTTAAAAGATTTCCAATTGTAATAATGTAAAGATTTTAAATATTCAAAGAAATTTTAACTTTTTAATGAAACTTAATTGCATAATTTAATTAAATTATTTCTAACTCATTAAAATGCTTTTCATATTCAAAATGTATTTTAATGTATAATGTAAAATGTATTTGTTAATCCAATAATTAAATTTTTATTCAAATATGTAAAAAACAAATTCTTAACTAAACTTTTTTCAAATTTATTATTTAATATAACAAAAAAGAATGAGTTTAAAATGGAAACTTACTAATGAGAGGATTTCCGAAATTAATTATTAGAAAATCATTTAATTATAATAATGAAATAATAAGTTGCAAAATTTATTTTCTTTTTATCTATAAATTTAATTTTGTAATTTCGATAATATTACTTTGGATTGTTTTAGAATAATAATAATTTTTAAACGCAGAAAAAAAATGTCATGGATCTACATAATTCTAAAAAAAATTTTAATTTCACATACATTTAATTTTTAAACATAAAATAAAATTGCAGTGTTTGTTTTATTGATTTGATTTATTTATTTGATGTCTTCAAATATGTAAGAAAAAAGCTTCTTTTATTTAAAAGGAAAATGTTTCAGTTGATTAATAAAATGTTTTAAATGAGCAAAAAATGGTATATAAATAAAATAAATACAATAGATAAAATAATTTTTTCAGGCAATCCGTTAACTAATTTATAAATTTAGTTTTCTATTATTACAGTCGAATCTAGGTAATACTTCCCATTTCCAAAACTTGCATAGATATCCTACTTACTTAAATTTCATAAAATACTGATGAAAAATAATACTTTGAAACCAGTAAAACCCAAAATGTAACAAGAACAGGAAAATGTGATTTTTAATCTATGATTAGATGTTTACATGCAAAATTCAATATAGAAATTTTTGTCTTTAAAACGTCTTGCCCACAACAAATTTGGTTATCTTACAAAAGAAGCTTGTCCGCAAAACCTTCAGTGACTGTTTGGAGGAGGGACTTAATAAAATAATACTAATAACTATCTCTATATTTTCAAAACATCGAAAAAAAATTTTTATAATCGAAATTTTTTCATCAGTCTAATAATTACTTTGCAGCACAGGCATATCTTATTATTTAATTATCTGAACTTTTAATTTATGCTGCTACGAAGAAATCACCGTTTAATACTATAATGTTTATTACTTGCAAACATAAATTAAGAAGTAAATACAAATCCTTTTATTAAACTAGTGCTAATTATTCTATAAATCTAAATTTATTTGAACAGTTTTTCATCAAGTATTTTTTATTGTGAAGATTACTATTATTAATTTTATATTTTATAAATTTTGAATTTTTTTTTATTAAGTTTTTATTAAGTGTTTTTAAAAAACTATTAAAAACTATATTTATTATCAAAAAAAAGTAATAATAACTAAAATATCCATAATGATTATGATAATCATAATAATAATAATAATAATAATAATAATAATAATAATAATAATAATAATAATATAATAATGATAATAATAATAATAATAATAATAATAATAATAATAATAATATAATAATGATAATAATAATAATAATAATAATATAAAAATTTGATAATAATAATAATAATAATAATAATAATAATAATAATAATAATAATAATAATAATAACTTCCGTGATATTAGTAGCTACAATATAAAGAAAGTATACCTTTTCACTGAACACAATTCGGATATTTTCACAGAGATGTTTTGCAAAACAATTCACGTTGAGTGTAGAATAAATGAGCAAAACTTTGAAAAATCAAAATTTGTATCTTAATATGATAACGTCAAATTAAGAATTGCAAAAGAATGCAGAAATCAGTAAAGACAGAGAGGATTGAGTTGAAACCTTACAAATAGATACAGTGCAAACGAAGAAGAAACATTTTGTTTTCAAATGGAAATATAATTGAAATTGTAAATTTTGTAACCTCTAAACACAATATAATAAGCTTTAGTGTTTCTAGCGGATTATTGCTATCCTTCAGAGGAAGCCATAAATTAAAACCATGTGTAATTTCTGGTGAAGAAAAAATACTTTGGATATTGAAAAGAAGTGGAGATTTTATGGCTGAATATGAAGAATATATTATTTAGAAAGACAGTTCGATCACTTTCATGTAGAAATTGTTATCGGTGAATCGAGCTAATCTGAACCCGAAGTAACGTTTAACTGTAAAGAACAAATGATAAATTATGCAAAAGCTTATTCTTATTTTGAGAAGTTTGAAATCTCTTTTCTTGTTGAAAATAATTCCCGATAAATTCAATGTCATGCAAATGGTTAAAGATAAAATAATTTTTGAGAGAAAAATAAGAAAGCCAAAGAAAACTGAAAAAAATGATATAAATTTTGAGTTTAAAAATCAACTATTTGATTTTTTTTTATTTTGAAATATTAAAAAATTAAAATATATTAAAAGATAAAAAAATCTGAAAACTTTAAAGCTAGAAAACAATAGTAAAGACTATATCGAATTCATATAGACCAGATTGTGAAGTGACTGCCGAAAAAATATATTCCGTAGGTACTATAAAGTTTATTTTTGCTTTCTGATCTATTGTTTACAAATATGTCTGATTAAATAAAAATAAGATTAAATGGTATTATTCATTTATTACTTACCGGTTGGATTTTAATGCGAAAAAATTGTCAGATTTATTATTATCATTTCGAACAGCAAACAGCTCTAGAAATTGAAACAGTCTCTTCCCGAACGGAACTCGGGATAAACATTTCCAGGAAGTTAAAACAAAATTTACCCGAGCGAGACTCGGACCCCTCAGCGTGTGAACTAAATCAGCGTCCGAGTTACGCTCGGGCAAAACTATCAAAGGGAACAAAAATAAACCGTTATACCTTGATATTATTTGAACTCACTTATATTTGGATAACCCTTGTCTTATTGCTGTTTACCTCTACTATACCTTTAACACATTTAAGAACAAACTTTACTTTCGGTGACACAACCGATATTTAGCAATAGTTAAAGTGATATTTTGGTCACCTTATGAAAATTTGAGACCAATTTGTAAATCATTTTACTAAACTTTTCATTTTAATAATCATATTGTCTTATTCATATCAATATTTGAATGTTTTCAAGAAATATCGCTAGAAGTCCGATATTCCGACGGATTACCTGAAAAAATATTGCCCGTTTTGTAACCTATATCACACTTCGTAAGCTAACAATAGAACATTAATTATAACCAAATTTCTATTATTCGAAATAATTTTTAATTATTAAAACAACATACTGAAAATTTAAATTCCCCGCCAGATAAATTATAGTTTGTGCTAGAAATCCCGCCGCATTTTCCATTGTCAGACCAAGACTTTCATTGATTTTCCTTAAATATGGCACATCCTAAATTATTTGTAATTTTTTCTCCAAAGTTGATTTAAACAAACTGGCAATGCGCAAATCTTCAAAGATTTATTTTGAAAATCATGGGTTTTAATTTTTTGAAGAGATTCAAAATATATTTTCTCTTCTTCATTCTCAAAGAACGTTGAATTGTGGGTAAATGTCACAATTTTTTCTAGACTTTTGTTTTTAAAACCAAATATTTCCACCTTTGCATTTACGACTAATAACTAAAAAGTTTTATATATAAAGTTAACATAAAATATATGTATTTTAATTTATCAAAATATAATATAAATACTAAAAAAGTCAGTTTTTATCATGTAGCTCGTCAACATTTTCAAAGAAGCTCACGAGGTCAAAAGATATTGATATATTTTAAAGTTTTAGAACATATTTTATTTGCTTCACTTAAATCCTATACAATATTTTCTAATAACTACCCATTCAACCTTCAAATATTTCTTTGAAATATTTGGCCCTTAACACTTCTTTGTGCAGGCTGGGTATAAACTCTCATTTGCCCTCCATGGAGAGATTTGACCACTGCCCGTTCTGATTGGCTGAATTATTGTATGACTCATCTAAATGATGACTCATTAAATGTATCAATAGTCGGGGGAAAATTTGATTTGAATCAATGAATAATACAACCAATCACCTGGGAGATTCTTTCAAAGACAATAAGTCACTGTCAAACCATGTTTTTGGAAGAAATTGACCACTAGACCATATAAAGATTAAAAACATTTATGGAAGTACCTAAGATTTCGGATATTTAAAAAAATGTTGTTAAAAATACAATGAAATTTTAAAAACGTGTAATGGGAAAAAATAGTGAAAAATAGAACTTAAATTGAATTCAGAGTCATTTTAAAAATAATTTTCAAAATTTTTTCGAATGCCTAGTTTTAGTCAGAGATTTTTTGTAGGTTATTAAATATATAGATACTTAAATTTGGTTGAATGCTGGAGATTGATGAAAAATAGATTAATAAAACAACTTGACAACTACCAAAAGGTACTTTTTTTCAATAATAACTTTTAGCTTGCTTAAATAATTTCAAAAATAAATTTCGTAAATAAATACTATAATCTCTTTAAATTTACTTTTATTAAATAACTTTACCTTGGTAAGAAGGTCATCGAAAGAATAAACTGAAGGATGGAGGGATGAACTTTCTAAGCAAGTTCCATTCCCAGCAATCCAAAACAATTCCGAATTATTATTGATTGTCACAATTAAATCGATTAATTTTAATAAATTTTTCTAAATATCCAATAATTGATTTTTTTATTTGTAATAATTAATTATTACCTTTTCTTCATATTTCATGACCGATTGGACTATTTCTTGAACCTTTTCAATAATATATGAATTAAATTCATTCATGATATAAATATTGTTCGTTGTTTTTGTTAAAGCAAAGAATTCAGAAATATCACTTAGACCATAAATCAAAAAATTATATTCACTTAATTCAGTATTCTATATATTAAATATTATTATTAAATTTTGTTTAAATGTTACTTCTAAAAAGAAAGTAGTGATCAATGACTGATTCGCTATCAGAAATATCTGATTTCCTTGAAACTTCCGAATTGTTTCCATATTTATTGAGCCTCCAGCGTTTATTATGCTTACTTTGTAGCCAAAATTCATGAAACATCTCAAGGTTTCATTGAAAACCATTAAATTATCTAAAAAATTAAAAATTTCTTTTTTAATTTAATATTTTAAATTAATAATAAAAGATTTTATTTGCTCATATTTGCTCATACAATATTTTTAACATTTCATGAGTGATTTTATTTTTCATTTAAGAAAGATTTTCTTTTATTTTTGATAATGTTTTTTAAAAATTATATTGTAAATTATCTATAAATATATATTAGGTTTGTCATAAGATTTAAATATTTTCTCTTATCACATTTTTTCTTATATAAACTAATTTAATTTTTTATTTTAAAATATATATATTATGAAATTAATTTTAATTAATTATTAATTAATTTCATAATAGCTAAATTCAACATAACTCTCCTCTCAGTTATTCTGATGCAGACCTTAAGTAAACCTTTTAGGCTTAAGTGGCATTTCCAACCTTTCCGTTGTAGGGTGGGCTATACACAGTTGTTTGTCAGTAAATTAATGTCTTGCTCTTATAGAAGTCATTGAATAGAGCCTAATTGTTATCCTTGATAACTTATTATTATTGCCGGATCTCCATATCTACTAATACATTCTCTTTCCACCGCCTTGAGTATACTTAGACTTGTTATACCATTCATTGGAATTGCTTCTTCCAATAAATTGACCTATCAATTATAGCGTCTTTTGCTATCTAAAATATATTTTCATAATGTTAAAGCCAAATGAAATTTGTTGGTCCTTTTGTTATTAGATTGTGAAAAAAAAATTTAATTGTTCGTTTAGAAATTAATATATTAATAAATGTTGTAATTTCGAATAAGTATTATTTACAGTCATCATAGAGATGTAATAAAAATAAATCATAAAAAATAAATAAAAATAAACAGATAAAGTTGTTACATAATTTTAAGAATTCATTGAACGAAATTAAGTTAAATTAAATTTTACTTTTTTTTAAATTTATTTGCTTTCTATTTTCACTCGGATTATTTTATACCTTGGCGGTTATAATTAGATCAACACGAAATAATTAATTGTAGATATGAATATCTTATACTTATTTTGTTTCTTCTGGAAATACAAGACATTGAATTCACATTTCAGTATAACAAACCAAATTTCAATAAATGAATGAATGCATTGTTTGAGTTTTTACTCAAAGTGCCATTGTCACCCCTCTCCTATTCACTTGTGTGTTTTAAATTTTTTTTATTATTTTATAATTAAAATTTTTGATTTTAATTTTTTTAAAGGAAATATTTTTTTAATTTTTTCAGACATCCCTGATTTTTTTTTAATATAGTTAAAAAAAAGATTTTTAAATAATTTGAAATTTAAAATAAAAGGTTTACTGCTTTGAGCTTTATCAGGAAACATATTCTATTTCAAATAATTATAATGATAAAAATAATTTTAATCTTCTTAAAACTAATTACATATTTTCGCTGTTGCGGTTAAATTGCTTTGTAATTCAAAAAGAATATATAAAATTAATTAATTAACAAAGGCAATCTAAAATGAAATTTAAGTTATTCTCATTAATAACTAATTAAACAATTAAAATTGGTTACTATCACTTAACAACTAACTCTTGAATTAAGCCAGTTCTAAATCAGACCCCAACTCTTGCATTTAAACAAAAATAAAAAATAATAAAAAACATATTTCAACTACAAAAACTTCAACTAGGTTTGCATTTTATTAAAAAAGAATTCTTTCATAAATGAAAAACTTCACTGAATAAAATTTACAATTTTTATTTATTTCTAACATTTACAAAATGCAGTTATCAATTAAAACTAAGAATTTTTATTAAAATACTTGATTCATACATATACTATGGAAAAGCGATTTTTTTAAATTTTAAACAGATTTTATTTTTTAAAAAAATTAATTTTTAATAATATCTATTTGTTATTTAATTATTTGAATATTAATATATTGTAAATGAATAGTTACCAAGAACGGCGAATCGAAGAAATTTTGAAAGATGACAACATCAGCTATTTTTTGTAATGTATTTAAAAGAAAAATTACATAATTAAAAATTTACATTTTTATACAATTTATAAAATGTTGACTTTGTGGAATTAAAATATTAAATAAACAAATTATAAAATATTTTCATTTTCTATTTTAAAAAATAAAAGTTTTAAAATGACATACGTGATCTATCCGAATTTAAAATGAGTATTTCTAATTTTCTAAAAATGGCCCTACCGAATATGCAAATTGACCTGATTGACAATGGGCTTTTAGAGTTTTGAAAAAAGCCTTTGATTTACAAAGTATTCTATTTAAATGTGTAATTAAATTTTACTTTCTACATTGATAGTCGGTACGAGTAAAGCTGGGGAAAGCTTTTGATTTTCTTTATAGCAATTTGAAAGACACATAATTAAATTATAATTAATTTGTGGGCAAGCTAAAATTGATTTTATAAAAAATTCAATCTCAGAGTCAATATGAGAATACCTTTAATTAAATTCAGCATGGAAAAATGCAAAGAATATTCAAAATTTTCGAAAAAAATACTGTTGAATATTTTGTTTAAAGTTGTATTAGGGAATATCTCGACATTGTTTGAGTAGATAGCTGAATAAATTATTAAGCATTTAATAAATAATTTTAAATATATTTTTACCAATATGAATTGTTGATGATGAGAAATTATTTAATAAAAATAAAAAAAATAATTTGCATGCATGATTTATTTTCATCAATATTTTATAAAATTTACGCTTTTTAATTTCACAGGAAACACTTTATTTAACAGTTAAATTAGCCAATCGCAAATGAGCAAAATTTAATTCGTAATCTTAATTTAAGTAATTAATTGACTTTTAAATTAAATTCTAACAACATTTACATAAGTAAACACCTAGGAAACTTTTGTAAAAATTACATACTTTAATGTTATTTTTCTAATGAAATGTTTGATTAAATTAAACAAGAAATACACAAAAATTTACATTTCGAAATCGTATTATTACAATTATCAATTATTAAGAATATTAATTTATCTAAACTCATTTCATTTAATCTTTAAAAATTATTAGTTAATTTTAATTATAAATGTTAAATAATCTTTAATTGTACATTTTTTGACAATAAAACCACAATAGAATTTGGGTTTGAGATTTATTACTAAACATATTTATTGATTTAAACCAGGGGTTCTTAACCTTTTTTACTTCATACCTCACCTAATATTTATATTATGTTCTCACCTCCAGCATAAATAATTTATTTTAAGAAAAGATAAGAAACATAATTAGTGGTATACCAACATTACATATATTATTTTATTTTTACCATTTTAATATATATTTATAAAAAAAATCATATTTAATTCATACTGATATAAAAAATTATATTTTATATTAAATTTCATGTTGACAAAATTTATTTATGTGAAAAATTTATGTGAAAACAAAATCTCATACCTCCCCCAACACATTAGTATACCTCCCCAAGGGAGGTATACCTCACCGGTTAAGAAACCCTGATTTAAACGATTTTGACACTATTTTAAATACATTTAAATAACCTAAATAATTAATCTAAAATTTTTAAAACCTTCTGAGTAAAATAATTATTAATACATGAGTTTTATTGGCTAATCATCATTAGGTGACTATAATTTCCAGTGCTTTAATCAGGCGCAATCAAAAGGCAACTTATGGTTTCCTTAGTCAGTCTTTCTACAAAAGCTTTAGTATATTCATTTTTATTCAAAAGAAAAACGACCTTGTGTATGCTTTTGTTAGGTTTTTCAAACGTTAAAGATAATGGCCAAGATTTAAAACTCAAACTCTTAATCATTTTCTCGTATATTTCGTATATTCGTATAAAGCCGCATGTTATTTGAAGTATTACATAGACCTGTATTTGTTGGCTTTCTATATATTTATGTTAAAAATTGATAAAGTTTCATAACAAAAACTTAATTAAATTAAGAAAGGTGTTTGTTGTTTTTAAATTTAATGTTGAGAATACAGTAGGTATTGTTGGTGACATATCTTAATTCTGATAAAAAATTAATGTTTTGAAATTTGGACCTAAACATAGTATTAAACATCGTATTAATGACCAATGGTTTATTGCCCAAATTGAATTCTATTTTAGTTACTTGACAAATTTTTATTGTAGCAAATTCATTAATGCAGATAAAGCTAAACACAGGTTACAATCAAATTCTGATGGGTATCTTAGGAAAAATAAATTACAAAATACTAGCGATTTTACTATTTTAAAGAAACTTTATAAAAAACCAGTGAAAGTTTGTAAGTTTGATAAAAAAAATGAAGTTTTAGTTTTGATTGAAGTTGATTATTTTGACAAATTATATATTGTACTTCAAGGTCAACAATTCGTTAAGATGATTAATTTAGTCAAATACATTAAAGTTAAACAACTCTCGCAAAAATATCAAGTAAAAATTCTTAATAACCTTATTTTCCATCTTGATGAAATATAAACTCTTAGATTCTGATCTTAGTAAATAACTATATGTGGTTGGATATGAGTGTCGAGATTCATTTTAATTTGTTATTATTATAACAAAACAGGCTATTGATTCTTCTAATTATATGATATTTTTCGATACAATTAGTTTGTTTAAAAATGTTCCATTAAATGAAACTATTTGATTTTTGTTGTGATTTGTGAAAAGAGAATATGGTGAAGGATCAGACATTAGGTAAAGTTTCATTTTGTGAATTGTTGAGGTTTGCCACTTATTTTTTCACATTGGGAAACATCCTTTACAGTTTACATAATTTAAACTCGAATGAACTCTTTTTTTGACTTTGATTATTTTTTTCCTTTTCGAATTGTTTTTTCTTCAACGATTAACTGCTAATTTAGGGTTACCATACGTTCCGGTACACCGTGCCCTGGTCCAAGATTTATTTGTCTCAGTCAATTTAAAATTTATGAATGAATATATATTTTTTTAAACCTGAAAGTCCAAAATAACGAAATGTTCCCGAGCGAGCTGGGTACGGGTCAGTTAGTATCTAGTATTGATACACGCACGTGGCAAAACCAACATTCGAAGCAACACCTCAGCCCTCTTCAATCCCCCTACACCAGTTATCAGAAAAAGAAAGACCAATTTTTTACTTGAAATTAATTTGAGTCTATTAATTCAAATGACAAATGTATGATTGTCGATAAAAGTTTTGTTTTTTTTCAGGGGGGCGTGAAGCGTAGCGAGAAGGAAGAGAAGATTGTCCCGGTCTATAGTCCGAGAATTAGGACAATTCTATGCTAATTGTTTATTCATGATTTTGCTTCTTATTAAATTTTCGAAAAATAATAATTATATTAACAAACAGTAAATTAATTAAACTTTATCTTGTGTTAAGAATTAAAACGAATTCCAGTCAATATAACTTTTTGTGATAAATATAATTGATTGCCCAATTAAAATACACAAATAATTCAGTAACAATATGAATTCAACAACAATATGCATTACGTGCTTAATCAGTCATGCAGGAATAATAGCACCTTTACAATAGACTTTGAAACTCACCATCATTAAACTGCTAGTGGTTTTCGACAATCGGTAGAAGCGATCTATTTGATTTCTTTTCTGTAACTTGAGAACGCTTTTAACTCGCGATTAATAACAATATAATAACTGATTTGAGCTAGTTATTACTCAGAAAATCTCGTTTACAACCATAACTAAAGTTTCTCTTTGTCGTTTTCTACAATTATTTTTGTTCTTTAGCTTTGTCTCGGTTTTATTTTCTGTTTATTCAGCTGATCTCCCAATTTATGTTGCTGCCTTTAATAAGTGCTTATTTGCTGACATTTAAAATTATTTCTTTTTTGCTTTCCTTTTCCTTTTACAATCTTTGGCATTTACATTTTTTTGTTATCTAGGACTCCTGACAAAACCCGCAACTTTTTTTCTTTTTTCTTTTCTAGATTTCACAGGTGGTTTTCGATAATTTTGACCAACTTGTCCGGATAAAATAATTCTATCTATTGTTTTTTCTATCTATTCTTTTTAATTTGCACTTATTAATGAAGAACGACCTTGTGGTGTTTATTTTCTTAATTTTTTCTTTTAGGGTACCCAAACCATACACTTTACAATTTACACATCCCCCGATTATTTCATTTAATTTTTAATTTTTTATTATTTAGGTATCCTTAACAAAGTTATCTAAAAGAAGTTGAATAAGGTTTCTGTATATTTTATGTCTAAAATCGTTCTTAAGTTCGTTAAGCTTGATTTGCTGTAACTCCTAACACATAATTTTATTGAATTCGACTCCAAAAGATTCTTTCACAAAAACTTCCATGCATAATGTTAACTTAACTTTTATAAATAAGAAGAAAAGACTCTTATAACTAATATTTATTTTTTTCAAAACCGCTTTATTATGTACAGAAAACAAAGAATTGTTTGTGTTGCTGTAAACTTAAGAAAGATATCAATTGTATAATACCGGTCTGGAGACCACTTCTAAGTAATCAAGGCTGACCCTAAATTCGTCAACATCCCGAACTAGATTATAAGATCAAGAGTTACCCGATAATTAGAGCTATAGTAAAGACTCAGAAATTGGCCACTACTTTTCCTCAAATCCTATATTATTTAGCTGAAACGAAAACTACATAGTACAGCATAAATACTAATATCTTGATTTTATTTACAAAAGACAAATAGTAGTTAAAATTCATGCAACGAAATCAAAAATGAATTCAAAATTTACCTAATGCTCAATATTTTCCAAATATCCGCAAATGCTCAATCGATAATATCTATTCCTAAATTGTCTCGAATAACTTGATTCTGTCTCAGTTGTGTGCTTTAACAAATCCTCAACTGTCTATTAAAACACAAGGTTATTTTTCAGATGTGTGTTTTAACCAATGCTTAATATGTTTGCTAAATTGCTTCCCTCGGTTATGATTTGTGCGGTTTATTTATATAAAAGTTAATTACTAAACATAAACTAATCTAATTATAGTAAAATTTAAATTAATTTATTTATTATTTTTAAGTTACCGTTAATAGCAATTTATATTTAATAGAAATAATTTATAGTTTAAAAATAATAATATTAATTACTATTTTTAAAATTACTTAAAAATAACTAAAAAGTATTTAACATTTGATTATAGATAAAATAAAAACTATATATATATATGCAAATTTTGCATTATTATATTTTAAATTTCAATGTAAAATGAAACATTATTTTTTGGATTACTTATAAAATGTAAGTAAATTATTTCATATTAATATATATATATTTTTTAAATATTTTTGAATAAAAGGAAGTGTACATTATTTTGTAAAAGTGCCTACAAAGTGTATTATTTTTCTGTGTTTTGCTCACAAATTGATGCACGAATTTCTAAAATCCACTTCAGCCAAATAGTTTTCTCAAATAACACGTGGCCTCTACCCGCATATATTCTCTTTTATACAATATACAGTAATTACTCTGTTATAAATAACCGCCATTTTATACTACATAACCTCCATTAATATAGAAATTTTAATGGATTTTTTAATAAATTTTATTATTTTTTACTCTAAAAGCCACCGTTTTCTAGAATCCGCCATCTTTTTCACAGTCCCGTTTTTGGCGGAAAACAGAATAGTTACTATGTTTTTTAAAGTTTTTCTACGAAATTTAACTTATCTTTTACCAACTTTTACAGTATTATTCTTTTTTATTGATTTAGTTAAAATTCGCTATTTATATGTCATTTGTGCTACAAACGGTATATATATAAAAGTACATGAGCAATAATATTTGGTCTGAAATTTGTGAGAGTTAATATTGAATCGTAATTATTATTCAAATTAAAAATATTTTTTTAAATTTAAAGTATCATTAGAACGACTAAATTCAGTTTCCTATAATGAATTTGGAAACTTAATAAAAGTAAATAAACTTTTCCAACATTAAAAAAATTTCCAAAAATTACAACAAAAATCGTAATAATTTAAGTATGGAAAAATTTCAGATAAATTGGTAAACTTTCACTATTTTGAAAGTTACCATCCTATAAATTCCTTACTGAAAAAGGATATAACCCGTTAAACATATTTACTTCTCAAAAAGTTTTTTCTAAAAAGGTAATTTGTAATATTGATAATTTCTAAAACAAAAGTTTATGATATTTGTGTTCTATAAATATAAATAAAATTTGCTGTTAACAGAAAAAATTTTTAAATTTAAAAATAATTTGAACTTTCAAAGAAAACATAAATAATTTTTAGTTTTATTTTAATAATATGAATATCCAATTCATTTTAATATGAATTCATCATTTTCTTTGGGACAATAATACTATTTCCGCCGCTTTAATCAACTCTTCACTTTTTCTCTGTGCCGCAGCTGCTTTCTCTATTTATTTTTTAAAAAATTAGAAATAAAAAAAACTCCACACAAATAAATTTTCAAATACAAATGAATGTATGTTATATATATTATGAAAATGAAATATTTTTTAAAGTTTTTTTATTTATTTAATAAAATGTAATACTAAATTAACTATTGAAAATAATTATTTTCAAAGGCTGAATTACCAAGTATTATTATTATTATTATTATTATTATTATTATTATTATTATTATTATTATTATTATTATTATTATTATTATTATTATTATTATTATTATTATTATTATTATTATTATTATTATTATTATTATTATCATTATTATAATTATTTTTTTATTAAAACTTGTCGACATTGTTTATAACATGTTATTTTTGAAGTGTATTCGAAAACATCGGTAGCACTGTATTTTAGCATGTAACGAGTTGGATGTGTTATTGCTAGGATCTTTGGGTGACCTTTAAAAAGATTAGTGAAAATGAGATTGAGCACTTCAAACACATTTTTCTTTATATTTTTTCATCCTTCATTTTAAAACTACAATATGGTCATTCTTGAAACCTCTAGTTCATGCATCTTAATGATTGATCAGTTTTTTGAACAGAAAACTAATAAATTTTACTGAAGAACAAAATACTGTGAGATGTTTTAAATTTTGGTACAGTTTTATAATTATTATGATTAATTTAAAAAGTAGTAAAAAATAAATTGTTTTAAAATTTTAAAAATATTTTTCATAAAATTTAAAATTTAAACTTTACTAAGCCAGTTAAACTTTTAATTTTTCTTAAACTTTACATAATTCATTAAAATGTTTATAAATGACATTGGATAGAAATATCATTTCAATTATATCTTATTATTTTCAGGTTAATTAAATGTTTCAAGAGCTTTTCCAGGAATATCAAACCGCAACCCAATATATAAACTATCAGAGTTACAATGAAAATTCCGGCTGAGCTTTCAAAGTTAATAGGAGCTGGTTCAATTGCATCCTGAGTACAAGCCAAGTCGTCCGTTTTCAGATCTTCCGAAACCCATTTCATTATTACTCCTGTATTGCTCAAGGTTTGGATTCTGAAATTACAGTAATCGCTTTTAATAAATGGTATAGATAAAAACAACAAATATTAAATTGCCTATTGAAATGACATAAAGAAAACTATTCAACAAAACAAACAAATATAATATTGTATTACAAATATTACGTTTTTCGGCAAAGTATATTCCAATGAACGCCTTCTGGAATGCATAAAGTTAAGTTAGTTTTGTTATATTACTGTATAAAATAACAAATATTGTAACCTCCGGTTTTAGATGGGGAAGTTATGCAGTGTTTTCATTGTCAATTATATTTCATTTATTAAGTAATGCTGAAATTGCAAAAAATCTTTTTAAATTTTTTTTTGTTTTACTTATAAAATAGTGTTGAAATTATAAAGTTACGAATTTTAAAAATTAAGAACTATAATCAATTTCAAAAAATTATAATTTTATAAAATATTAGTCAATTTCTCATGATATATTTTACGTAAATTATTTGTAAATAAATTAGACGAGACAGTTAAATAATAATAAGAGTAATTATATTCTAGTCTGATTTTTTTTATTCATAATTGAGTTTCTGACTGCATAAATTCATGGATTGAGTGATGTTCACATTTTTTCTGTTTATTGCAATTTTAATTTAGAAATGGTATGTAAATATTTGTTATTGGAATTGCGATTATTAAATATTGCCCATGCGTTATTACGCTTATAATAGTTTTTTAATTAAAGAAATTATTTTAATTAAAATGAAAAGAAGAAAGTTTTATTGTATTGTCTGCTAACAATATTGTTTTAATAAAATTTATTTTATGTCTAATTCAGTAATGTTAAAAGAAAATAGTAAAGTGGTTCCTCGGTATAGGTCTGCCATGGAATAAGTTCAGCTTGGTATACGTTTTCTTCAGACTCGAACAAGTTAGATTTGAATAGGACCTTTGGTAAGAACACGACTTGCGTGCTCGAAATTTTATTAGTGAAAAGGAGTCAAGATAACGCGCAATACTCTTTTTAAACTTACTCTCTTCAAACCAGTTTCTACCATTTAGTGAACAATCCGTGACACAACACTGTATATTTTCAGGTGATTTTGTGTTTTATCGTGTAAATCTTTATTGAGTTTATTAACCATGAGTTCGTTTGGTATAAGTCCAAAGATCTGGAACAGATTAAGGACGTATACAGAGGTATTAGTGTATTTCTTTTATATTATCTGAATATTAGGCTTTACTTTATTAGAACTTTTACAGAAAACCTATATATATATTTCTTATTTTAAATGTAGATAATAGATCTTTTTCTATTTAAAATACAAATAAAATAGTTGATATAAAAATTTATAAAAATTTTAAAACCAGGAAAGAATAAAATGGTCAAAGATCAAAAATACGTTTCAATGTAATTTAAGTGTTGAAATCAACAAAGTTGTTTTTTGTTGATTTCTCCACATATATCACAACACTTGGTCTTGAACTGAAAAGGTTAGCATTATTTATCCTCTATAAATTCATTAACTATAATTACTTACTCGTTATCAAATACTTCTTTATAATCTGCATACTTTGGTAACATAAACCCAATAAATGTCGCTTCAATCACTTCTGACACCACGGTATATCGGGTGCAGTTCAGACTCCTTACGTAGGCCATTGTGCTATAATCACCCAGACAGGCAACATTGGCTGTTGATAGATCTGCCAACTTAAATCTCATAATTCAGAATAGGAAAGACAAATAAAATAAATCTCTTTTAATATTTTCGTGATCTTTGCCACTGACAAAAGAATAAGTAAGTAATTTTTCCAAGTATGTTCATTGCGAAACGAATACACGAAAACTTTAATTGTGTTGGGCTATAAGCCATAATTTAAACAAAAATGAGAAATTTGTGTAAATTAAAACAAAATATTTAATGGCGTTTGGAAATTAGCAATATGGCTGCTGTAACATAAGCACGTACAGCAAGCAGAAATCAAAAATAAAATAAAACATTAAATAAAACAAAATAAAAACATAACAAAATTAAATAAAACAAATATTAATTAAAATCATTGAAAAGCCTACGGATGCAGAAAGAAACACAAAACTAAAACATAAAACCGCCAAAACCTTTTAAAAGAAGGTTTAGAAAATACATAGGCGGAAGCGGCGACCAAGAATTTAAATATCAAAGGGTAAAAAGAGAAACAATCAAAGAGAATGGTTAAATAATCAAAAATAAAAATTTACCAAAAATTGAGAAAATAATATCAAAAAATAGAGAAAAATAAGAAGAAAAATAAAATATTTAAAATAAAATAAAAGCAATAAAATTCCTCGAAAAATAGCCGAAAAAGGCTCAAAATACTCTGATTGGTCGCACCCAGGCATGAAAACATTATATATACAGCAATCATTTTCATAATTTTAGTCATTTGTAGACACAAAAGTTTTTAGACATTTGTTGAGACAATTTATTTTAGACACTTGTATTAGACAAAAACATTTTTAGACAGTAGTTTAGTCAATTTTTATGCCGACGTATGACAATTTTTCAAATTTTGATGCTTGACCGTCAAACTTGTCGATTGTAAGTATTGTTTTTTTGTACAAATATATAAGTTAATGTTTTGTTTAATTTAACTTATTCTGGATGGCTTCGATGTCTTTTGGCATCGCTCGGCAGGTTCCCCCTAACTTATTTATATTTATTTTATATATATTAAGTCGTTGGACAAGTGGTGAATCGATATTCAATTCCCACAGTTAAGTTTGCGAGATGTTGACGTGTCGATTTATTATTTTCCACCATTCGGAGTCTGGTGCGACTGGTCAGCTTTGCATTGATCACAAAATAGGACCCTACGAAAAGAAGGTATTTTGATCTAAGGGAATAAGTTTTAAACTTTGCATAGATTTTAACAAATTAATTACACCCAGTACACCAACAATTGTTTAAACAAATATTTATTAACATTGTTTTTTTTCAATATTTTGTATTAATGGATGAATTACGACACGAATGCAAACAATGGAAATATTTATGCCTTTGGAAACTCAACCTTCATCTGTTTTTGAAGCTTTGGACATAGTTCCAATAAGGCTTCAAAATATCCATACTCTTCTTCGCATTTTCATTACTATCTCAGTCATTACATGGCCTCCTTAAAGATCATTTAGCAACCTTAAGTTACTGAAAACCTTATTCAGACATCGAATGAAAGATGAGAGTTTAAATGGTTGGATACCGATGTAGTAATCTATCGTTTTACTTTGTTAATATTTTCGTCGCATTAATTTTGTCTTATAAGACATGAAATGATTGAATAACACTGTGTTATGTGAAAGATTATTTATGCATGAGCTGTATCTACAATGACAATTGTGGTCATTTTTAATCATTATTTGTTAGAATTTTAGATGATTATAAGGCCAGTTTTAAAACATTACATAATTCTTTAAAAATCATCCCCCTCCACCAAAAAATCTTGTATCTGTCACTGTCTAGATATATATTTTATTATTAATTACAGATTGTGCAAAATGACAATTTTATACTTAACCAACTAAATAACGTATTCATAAGGTGTTTACCAATGGGTGGCAATTCGCTACATATTTACTTTTTGAGTAAAGCTTTTGAAGGACGCAATCATTTGAATTCTAAAATATAAAAATAAAAATAATTAATTAATTCAAAAATAATAAATTCAAACAATCTGCTTCAAAATTTCTTTTTAAGACTATAGATGGATATTTTATTTTATATTGGTCGAAAGTCTTAAAAGGAAAGAAGAAAATTAAATGGAAAAAAATATATTAATGAGTATAAAAAAATTTCACTGATAACTTGCTTCTGTAATTTATATTTAATAATTGTATTTTATCAATTAATATTTATTCAAAAAATAAAATTAAAGAATTTAAACAAAATATTAAACAGGTTTTCTAACCATGATAAAATATAAAAATGTATTTCAATAACTGAAACTATGAATAAAAGCAACTTAAACACATTTTAATCTTTTCAAATGTAATTATATATAATAATATAATTTGTGTAAAGAAAAATTGAGTAAGTTTGAAGCTTTCATTCTTTTATGTCGATATTACTTTTAAGTGAACTATATTTGGTGGGCCGTGAGTAAAACAACGTTAACAAACACTGCAATAGAAGACTTGACAATTGAAATGTGTCAAAACCCGGAAAACAGCTGTTAAGCAAGCTTGTTTTAAATATCTGTTTTATAAAAACTATTTTCTCAAAATAAATATAATTATTATTGTTTAAATTACAAGTTGGTCTTTTAAAAAAATAATTCTTTTCAAATAACGGAAATTAAATATCATTATTATTTTTACTCTTTGTTGTTCCTTTGTTCTTTTCACTTATCTTCATTTAGTTCTTTACTCCAAATTGATCTTTTATGTTTTTATCCAAAGGTTCGACAATTAAAGAAGACAGCTGAAATTTTGCGTTGACAATATGAAACATTTATTTTTATAATTGAAAACTAATTTGTTTCAAATGAAATAATTTTTTATTTTATTTAGTTTTAATAATCTTGCAATTAAAAAAATTTGTGTATTTTATTTGGAATGGATGTGATTGAGATTTTTCATAGAATTCTCACAGAAATTTACTTTTAATGTTTCAGCCGTTGAATGTCCGAATGTCAGATGCAAAATTATATCTTCAGAATTTGCGACCTCTTGCAAGGTGTCAGGCAGCTTTTCTCCAGTGTTGATTGTGAGAAAAGATGTCAGATCGGCTGAATAAAGTTGAATTATTTTATTTTGAAGTTTTAAATTTGTAATTTTAAAATTAAAAATTTCTAGGTGTTCATATTTCATAAACTTAAAAACCTTTAAAAAATGTTTAAAAAATCAAAATATTGTTAAGTAAGTATTTTAAGGAACTAATTTTAGTGAACAATAATTATTGTAAGATAAGTTTAAATGCCACTTCAAAAACATAATGCACTAAAATAAAATTTATTCTGTTTCTGAGAAAATTATATTTCCCCAAAAAATATGAAAAATAATAATGGTTTTCAATCTTAATCAAAGTATATCAAATGAAAACCTTTTTATTTTAAAATAAACATTTTCAAATCAGATAAATTAAAATACTTTTTACAACCATTTTAAAAACCTACAGTATGTTATAAAACAGTCAATATAGAAAATACAACATTCAATTACTTAAATACATTCAAAGTTTCTGATGAATAATAATAATAATAATAATAATAATAATAATAATAATAAATAATAATAATAATAATAATAATAATAATAATAATAATAATAATAATAATAATAATAATAAATAATAATAATAATAATAATAATAATAATAAATAATAATAATAGTAATAATAAATAATAATAATAATAATAATAATAATAATAATAATAATAATAATAATAATAATAATAATAATTAAAAAACACCAACTACTGTATATTCTATAAAATAACATTTCACTATATATTTCACTACTTATTAGAGAACATACTACTTACTTTGCAAGACGTTGAAACAATCCTAAGTTTAGTTTTATCTATATGTTTGAAGATCTTATTCTTAAACTCTTAAATTCACTAATAAGTCTCAAGTCTTAGTTGGTCTTTGTTATGAGCTCGTTTATCAATTTTCAAGTAATGAGTTTAATGCCACATGCATTGGAGAGACTGTCCGTCATCTCTGTACCCGAGTTGCTGAGCATTGTCACTCACATTAGTGATCATTTTAGAAAATGTACTAATAAAAAGATAGGTATGTCTGACTTCAAGATAATTTCAAAAAATCTGAGTAATTATTGGGAGAGAATAACTTGCGAGGCCTTGTTGATAAAATCTTTAAATCCTATAATTAATGTTCAAAATGTTCAGTCTACAAGTATTTTGAATGTATTTAAGTAATTGATTGTGAATTGTGTGTATGACGTTTTTGATGTTTTGTAAAAAAATATTTTTTTAAATTTAAACTTTTATTTTTGCGATTTTAAATTTAATTAATTTAAATTTAAATAATTTAATTTATTTATTTACAAATATTTTAATTTAATGAATATTTGATTTTTATATATTTTTATAAAATTAAAATTAAATTTTGCAATTTGAGTTGAATACGATTATTATTGATTAATTTGTTTGGATTTTCCTATTTTCATTTAGATTTTGTTAATGTGATTTCTAACCTGAAGAAAACTGATAAAAGGTCGAAACATATAGTGAAATGTAATTTTATAGAATTTTCAGTTGGCGTTTTTCAATTTTTAAAACATTGCCTTATTTCTTTGATTAATAATAATATTAATAATAATAATAATAATAATAATAATAATAATAATAATAATAATAATAATAATAATAATAATAATAATAATAATAATAATAATAATAATAATAATAATAATAATAATAATAATAATAATAATAATAATAATTATAATAATAATAATAATGATAATAATAATAATAATAATTATAATAATAATAATAATAATGATAATTATAATAATAATAATAATAATAATAATAATAATAATGATAATTATAATAATAATAATAATAATAATAATAATAATAAATAATAATAATAAACATATACATTGATTTTGATTTATACTTTGATATATATTTTTTGATTTTAAAATGATTAATAATGTTTTATTATTGTAATATTTATTAATAAATTATTTATTATTTTATGATTTATTAAGTAAACAATCACCTGAATAAACTGCCAAAATTATTGCAGAAAATATCCACCAAAAAGCTGTAACCATTCGTGAAGACATTGGGTAGGCATGAAAATCTTGTCCTAAAATATTATTGGTAATAATCAGAATTATTTTAAAATTTTGATAATAAAATAAGTTTATTTTAACACATTTTTTAATAATTCACGGCGGAACTGTTTTTCATACAAATAATTTTACCGACAAGAAATAAGTTCGCATAATATATTTTATTAATTAAATTAAAATTATTATCATTTTTAAATATTTAAATATTTTTCAAACTTTTTAAAAATTGAATCACACAAAATTGGCAAAAGAACTTAATTAAAGAGAACACCAATCCAAAATATATTTCATTATGGTATTACTTAGATAGTATTCAGATCTTGGTTATGAATATTTATGTCATTGGAATGACTACCCGTCATCTCCATTCTCAAGTTCTTGATCACTGTCGACTGAAAGAATTGATTAATATCAGTGAATATAATTGTTGGCTTAATTTTGTGTTTATAAGTGGATTTCAAGTTCTACTTAGATTTTGTACGGATCTTGGTTTTCAATTTATATGTCATGGGTGTGATATCACATAAATTGGAACGACTGTGCGTCATTTCCTCTCTTAAGTTTTCGATCACAATCGACTGATGCAATTGATTAATATTAGTGAGCTCAATTTTTCGATGCAGGATGAAACTAAGTGTAAAATAGTTTTGGTACAAATTTTTAAATATTTTGTTGAAAATTCTATTTAAATTTTGTTAAGGTCTCAGTTTTGTAAAATTTGAAAAATTTATTTTATTAAACATTTTGTAGAATTTGTGATTTTAAAAAGAAGCAAAAAAGTTTTAATTTTTGATAAAATGTTTTGAGAATTTAAAAGAAGAAATTTAATAAGGGTTTATTCTATATAATTTAGAGTTCAAGACGAAGTACCTGATGATGACTGTTATTCAGTCGAAATATATTGTAGCTGAATATATATTTTGAATTGGTGTTCTCTTTAATTTTTAAAAATTATTTTAAAATATTTTTCTGATTTTAAAATGTCAATTTTAACAAATAAATTGTAAAAACGAAATTTAAAAAATTTAAATTGCGAAGTACTTGACTTAACATAACATGTGCCATATGTGAAATGATGTTGATAAGGTAGTTGGATCGGACAATTATTGTTCGAAATGTCAATAGCATATGTGCTTTGAATGCTTTTAAATAGTTTGAGATATATATATACATATATAAAATATGTGAATTGATTGTGTTCTTGATTTCGGTGTTTTAAATAATTTTTTAAAATAAATATTTTTAGAAAAAGTTTCTTTTAAAAATGTTAACATTTGAAAAAGAATTTATTATTTAAATAAAATTAAACTAATAAAAAATATTTATTTTAAAATTTAAAAAAATTGAATATTTTTTTTTAATATTCTACAATATCCGCAGTTTTACATATCTTAACTGATGGTAAGATGAAAAGTGTCTAAATATATGTTAAACAGTGTCCTTGAATGACGTATTTTTGTATTTAAATAAATCTTTTTAAAAATGTTTTCATTTAAATATTTTAAAAGTAAATCTAACATTAAAAGAAAAATAAATATGACTTCTCACCACTACCAACCTTGCATAAAAAATACCCCGATAGATATCCATAAATGCTCTTTATACAAAATTTCATCTTCAATAGCAAATGGTAATTTCAAGTTCCATGCTGAAAACGGACTGAGTTTGCAAAACAAAGTGCTAAAAATCGACACGAGAATTAAAACAACGATTGTAAGACTCCAAACCGAAAATTTAAACGATCTGAAAAGATAAAAGTGCAATACATACACACGAAAAATGTATTTACAAAAATATATTCCACCATTGAGATTTCCGGGTTGGGTTTTGATAAATTACAACAGACGGTTCAAATTTGATTGGAAATGTAAAATCTATTACTTTCATTCTCTCATCAGTTACTGTAAAACTTCCTGCGGCAAATAGTGCTGTCTTAAAAAGTTATGCATAATTTTAAGTTTTCCTAAAAATGTTACCTGAGATTGAACTTCTCCAACACATCCAGTAAATAATGTCTGATTCGGTTTTCTTGCTCCAAATTGTCCATCTGGTGGTTCATAAATAATTGGTCTATTTACAAATAGGATAATGAATAATAATTTAGAATCATCTTCTGAAAATGACATTATTTTTAATATATTATTCTGGTATCATGAAAAGCAAAATGATGGAGAATGAAAATAAATATTTTTAGATTTAATTTTTATAAATTTTAAAAGATTTTCTTATTTACGCATGATAATTTTCAAGTGAATGGTTAGTTCTTGAAAAAAGTTTTAATTTAAATAAAATAACATGATTGTGTGATTAGTTAAAACGATATATATTTAAAGAACTATTTCTAGTTTTCACCTCTGATTGCTTTTCATTTTGCAATGACATAAAGATATTTTTTATTGATTGACTATGAATCAGATTTTTTATTGATATTTATAGTAAATCAATAAAAAACTCTTTGTGTCATTGCAATATATATATATATATATATATATATATATATATTCCAAATTATATAAATCGATTCATTGATAATTAACAGAAGTTTTGTTTTAAATTGACTAAAATATTTTTTAGAGTGAAAGACGACAGATACGAATTAAATAAAAACAGCGAAGTTCATGTTCCTTTTAAACTACCTCCATATACATGTTTTTCAAAATAATTTAAAATTTTGTGTTCAGAAAAATAAAAAATATTTGATCTTTTATCAAAATAAAAATAAATGAAATATAAATAAACAGATCACGAGTGACCAAAACAATTAAAATCGGTTCACCACAGTAAACCTTTTAACGCTAACTTCGTGGTATAGATAATATTTGCGCATTAAACATGTTGTGACTTTTATTTGCAGATTTTATTACAATTTCAGTTATGTCTTTTATTATTATAACATAAACGATAATTCTAATAACCGGATTATCACCATATAGAGCAGTGGTTCTTAACCTTTTCGGGATCACGGAGCACATTTAATTACGTGAAACCTTCCCGGAGCATCAGACCAAATAACATTGATTCCAGCAATTTGGATTATATACGGAAATATATAAAAATTTTTTATTAATTCAAGTAAAATAATAATTATAATATACATAATATAAAATAAAATCAACAAAATTAAATTGTTACAAATTCAAAATAACAACGATAAAATATAATAAAAAATTCAATGGGATATTTGAGCCTGGCGAGTTTTACAAATTTTGCCAATATTAGGTCTAATATAAGATATTGCTACCCTCATTTCCTCTTCTAGATCGGTAAGTCTTTCTCGGTTTTTAGTTTTTATATTGGTTAATGTTGAGAATCCTAATTCACAAAGAAATGAGGTAGCAAATTGTAATAAAATCGTGATTGCCGTCTTAGATAGAGATGGGTATTCTTCTTGGACAAAAATCCAAAAATATTCATTTGACATTTTTGTGAACTCCATTTTCAGAGAGCGATCTGTTGACAAGGAAATAATTTCTTCTTCTTCTTGTAAAGATAGTTCCATATTTGAAAATTCAAATTGCCCAAATGAATTTAGTATTCAGTCATTGGATTCTAATTTAAGAGATTGTTAGATGTTCTATTATGGCAGGAATAATATCTGTTACATTGTTTGTTTGAATTGAAGGAAACATATCAAGCGTATTGTTTTTTGTTATTCGATTTTTCCAATACAATATTTTTTTATTGAATGCCAGTATTTTATCCGTGGTTGTTAAAATATTCTCATTTTTACCTTGAATACTTGTATTCACTGAATTTAAGTATTTAAATATATCAGATAAATATGCCAATTTAGCTCACTAAATATCATTTTCAAAATTTTTAACAAATTTATTCATAGCGACATTTTGGAAATAACACAGCAGTTCATCTTTGAGCTCCAATAAACGACATAGGACTTTACCCCGAGACAACCTTCTTATTTCAGTGTGCAATAGCAAACTTTCATACTTAGCATCCATAGATATACAAAGTTGTTTAAAAATGCGTGCCTGCAGAGGTCTTGATTAGATATAATTTACTATTTGTACCACTTCATCCAATACAGATTTTAATGTGTTTGGCAATGTTTTTGAAACTAAAAGTTCCCGATGTAAAAAACAGTGTGTAGATATGATATTTGAATTTTTTTGGGCAGCCTACTTGATTTAAATTTTATTTTGGAATTTAAAAATTAACGAAAATTTCTTAAACGCCGTTAAACCATATAAACAAACCAAGTACATACCACATATATGTAGATTAAAATTGAGTTTAATGTAGTATCACTTTTTTGTCCATATAGAACTGAGACGATTAGTGTCTTATGATATGATAAAGACATAATTTTGAAAATTTGTTCTAATAAATTTATGTTATATGAGTTTAGCTTTCGTTTCGCGGAGCACCTGGGACAATATTGCGGAGCATCGGTTAAGAACCACTGATGTAGAGTGTATAAAATATAAAGATATAGTCAAAAGAATGAGAGAACACAATAATAGAAATTCAACTAAACATTCAACACTTATACCAAAGTTCAAGGACAATAATAAAATGCTGAAACTAAGTAAAATAAATTCCTGTGAGATAAATGAACTGGCATCCAAAACATGAAAGAGACTTCTAGGTCTAAACTTGACATTAGACTCGTTTGTTTTACTAGGTTGAATGTACTTGCATTGTCCAAATAAATGGGGTTTTTGCATTCTGACAGTTAGTAGTTAATACTTATTTTTTTTAATAATTTATATTAATTATTTTATTTTAAAATATATTTAAATAATTTAAATAAGCAATAAATTTTAAATAGGAAACACATTTATTCTTAAAATTATCCTGTTTGGAACTGCTCAAATTATTTGTTTAAATTTTGCATCATACGCCTGTCATCAAAGCGACATCCGCCTCATAATTAAAAATCCGACAAATAACTTAAAAATATTCTTACTGAAAATTAAGTTTCATTGCCAGATAAGAAATTAATTTAACATTTAGTCCATAAACATTATTCATTGAAAATGGTCCAGTTTTGTTTATTTTATTGAAATACGGAGCATCCTAGGGAAAAGTATTACATTAAAACAATTAATAAATAGATGAACTTACAACAAGAGCGCAAATATACACAGATTTATTGAAAAAATTATAATTCTGTATTTTAGATGAATTAAAATTGTTTTTGATGATTTTATTTTCATATTGAAAAGAGTTTTCAGAAAATGTTGCCAGCCTTTGCTCTGTGGAATTAAATGTGCTCCAGATCTCTGATTTTGTATTTTGGACAAGTAGCTGAATGGAAAACAAATGAAACTAAACACTCAAATTTATAAATAATGGATATTATAAATATTTATTTAGCTTTTAATTTAAGAATGAAAAAGAAATAGATTCATTCGGGTAATTTCTAAAGGCCAAAACTATAATATAAAATATAATGTGTCAATGTAAAGACTGTTTCTACCTACTAAACGAGGCTGGAAAGTGCACTACCTGATGAATTGGTATGTGTCTTAGTTTCACTGAGGAAAAGAATATGGAATTTTCAGAATAAACATTTTCGTTGTTCATATAATATTATAGCCAGCCTTATAGATATAATTGCTTATGCATTTGCTATTTGTGATTTGCTCTTCTCATGCTTACCAATTGGGCTACTCAAACGGGTTGAATCGGAAATCCACCAGAATTCCATATTGAATGTTTATAAAACAACAAACAAGTCAAAACTATTCTATATTTTTTTAAAATTATTTGATATGCTAATATGTCGATTAAAAGTTTGATAATTCTGGTACTGATTTTTCTGGCGGCAAAAAAAACTTTTTTCGTCGGTATTTTTTGTAGCAAAAGATTTTTTTGTCAAGTTTTATTACACATCAACACTGTATTTTTTCGATTTAGCTGTATAAAGCTTTTTAAACCACAAAATTACTCGATTCACCCTTAGTTTTACTCGATTTCTTATTCGAATGTTTGTTTCGGCTACTACAGATTTTTTGGTCGGTTAAGAAATCGAAAAAAGGGAAAATCGACTGATTTTGTTGTTTAAAGAAACTTCACATTATCCACTATTCTTTTTTATATCAAAAAACAAATTTAGAGAAGGGGAAATGTCTGATACTGGTTTTGTTTGTATGTACATTCAGTTGAAAGAATACGAATAAAACAAGTGTAAATCGGTGTTTATTGTTTATATTTTCCCTGTTTGCATAATTTTATTGAACGAGAATCTTTCTCCGGTTCTGTATAAAATACGAACAAACCGAATGAATACAGTCAATTTGAAGGTGTTGCCTCTCTTTAACTTCATTACATTTTACGCATTGAAATAAGTATGTGTAACAATTTAGGTTCTGTAGATTGCAATGTTCCCAAAGCAAAAATACAGTGGTTTAGAGTAATGGTTAAATTGTTTTACACATTATTGTTATATTACAATACAGAATGGATTTTTAATAATTAACGAAAAAATATGCTGTGTAAAATAATAAAACTTTTAAAATAAAAAAAATCCTAAAAATTATATATTCGAGCCATTTATTTTGAAAGTCACTTCTTTGTGATAGTAAATACGTATGATTTTTTCATATTTTACTGATTTATGGTTATTTCTTTCATAATTCTGTATATTATATGAAACATGAAAAAAACATTAATATAATTTAGAGCTATTTAGCTCTAATTCAGTTTGTCGATAAAAGTGACTTGTGCTACTTTCAAAATTAACAGCTCATATATAGTTGGTTATTGCAGGATTTCACAGTATAATTAACTCTACACGTTCTAGATCAGAATAATAACTTAGAACAATAACTTTTATTATTATTATTATTATTATTATTATTATTATTATTATTATTATTATTATTATTATTATTATTATTATTATTATATTTTTCAATAGATTTAAATTTACTACTACTATTTAATTTTTTGTAATTTCTTTAACACTAATAAAATAAAGCGATTTAAATGAAATTCTCTATATTGTAAAATGAATGCAATTTTAGTAAATGCTTGAATTGACATTCTAAACAGTGTAATAAAACAAATTAAAATTACATTTCCGATAATTAATGTTGTGATTTAGAAGAAAAAATATTTATTTTATTTATATAAAATCTTTTTTCAATATAATAGTTTCTAATTATTATTGAGTTTGTAGAAAAAAAAGTTGTTTCAAAAGGTATTTGGATTTTAATAAAATCTCAATGATCCCTTATATTATATAAAATTATCAACATAAATTTACAATAACATTTACATACAATCAAAAACATGACACTTTTGCTTCAATTTTATCTGAAGATCGACTTTTATTTTTCTTGAAAAAGTATTTTGGTTGGGTAAAATTCATACTCCAAACCTTTGGATTTGGCTAGATATGTTGACTTCATTAGTAGCAAAGAAAACGACTTGACAGAACAGCTCATGGTCTTTCAGAGTTTAATAAATATATAAAAAATTTATAAAGCAATATCTTATTTGGAAAAAAAATCACTTTAAAACTGACATATTTTTCAATAATCTATAATTTAAAAAAGATTTTAAATGAATGCAAATTGACAGCCAAAATTATAAGATTTAATAAAAATAATTTTTAATAAAAATAATTGGATTTTTAGGAATAATGTGTTTTTTAATCTTAATTTCTTTCTAAAAATCAACGTGGATTTTCTGTAAATAAAAAATGAGATGCTTTTAAATTAGGAAAACACTCGCTGCAGTCCTTCATCACTTTATTTCATATAATGACTAATGTGAAAAATTATTACTTTTTTTCTTTTCCTCTATAAAAGGATTTAAATACAATAAAATTATAAATGAATATTATATATTAAAAGAATATTTAATAAAGTTAAAAAATAATTATTACTTTATTAATATCATCATTATATTCAGTGATTTCATTATAAGTAAAAGGCATATTGAAGCAGGATTGATTTAGATAAACAAATTTATATTTATTATTTATAATAAAAACCAAATCTAATAGCGTTATTAGAAAAATCTGAAATGAAAATAAAATAATTTTTTTCATTAAATATTACTAAAAATACTTTTTGTTCGTAGTAAAATAGAGGTTGAATTGTTCTTTGAATATTTATATTTATGCTTGTAGAACTATCATTAATAAAATATAAATTTTCTAGTTTTCCATTAAGGGTTTTGAATTCACTCAAATTGAATGGGCCGCAAATTAGACTGGTAAACTCCATGAGCGCTGGGTTCTGTTTTAGAGGGTCTCACAGATATTATTTATAATTTACAAATACCTTTTTAAACATTGATAAAACTGACGTTTGATGGCCCATAATAAACATTTGCTTGATGCCAAGATTTCGAATATTTACAGAGTTGACTTCATTATTTGTTTCTATTATCACTATTTTATAGCCATACTTTGTGAAACATTTAGCAATTCGGATAAGCATTAAATTATTACCTATTTTAAATATTAATTTGTAAATTTCTTTATAAATAAAAAAAGTAAAATTAAATATAAAAATTAAGTAACAAAACAAGCTATTGATTCTTCTGATTATATGTTGTCTTTCGATGTGACTAGTTTATTTACAAATGTTCCATTAAATGAGACTATTCACATTAGTTGTGATTTGTGGAAAGAGAATATGTTGTAGAATCAAACATTAAACGAATTTGTATTTTGTGAATTGTTGAGGTTTGCTACTTTTAATGTTGCGTTTCTTTTCAATGACAATTGGTATCATTAAGTTGATGGAGTAACTATGGGATCATCTTTAGCTCCAACTGTTAAATAAATCTTTGTTTCAAAATTAGAGAAAAAAATTTCTGACTTTCTTTTTACTAAGCCTAAGATATATTAAAGTTATGTTAATTATATGGGTTTAGTATTTTTTAGTTCTAATGATGTTTATCTTTTCAAATTATATGAATGGGCTTCACTCTAATATTTAGTATGCAAGTTAATTCATTTCTTCCATTTTTAAATTTATTAGTAGAAAAAAAACGACTAAGGAGTTTAAAACACAAATATATAAAAAGTTAAATCATACAAGCCTATCAACTATTTCTAATAACTTTGTGACTAAATATAATAATAATATGATTTAAGGTTTGACTTTTAAATCTTGGTCATTATCTTTTAAAATCTAATAAAAATATACAATCTATTTTCTCTTTTGAATAATAATTGATAAAACTTTGTATGAGGAATTGTTGTTTAAATCACAATCGCCTACAATCAGCAATAAATTTATTGAAATAAATTAAATCAATAAATCATAACTATTACATCATTATTGATTCTATATAAAGCATTTGACCTAGATTATGATGACATACTGATGATGATGGTAATTTATAAAATATATATTGTTTATTTGGCTTTCTCGTGTTTTTATTAAAATTGGGCCATCATTTTTTCGATATATAAAAATATAATCGTTTCTAACAAGTTTTGTATTTTTTAAAAATCTTTGTGAAGAGAAAATAGAAGTGGGATACAGGCACATTACCCCACCGGCTTGCTGGGACAGAGAAATATATTTTTATTCTAAGTTTAAAAGTACAAATTTTTGTAGGTCAAAGACCAAATGTTTTGTAGGACAAAAAAAAATTCAAGGTCATTTAAACAAAGACCATGGCTCATTCAATGTCATTGGATAAGTCATCATATTTTTCAAGGTCATTCAAAAATTTTTCAAGGTCACTTAAACAAAGACCATGACTCATTCAAAGTCATTCAAAATTTCTTAAGGTCATATTATTTTAAAAAATTTTTAATTTTAAAATTACTACTTATTTTTAAGTAGTGTTTTAATTATTAATATTTTTTAATTTTTATTAATATTATTATTATTATTATTCTATAATTAATATATAATAAAAACAAATTCATTAGCGACAAAAAACTTTTATTCAAAGCCCATTCCACATAATTCCGATTTCGGGCAGCGCAACAATGACATCCATCACCACATGGATATTTGGGTTCCATATCCTTTAACATTTTGTTTTGTTCGATGTCCCATAGGAACTCATCGATTACGGAAAATATCCATTTAGATGTATAATTAAAAACCAAGTCTGGAATCATTGATGCTTGCTTATCCTTCAATATCTCATGTATATCTGGATAATAGAATTCCAGACGTTCTTTAAAATAATCATCTATAAAACAAGTAAAAATGATACTAATAATAATAATAAATTACCATAATGTTCAATTTCATTCATATCTTGAACTGCGCTAGGTACAATAACATCCATTTTAATGATAAAAATTGAAATAACAATTAGTTTTATACTAATTTAAACCAAAGAGAAGTTAAACACACACAGACTTTTAGCTATAAACAATAAATATTAATTTATATAGATTTGAAAATGATTAAAGAAATTTCAATAATAATATTAGTTGTTAGTGTTTTTAAAATGGCTAACTCAATTGTTGTAACTGTTCAAGGTAAAACTTCAACAGGATGTGTATATCCTGATACAGCCGTGTTGATGGATATTTTGTATATGATAGATAGGCCTAGATATTTGAAACATCCAGTCAATAGATTATCTGAAAGAACGAGTAATTTAGAAATCCGATTTGAACTAGTATATGAGACTTTAAAAAGAGTTCGGAACGCAATATATGATGATTTTTTATATCTAAATCTGACCATAGGTATTATCAAAAATAAATTAAGAAATTCAATATTTGAATTGAATGAAAATCTTAAAATTAATAAAAAAATGATGAATCAAGTTCAATATAGTATAAAATTTTATTCTAATAAAACAACTGATCAGTTCAATCGTATAATGAAAGAAGTTTAACAGCCAATGCAACCTGTTAACAGTGGCAACAAATCATCAATATCTACATTTCCATTATATATTTTTACATATTTTCTTAAATAAACACATTGCAACCTCCCAATATCCATGCATGATTCTGATTAGTCCAAATATTTTTATAAAATGATAGAAACTAAATATTTTATAACTTTGTTGAATGAGCTGGTTGTTAAAAATGGAGATGATGATGATATCATTAAAAACATAAAATTCATGGTCAACCATACCTAGAAAATTGTAGAAGACATCCCATTTGAGTTTATTCTCAATTTTCCAACATTGGAGAGAAAGAAAAATCCATTCCAATCAATATTTAGTTATATGTTTGATGAAAATAATAAATGGATGCGAATAATAGTAGGATTAATGTATATGAAACATATGATATTAAAATCCGGATTCGACTATGAAAATTATTTCCAATGATCTATAGAGGTATATTACTTTATATTATTATTTTATTTTTATCATTATTTAGGTAATAGAAACATAAATTGATCCATTGGTAGAAGCAAACGCTGGATGGGTAACAAATATTTAAGTTGCCACAGAAGCCAAATGTTCAGATATTTATATTTCAAATTGCAAATTTTTATTAAAACTATTAACTGGTGGTTCGGTCATATATGTCTGTAATAAAGTTTACCATAAATTTTAATAAATGTATTATTCTTTGTTATTTACTGAATTATTAATGAAAAACTACATTTTTAAAGATTTATTGATTATTACATGTACATGCTTTATCACCACAATATTCTATCATTATATTTTCTATGACATGGTCAACACAAGTCTTTAATTTGTTAGGCCCAACTAAAATTGGGGTTTCTTCATCGTTAATAATTTCAGTATCTTCATCATTAACAATTTCTTCATCATCACTCTGACATTCTGAATCACAACATGAATCTTCTTTACCCAATGCTTAAACTAGAGTCAACATATCTCTAATTTTTACACCGGTTATTTCTTCGAGTTTATCAAACAAAAAGTTTATTAAATATTCTAAACGAAAATTAATTAATTATTTTATATTTTATATTTTTCCTTTTTCAGACATCATTTTTAAACAATTTTAAAACTAATTATAATTTTGTTTATAGAATATGTTGTTACGAAAATAAAATATGTTTAAATACATTTATTAACATTAAACACTAAAATATACATTAAAATAATTGTGAAAGTCTAGCAGTAACAATTTTCCAGATTTGAGAGAGCACATCATTTTGATCAGCTTTATATCCTTGAGTTTTTACTGTTAAATACCAGTTTTCCTGTTCTTTGAAACCTATTTCTGTAAATGCATCATAATATCTGGTATATTAACTGGTGAAGAATGCATTTTCATTGCATTTTAAATTCGAATTGATCTTATTGAAAACCGTATCAATATCCTTGATATCTATCATTGAGAGCGTCCCAGTGAGAGATTGAAATTGAGTTCTATTGAGTTTGACTGGATTTACCAATTGCATATTGATAGGCTCCGTTAAAAAATACATTTTATAATTGTGGAACATCTGAACTGGCTAGACACTGATAGCAGAGCTCTTTATTTTCTTAGTCATGTTTGATTTATGATATTTATAAGGTGGTGACGAGCTTTTATACCCTTGCTAGATACTGATTAACCAATCAGAATCATGCATGAATATTGCATGGTTATTGCATTTTATGTGTGCCTCGATTATTTCTATATATGTTTTAATGTGCCAAATTATTATTGTTATTATTATATTATTGTAATCACTAATATTATAACTATTTAAAAAATTAATACTATTAAAACCAAACAAATACTAATAATTTAACTATATAAAAAATTAATACTATTAAAACCAAATAAATACTAATATTATTACTATTTAAAAGATTTCTACTAATAAAATCAGAGTATTAAAAATATTACTAATCAAACCAAAACAACCAAATAAACAATAAAACATCTATTTTCTAAAACGTTTAAATTTACAAATATTTTGAACAGATTTGATGAGGCACCATTCCACATATCTTTGTATCTGAAATCGCAACACCTGCAATCCATAATACACGGGTATTCGGGTTCTATATCTTTCATTGTTCAATTTAACTTTACATCCCATAAAGCTTGATCAATTATATTAAATATCCAGATATTTGTCTCAGTGTATACGAGATCTGGTATCATTGATGCTGGTTGTGCTTTCAGAATTGTTCGCTATTGAGGGTAAAAGAAGAACAAACGCTCTAAAATTACTTCTTGATATTTAACTGTAAACAATGATAATAATAATAAATAATAAATAATAAATTTACCATAATTTTCAATTTCGTTCTTTGATTTTACTGAACTTGTCATCGGCGTAGTATTTTCTATTTTAAAAATGAAATAAAATAAATATGTAAATTTTTTTAATCAATCATTAGCCAATAAGATATCGACCAATCCCATGATTTCATTGTGTATGTCTGTAATAATATTTTTGTACTCTAGATTTCGCAACCATAATATGACTATTTTCCTACTGGGAAAAACGTTAACACACATTTGGTTGTATTTAAAAAGCCTCAGCGCTGGAAATAATTCTGGCTTGAACATACAAAGACATTTTGTTGACATGTTGTATAGATTGATAGAATGTCCCATATCCATGGTAACCGTAATTGACTATATTTTAATATCCTTTATTCTATACTGTAATTTATTGACATCTAAAGGTTTCTTGCATCCCATGATTCTGCATTTGCCGGATTTGAAAAATATTATAGGGTATTTTCTATTCCTATCAACAATTTGCTGGGGTTTACTTTTCGGAAACGTCATTTTTGACACGTCGAAAGTTCCTTTATAATTTATATTTGATAACATAATTAAGCAATAAAGAAATATTAATCTATATATATATATATATATGATTTTTAGAAAGATTTTATTAAATTATATAATATAAACAAAATCCTATAATTATACAAATTAATAATGGAATTAAGAAATGATGCGGTATATCAAATCGTCGGCCTAAGTGGTAGTGGTAAAACTATGTTTGTGTGTAAATTACTTAAATCTAATTTATTTCAAACAAAATCCAACAAGATTTATTGGCATAGGGGTGCAGATGAAGAACATGGATTAACTCAGGATAATTTCTGTAAATTGAAAAACATGAAAATAGTAAAGGGTTTCGATAAAAACTGGTCAAGTCGTTTAAGGAAAGGTGATGTCATCATTATCGATGATTTGTATCAGGAAGCTAATAAAGAAAAGGATTTTAATAATTTATTCACAAAAATCAGTAGACATGTTGGTGTTACTGTGATCTTTATTACTCAAAATCTATTTCATCAGGGTGGCGCACATCGAACAAGGAATTTAAATGTTCAATATTTAGTTATTTTCAAGAATCCTAGAGATGCAACAGTTATTGATTTTCTTGCTCGACAAGCATACCTTAATAATCGTAATTTTCTTATCAGTGCATTTCAAGATGCTACAAAATCACCACATGGATATATATTTCTTGCTTTCACACAACAATGCAATGATGATTTTTACGGGTAAAAACAGATATTTTCAATAAAGAAGGTGCCATGGTATATAAACAAAGTTGAAAACATTAACATGTAAAAATGTTTATGAAATCCAGTCTTAAAAATGTCCGAAAACCTATACAAAGTATCAAAAAGAAAATAAAGACTTTAAAAGTTCAACGAAAGACTAGTTGTACACGATCTAAAAAAATAATAACCGAGAATTTTCCCGCAATGAATCTAATTTCAAAAAATCCTATTAAAAGGAGTAATAAAAAGAGTCAAAAAGTTAAAATTTAAAAAAATTATAGGAATTTCCCATATTTTAATGCATTGTTAAAGGCATCGAGTATGAAAAGAAAGTCTATTTTACAATCATTTCCAAATTTTGTTGTCGATGATTTACTCAAATTCTTTTAAAAGTAGTTAGAGGTAAAATTAAAATCTGTAAATCTAAAAAACTAGTATTGAATAAACATCGTAAGCTTTTGTTATCGCTTGTAAATAATAAAAATCGTTAGCAAATGAGAAAAATCATATATAAACAACAAGGTGGTTTTATCCGAGCAATGTTACCCTTAGCAATATCATTTTTTGGTGAGTTACAATAAACGATGGGGCAATCATTACCTAATGTCAAATTAAAATTTAAATTATCATGTTGTAATGGAGAAGATTTGGACGAACCCAGAAGACGAATCAGGTTTCAGTTTAGTGGCAAAGTTAAAGAAAAGAGTCCCAAATTTGTCAGATCAGCTTGCGTACAGTTTAAACAAACCGATGCGGAAAAGATTTCCAACGAGAGCATATAAGACATTCGGTATTAATGATTTGCGGCAAATGGATTTGATGGAGATGATACCGTATTCGAAGATTAACAAGGGTTATAAATATATTTTAACGTGTATTGATGTTTTCTGGATGTCTCAAAATAAATCATTACTCTGTACATTCTCAATACAAAGCTGCTCATATTGAAAGATTTAACCGGACATTGAGGGATAGATTGTAGAAATATTTCGTGCATCAAGGTAATAAAATATAGATAAATGTATTACCGAAAATACTTGTTACTTATAATAATTCATCACATCGAGGTCTGAAAGGTTTGATTCAGCTCAAAAACACCAGTGAGTTCTAAAAAAGTCGTTAAAATTACAAAACCAAAATTTAAAGTTGGTGATTTCGTTAGAATTAGTAAAATATCTGCTTTACCTTTCATCAAAAATTTTGATAGTAATTGGAGGGATGAAGTATTTCAAATTACAAAATTAATACTAAACAGAGTCCTTTAATGTATGTTATTAAAGACAGTGAGGACAATGTAGCACAGAGGAAATTCTATGAACAGGAATTACAAGTTATTTCCAAACCTACAGTGTTCAGAATTCAGAAAATATTGAAAACTAAAAAGCGTGGGTAACGACAAAAAATACTATGTCAAATGACACGGATATCAAAACCTCTCATGGATATCATCAAAAGACCTAGTAAATTGGGTTTCTATACAATTTTACTGAGCAATAGTTGTCCACTAATCCATCCGGAAAATCAAGCAAGTAAATTTATGGTTGATCTTCAAAATCCCATTTATTTACATGGAAATTGGAAAGTTGCTTTGCAAGACTTTACATTTGTGTATAATATATTACCATTTTATAGTCATTGTAAAATCAATTACAAGAAAGGTGTTCCCAAAACATGTAGTGGTTTTTTCTCAATCAAAAATATTGATCGATATTGTCATATTCCGAATCAAATTTTAGATGAAAATAGTGGCATGTTTTTCAAAAATGGATTGAATGTTAGTTGTGATTTTAGTCCATTTACAATAAAGCTTGAAAGTATTGAGGATGCCAAGCGAATGGGTAGTGACAAGCTTAACATTGTTGTTTCTGGTACTGAATACCTATTACGTTTCAAAACTTTTATTGATGTCGGCCCTGTGAATGACCACATCAAAATAACTGTATCATATATTAATGAGGTGGAAGATACATTTACGTTTACTAAAAATTTATATATTCAAACACTTGAAGAGTTACATAAATATATTTCATTCAATTGTTTACATATATTTAAAAATATTGAATTTGTTAAAAATGGATTATGTAAATTCAGTCTGAATAATAACATTTGTGAAATTACATTTAATAAAAATTTGGCTAATACATTGGGACTAGATAAGCAAACATATCGGGCAAGTGCTTTTGGTGTACCTAAACCGAAAATAATAAAACTTCATAGACAAATGTTCATTTATACTAACATCATTGATCCTATAATTGTTAGTGATTCTTTGTTTCCTCTATTGAAATCTGTTTGGGTTGATAAACATGGCCAGGATGAAGTTGTCAATATAAATATCGATAATCTCATGTACTTACCGGTATCAAAATCATGTATAAACAATATAGAAATAAATATTCGTGATGATAGCGGTAAATTTATTGAATTTAGTAAAGATACATAAACTCATTTGACATTAAATTTTCGTAAATTAGATGGTCAATAACGATATCATTAGTATGTATAGTGGTAGCCAAAGTGGTGGCGAATTACCATATTTTATTGGTAAACAGTACGAATCAGGATGGTTGAGAACTATTGGTAGATTTGCACTTGAAAACTGCTAAAGATGTGATAATAAATGAGCAGAAAATATTACCATCTCTGAAATCAAATGTATTATCCGAGTTAGGGAAAGTTCTACCAGGTGTTGCAGGTATGTTTCAAAAACAGGTACCGGCACCGGCACCAACTCAAAAACGTAAAAGACATCATAAACTGAATCTGAATTGTGTTTATTTGATAGACCATCTCCCCAGGTGGTAATTGAAATCGGAGCCTTTGAAGACGTATTCCCGATGATTTCTATTATGGATAGTAGAACTGATATTGAATTTTATATTAACGGTTCCCAAACCGAATATTTAGATTTGAACGATATATTGTTAACTGTTAAGATCATAGTTGTAGATAAAGATAGAAAACCGTTGGGTGAACCTTGTGATGTAATACCAAACAATATCTTGTTTCATACACTTTTTAAAGATGCAGTTCTCAGATATAATAATATCAAGATTGAGGGTGGTAACAGTACATATATTCACAAAGCTCTAATAGAAACTATTATAAATTATAATAGCGATACTAAAAATACTTGCTTAACTCATATGGGTTATGGTAGTGATGACGATAGGAAAATGTGGATTAAGAGCTCGAAATTATTTATCATGTGCTCATCATTACAACTCGATTTTATGATCAACCGAAATATTTACTCACAGGTGTTAAGGTACACATTAGATTGAAAAGATCAGAGTGTGCATTATCACTTACAAGTGCTACCATTGCACCAATTCTTCAATTAGTTGATGCAAAATTATTGGTGAGAAGAGTTCGTGTTGAGCCCTCTGTATTAGCCGGTCATCAACTGGGGCTTAATTCTAAACTCGCAATATATCCCTTGAAAACAAAGGAAATTGTTTTATTTGCTATTGCTAAAGGTGCAGCTTCTTTCTATAAGGAACAAATATTTGGAGATAGAAGAATGCCCAACTTTATATTGGTAACATTCCAAAGTAAATCTCAATATAATGGATCATACTTAACATCGAGCTAAATTTTCAAATATTTTGGTGTAACATCGCTAACTTTATCGAAAAATAGTGATTATAGAGAAACATATACTCAAGATTTCGATAATGATAATTATTGTGCTACATATATGCAGAGTATAGTGAGAAATATGGGTTATGTGGATAAAAACCTTAATTGTGGTATAACTATTGATAATTTTAAAAGCAAATATCCATTCTTTACATTTGTTTTGGCACCAGATTTTGATTTAAATCAGAGTCTATTACCTCAAAATGGAAATTTACGATTAGATATAAAGTTTGCTAAAGCTACAACTGAACTGGTGCATGTTGTAATATATGGAGTATTTGAAAATGAGGTTCAAATAACTGCAAACAGAACCGATATGGTTTTAAAAAAGTTCAAACATTACTAGTTTGAATGGTATAAATGTATAGATAATTTATGATAATTTGTGATGGAGTAAGTTTTTCACTTATTATTAATATTATTGATGTAGTTCTGTTCAGGTCTATCGAATTGGAAAACAAATTCTAGGACATGAATTTTTAGGGGTTTTTCCTCTTGATAAAATTCCATATTTACGTAATAATCAAGCCATAATCGTCTATACTCAATCGTTTCATCTCGGTGGAGAACATTGGTTAGCAATATATATGAAACCTAGCAAGATATTTGTATTTGATCATATGGGTTTCTATTATCCAGCTTTAATGATTTGGAAACTGCAAACAATGGGTAAACCTACTTTGCATAATAAAACTATGTATCTAAAACCATGGACCTTAACATGTGGTCAACATTGTTTAGCTTGGTTATTATCCAAGCGATTTGATGATTAATAAATATATTTATGTTTAGTTATCTTTTATTATAATGTTTTATTATTATTATTATTATTATTATTATTATTATTATTATTATTATTATTATTATTATTATTATTATTATTATTATTATTATTATTATTATTATTATTATTATTATTATTTAATAGTTATAAAATATTACAAAATTATTTGTCACAAAAATCTTATTGGCTGAAAACATTTGCAACAAAATTTAAAAAATGTATGGCTTAAGTACTTGAAAAACATTTAACATATTTTAATAATATTATAAATAAACTTGTGTTTACTCAAGGCAAAAATATTTGATTTTCATTAAATGTGACCTTATCCCTGTCTGGAGCTCTCAGAGAAATGTTTATCGATTCATAAAAAATATTTTAAAAAATGAATTTTTATTTCTAAAAGTATACTTACGTTTACATAAATTCGAAATTTGTTCACGTTTCTATCGATTTTTCAATATTATGTTAATTAATCGATAAAAAAGATAATTGATAAAATTTAAAAAATAAAATAAAATAAAATTAAAAAAAATAAAAAAGAAATAAAAAAAAATAATAAATGTAATTTAAATTAAGTTAAGTCAATTTCCGAATAAGCAGAATAAATTTTGTTTTGCAGTAATGAGGACCCATTTTAGTTCCACATATTTCACATTTTATTTCATGAATAAACACTTCAGAAATTGAGTTACATAGTTATTTATTTGAATTATATTTTTATAAATGATTCCTCTATTGACAATTTATTTAATTTTAAAAATTTAATAATAATTATAATAATAACTTTATTTGGAATTGAAGCTTTTAACTAAACTTTGTTTAAATGCGTCGAAAATATCATTTAAGCTGATTTAAAACTCATTATCATACACTAAATAAAATAAAGTAATTTAAGATACAGTTTGAAAAAAAAATAAGTATAAGTAAATACAATTATAAACGCAAGAAAATAAAAAATTTTACTTAAAAAAATTGAATCAACAAGATACTATAGTTCATAAAACTTACCATGCTAAACCTGAAATCTATCATAGCATAAAAATTAATATAAGAAAAGAGAAATAGCTAATAATTATGGTTTCTTTAATAGTGTTGAATTATTATTATTTTGTTAAATTAATTTTTGCATGTATTGTCAAACGAAAGAGTCACAATTAAATCCGCCATTTTGAATATGACATATTTTATGAGAAAGAATTAAAAAAAAGAATTTCCGTAAATAACATTATAATTAAAATTAGTTAAATTAAATTAAAATTAAACAAATAAACAAATAATTTGTGAATTATCTATAAACATGAACGGAAAGGCGTGAGCGAAAACACAGTGCACGAGAGTAGCAAGCACGCCGAGAAATCGAAACAGAAATTTTGTATAAATAGACGCAATTGACACAATTACTACACTTGATGATTTGTTCATAAAATCCCGTTCCCAAGCCCTGCTTATTTCGATTTTACATTAGTGGTAAATTAGTTGTTGTATTATGTAATTTTCTTTTTTAAATTTTATCAAACTATAATCATTTTTCTATAATTTTGTGTCAAATTATTTTCTTAAAGTTTAGATTTTTGTTTATGATCATAAAGCTAAAACATTAGGAGATCAGATCAACTGCAACGACAAAGTTACTTAATCACTAAAATCCCATCAGTGTTATGAAAATACAATATCAAATTTAATTAATGAAACGATCGTACCGGAATCCAAAGGCTTAGACTCTTAACAGGCCTGAATTAGCACAAATTATGACAACAGTTTCTTCAATAAATGCTGGAACACTCAGGTCTTGTCTCACAGAACGGAAGCATATTTAACTGTCGGAACCTATTAGCAATGGATGATAACGTTCATCGGTAGTAGAATTAATAAATTAAAATTGAGGTTGCGTTGGAATGAAATAAATGCTTTTAAACTGTTTTAGTAATCAAATGCTTGAGAGAAAGCTAAGAAGTGAATTGGTACGGAATTCAGTTGTTTTAGTCATTAAATAAATCAAATGAGTAATTTTCCATAAGATTCCAGTTCAAAGTTTAGAAAGATACATTAAAAATAACATATAAAGTGGACCATTTGAATTACAAATTACCGAAAATTAATAATCATGAACAGATACATAAGACCTTTCATTGACAGTCAAAGACCCGAAAGTGAAAATATCATGAGGAGTAGTTCTAGAAATGGGCCTCACCTGCTCATGGATTTTGAAGCATTGCAAATCATAGGATAAATTAGAAGAATTTTAAAAGAGTTTGGACCAAAGTCGCTGATAAAATTCACAGTAATTCTAGCAAAGTAAAATAAAATAACTCTTAAACGCCAATAAAAATAACAATAATAATATTAATAATAAAGTTATTTGAATGTTTAATTAAAAAATTATTAAATAAATTTTTTAGATTCTGAAAATATTTAAATAATATTTAAATTTTAAAATTTTAAAGGTTTCGTATAAAAATAATGTATATACAAATTGAAATGTAATTACCATAGTAAAATAAATTTAAAAGTAGAATTTCAGATCTACGAAAAATAAGCTTTCCAAAACTACAAATTGCATTGAGAGTTACTGAAAGTTTTGGTACAATTTCCACATCTAAAATGTAAATTGATTTCAAATAAAAAGCTTTTAGAAACAATTGCTAAATAATCTTTATTCAAATATTTTTTTTTCGTTTATGAAAATATTGGAAAAAGATTTTATAAAATAAAATTATTTTTTATTTTATATATTTTTACTATGAATTTTTTTAAAATTTATCGATAATAATTAATTTTGTATAATAATAATAATAATAATAATAATAATAATAATAATAATAATAATAATAATAATAATAATAATAATAATAATAATAATAATAATAATAATAATAATAATAATAATAATAATAATAATAATAATAATAATAATAATAATAATAATAAAATAATAATAATCCACTGATTATGTTGAAGCTAAGCTTTGATATTTTATTCTTCAATTTTGTTCTAATCAACAAATTAATTAACAAAATAATTTTAACATATTATTTGATATGTTAACTTTCGAATTAGCCACTATCAAACGTTAGTCAACCAATCTTAATATAAAATAAAATGAATATTTTGATTAGGTTTACCTAATAATTACAAAACCCATATATATAATTTAGAATAAAACCTTTAAAAATTAATTAGATTTATAAAAGCCGAAACTAAATTGGAAAATTATGCTCTATATCAGTGAGGTCCAACAGTTGCAACGCGATGAAATCCCAAAACTTTAAAAAATTTTTTGCAGTTGGCTTTCTCTTTCATCTCTTTTTCATTTTATTTAATTAATTATTAATTTCAATCAAGCTTTTATTTTTTTATTATTTGAAATATTTTTTAATAACCATTTTTCATTTCATTTAATTATTAAAACTATTAATGGACTAAACACTTAAGTATGTCTACAAGAAGTCTATAAATTTATTATACAAAAATACTTTATTTTATTTGGAATATTTTTAAATAACTTTAAGAAATCAAAATAAAATTAAATGAACTAAATAAAAACAGTTTTTATTGTTACAAATTGAGTTAAAAATGTAATTTTTTTAAAAAAAATATTTTAATGTTTAATTTTTCATGATGAAAAACTGCATTATCTTACAAAAAGTCAAAGTGTTAATAAAATATTATATCAATAAAAATAAGTAATGCACAAAAAGAGCACCCACTAAATTTTACTTTAATCTCTTTAATGTTTTTGACATAAATATTCTTCATAAAAAGTCGCTTTTAAAAACACATTTGAACTGATTAGTTGAATAAATAAAATATATTTAAAAGCTATAACTTAAATGGTAAATATGAAGCAATGGTTCTGAATTTAATTATTAGCGAGTTTCAAAGACATTTCATTTGAAGAGATGATGAATTTTAAAAATCTTCCCAAACCCAAATTAATTGACAGAATAGTCAAATACATGGACAATTTTGAAAAAAATTAATTTATTTTTATAAATTTTTTTTTGCAGAATGTTTGGAAATATTTAGTTTAATAGATCGAAATACATGGAATTTCAAAAATTATTTTTCTCCATCTAAAGAAGACGAAATTAAACTAATTGAATTAAGAGGCTTTTATGATATGAATATTGAATCCCAAAATGGTAAAATTCCATAAACAAAAAAATTATAAATACAGTTGCAATTAGTAGCGCTGAAGCTGACAGAGGATTCAGTTTGATGAAAATAATATGCAGTGAAAAAAATCAACTAAAAGACAATGACTCGGAATATGAAGATTTACTTCATTTTTATCATGTTAGGTGGCTCAGCCGAGGAAGCTTTTTAGAAAGATTTCTAAATCTTTTGCTTGAAATTATTACTTTTTTGGACACAATGTGAGAAAAACATGAACAATTATAAGATCCAGAATGGGTAAAAGATTTTCTCAAATGACAAACATAAAATCTCAATTTAGGAGTTCTTTGACTGATGACCCCTTAATGGCATCTATTCGATTATGAATCAGTGATTGCGAACATGATTTTACAAGACTCGTTGATGAAATGAAATGACACACATCTACATCAAAATATTAATACAAATTTTATCAATAAAACATGTCTATATTCCACAAAATAGTAAACACAATGTATCCATTTAATATATTATTATTAATAAAGACTTTAATTAAATTTTTATTTGTTTTTAATTTAACACATTTGTGGAAATCAATCGCACAACAATAAGAAAAGTTAAAGTCAATCATACCAGTAATCAGTTTGCCCACCGCTGATCTAGAGTCTAGATAATTATCAATATGTGTGGAAAATCCGTGGATCAGTGAAACCCAGAATTTTATAATAAAAGCTGGTTAAAAATTCATTGCTCAGCCGTAGATGTTTATAGTAGAAAATGCACAGAAAGTGTATATTCGGAAAATCAGACTAAAACTTGGAAATGTGTAGAATAAAGTTTCCTATGTTTTATTTAATTAATTACAATTATAAAAACACATACATCACATGTCAATAAAATATTAAAATAAAAGTATTAGAATGTTATTTAATTTTTTAAATAAATTATGCGAGCCGGTTGTTAAAATCTTTTCAGCTCATCGCCGGCTATAAGTCACATAATGGATATGGCGAATCAAATATTTCCTTTTGTGGTTATGGCGTAGATATTCGCTTGCGACAAAAATAACGAGTCAGTGAGAAGCGTACTTTTGTATTTGGCTTTTGGCCTTCAAAATATTAATATTATTTACACTAAAACAATATTTTAAAGAAGAATGGAAAAATAAAATTTTAAAGAATTACTTTTTAAGCTCAATTCAAATCATTTCCTGTATTTTTTAAAAATCCAATGTATCAAAAGAAAAGATTCTTTTTAGAAATTTTTTAACTAATAATATTTAAGAAATTAAATTAATAGGACAATTTTGATTTCACGAAAAATACTATTTTTTAGAATTATGCAAGTTTCATTATTATTAAAATATTATATTTAAATTTTTTTTAAAATATGAATTAACTTTTTTCGAATACAAACATGGGGGCAGGCAATTTTGATGATACTCGACAGCTTGAATAGCAAATGATAAAATTGTATTTAATGAGTGAACAATCTGAAATTTTGTAAACAATTATTTGTTTCAATAAAGTTTCGCTACCTTTGATTAAACTCAGAATTGAAGTATGAAATGAATATTCAAAATATTGTACAGGATTATTGACAAATAGAGCATCTAGCATGGATCTTGGGGGCATTGAATAGTCCGTGGATAAGAATGCTAAAATATTTGATGAATTTTTATTTAGAACAATTTAGCAAATATTAAAAAAATATACCTATGTGGATTGTATTGTTCGATGCTTTTGTAAAATTAAATATACATATTACTGTAAAAGTAATAATTAAAAAGATAATTTTTATCATTTAATCAACATTAAAAAAACAATAAACAAATAAATATTTATATAGAATAAAAAGAAATTTTAACCAATCATTCACAAATAATATATATTCAATTTATCCAATAATTTAAACGATATTAAAAATATGTATAAATAAGGATCAATCATAAATGATTGATAACAAATATTTTTATATTATTTATCTCTTCTATTATTATTTATTGCTTCCATTTAATAAATTCTTTATTTGAAATAATGTTTTCTTCTTTTTCACAAACAACTCGATTCCAAGAGATATCAAGGAACTACTTGAATGTTATCCAATCATCACAGACAAGCTATCGGTAGAAAACACAATCAAATGCATAATCAAACTGCCTATTATAATGAACGGAAATTCTGTTCACTCTAAAATGAGATAATTCGACAACTAAAACTAAAAATAAAAGAAATATTCAACGATTTATTAGAAAATAAAACCATTCAACACTCAAACTCAAACTGGTCGTCAACATTGACGCTTAAAGAAAAAGCAAATGTTAAATAGCAGGCATGCGGAGATTACAGAACACTGAACAATATTACAGTACCCGGCAAATACCCCATTCCAATAATAAATGATATCCTCAACAGAATACACAATTCAAATAACTTCAGTAAATTTGATTTGCAAAAGACATACCACCAAATACCAGTTCCGGAAGAAGACATAAAAACGCTGCAATAATCTTTCAAAGGTTTATCAAACACTTTGAAATCACAAGAATACACTACCATATTTAGACGACATTTTAATCGCATCAACAAACAAAGCCGAGCCCATACAAGACAATAAAGAAGTCCTAAAAACGCTTAACAGTCACAACTTCAAAATAAATATTTGCAAAAAAAAATGCGAATTTCTAAAACACAAGGTCAGACCGCCACTAAATGAACTAAACAAAATTAACCGAAATGTCAAAATATACTAGAACAAAGGATTAGAAATAACTTTCGAAAAGCAAAGATAAATCTGTCAAACACAAGCTTACCAAACAACCCGATCTTAACTTAACATACATCATCAACACAAATTGTTCAGGAATAGTAATGGGAGGAACCATATATCAAGAAAATAGCAATGTTAAACAACCTATGGCATTCTTCTCAAAGAAATTAAATACACACCAAATGGGATACTCCACTTTTGACAAAAAACTATCAGCAGAGCACGAAACAATAAAACATTTTCAATACCTACTAGAAGGGAGATAGTTTAAAGCATTTAAAGACCACAATCCTTTAGTGAACGTTATGGAAAATGGAAATTACCTTCAGCGAGACAGATCAGACAATTAAATTTCTTGCCACAAATTAATTCTGAAATAAAATACATCGAAACAGAAACATACGCAATCAGTAAGAATTAAAGCAAACGACACAAACTGGTACGAGAAATTACCAGAAATACTAATAGGACTAAGAAATAATCCCTCAAACACAAATGATAAAAGTCCTAGTCAATCAGTATTCGGACACAATACAATTAACATAAAATCTTCAAAATTTGACAGATAATCAGACAGCCAAAATAATAAAAACGGAAAATGATTTAAAAGGAATTCTCAAAAACAAAACAAATCTAACTCAAGAAACCATTTACAAGTGATTTCGAATTAAAATACGATGGCCCATATAAACTATTAAAGATAAACAAAAATGTCGACATTCTTGACAATGTTGATAAACAATTCGAAAGTTGTAATAAACATTTGAAGAATAAAGCACTAAAATTTAAACAAACAACTCACATCGAACATTCAAACAGAATCAAAACAAAAACACTTTTCATTCAATAATACATATGCAATCAAAACATTCAATAAAGAGACAGAAACAAACATAAACACCAAAAAATATAGAGACTGTATCACATTACAAAAATAACAGAATATCAAAACACACTAACAAACCGATGTCATTGTAAAACACAACAACAACTAACAAATTAGAAAAATATAACACAAAGGTACACAACTGTACATTTGAGATGTAAATATGTTTCATTTTTATATGTTTTATCTGTTGTTCCAGAAGGAAATCAAAAATTTGCAAAAAATGTTTGATTTTAAATGTTAACCTCCGGTTTTAAAGGGGGAAGTTAATTTTGATCAATTTTGATCAACAAATTTGATCAGTAATTACATTTATTGTTAATTTATTGTTTTGTAATTTTTTTTTGACAATAAAATAACAATTACATAACAGGCACCACAGCTGTTCCAAAATTGCTTTTTTATATCGAAGACTCTGCTGGCGTCTACAATTATTTTTCTTGGTCAGAACATAATTAGTCCCCATTAAACAAGGGATAGCGTTTTTTTTACAAAATATTTTTAAATTCTGCTGCTTCTTGATTTCTATTTTGATTATTTACTTTTATCTGAAAGATCTTTAAAGAATTTGGGAAGTGATTTCTAAAATTTTTTTGTTCTTTCAATGGATCTGCATTTACAACTCCAGTAGTTCGACTAAGATTTTTTATTATTTAAACTTATGGTAAAATTTCTAACTTCATCCTTTCTATCTGTGCTACAATGCTCTGAATTTACAGCCGTACCCTCCTTCTCAATTCTACTTATTTATAATTCTAATACTTACTTGTAAATTATATTAATTAATTATATTACTTAAAATAATAAGTAGTTTTTACAAAAACTCTGAAGAAAAAGAGTTGAAAAATGAAATTTTTGTATTAGTTTTAGTTTGAAAGTATGACATATTTAAAATAATACTTTGTTTTAATAATGTATTAAATTTAATAACTATATACGAAATATTTTCCAATAGCGACTTTGATTATAAAGTTCTACAGATGAATTTAAAATTTTCTTTTAATTGAATAGTATAAAAATTCCAGATTTTAAAAATGGTTATATATATATATATATATATATGATATTTTTTTTGTTTTTATAAATGTTTAAATAAATATTGAAATTAAATCTACTACAAAGAGTTTAGAGTGGATTTAGGGTAATTTTCATTCGATGAATTCGAATTTGTCGTTGGCTTTACTTGATTGACTCTAATTATTGAGATAACATTTTTTATCATAAAAGGTAGAGTACTCGAATACCGTGACGATTTAACTATTGTAACATTTGATTAACGAGGTTTAGAAGTGTGTCTTACTGAGCTCTACTTATTGGTCAAAATTTGGCCAAAATCCCTTTTTATAGTGGAGTTTTTAGTGATCCTGTGAAAAATTCCATAAAATCTTTTCTAGAGATTAAATTCGTTCTTAATGACACACTCTTTTTATAAGCAGCATATAACTCAAACGTACAGAATATTCCCAAAATGAAAGTGAATTAGTATGCATCCTTGAAATTAGTAGATTTTGGTATTAAGACATGGAAACTAACTTAGGAAATGTTCAAGATCTTGAAAAATAGATTTGCTTTTATTTTTTTTATGCGCTGTATTAGATGATTCGCGTAAGAGACTCCAGCAGTAATCGGTCATCTATGGTTCTCCCAACGGCCTTGATATCTTTCCTACATTGTCCTAATGACTTGATGACATCGTTATTCAGATGCAACAGAAAGCGCAAGTGGTTAAATTGTAATTTAAAGTTTTAAAAGTCATGTAAGTAGATTTCAATTTATATATATATATATATATATATATATATATATATATATATATATATAATATATAATAGTAATAATAATAATAATAATAATAATAATAATAATAATAATAATAATAATAATAATAATAATAATAATAATAATAATAATAATAATAATAATAATAATAATAATAATAATAATAATAATAATAATAATAATAATAATAATAATAATAATAATAATAATAATAATAATAATAATAATAATAATAATAATAATAATGATAATGATAATGATAATAGTTAAATATTAATAATTATCACGACTCATTTTTTAAAAATATTTAATGAAATTTATTTTAATCAAATACAAAAGAAAATATTCTAAAGCTAATAAAGAGGCTCCAAATGCATAAATAATTAGTGTAACAATGAATATGCCAGCCAAATGGCCATAGCCAATTGATAGGGATTCTGATGAATCTAATTCACAGGTATCCTTGCTAGATTTCAGATCTTCCAGAAACCATTTCAGTGTTACCCCAGTATTAGATAATATTTGAAGTCTAAAATGAAATAAAATTATTATTATCTTACTAAACTTTTCTTTGTTTGTTTTGTTTTACTGCACTAATAATAGCTTTTTATATAAAATAAACATTTGAAATACTAATAACAAATGATAAATTTACGATGGTTTAAACTTTAAATCTTTAAACGTGTTTCCATTAATTATTATTGATTTTATGCCATTATCTATGAAAATCAATAAATCTAATATTGTAGTAGAAACATGGAATATTTCAATATTTTCTTGTTGAGTGATATTTTATATTACAGATTTATTTACTGAAAAACATTTTGTCCTTATTTGCTAATGAACATGAGATTATAATACTATGTCTCTTACAAGTCTTCAAAAATCATATATTTTCATGTATATATAATAACATATCCCAGTTTTCTTATAACTTTACCGTATATTATTAATCATAAATTTCCTTCGTAACGTTAGTCCACCTTGATATGAATATCCATTTTGTTTAAAAATCATATCTTACTCTTTGTCAAGTGCATTTTTATAATTAGCCAATTTCGGTACTGGGAAACCAATAAATGTCGCCTCCATAATCTCAGAAACAACTGTATATCTTGTACAATTCAACATTTTAATATATCTCATTTCACTATAGTCTCCAACGCAGGCAATATTTGAGGTTGTTGGATTAAGTAACTAAAAATATTACAAAAAACAAATAATAATTAAAACAAAATTTGACTTACCAGTGAATAACAATCTGCAACAAATTTACTTTTGGAATACAACTTTTGAAGAACCCGATCTTGTGAATTCTATCATGTGAAATTTATTTCATTAATTAAATTTCAAAGTTTTGTTTTAATCAACAACCATAAGTCTTTTATAAGTTAGTTCGTAGCTTTAAAACTTTATTTATTTAAATATATTTTTAAAAATATGTAGAATTCATATGTTGTAAATGCAAGTCACTATAAAAAATAAATATGCTAATTACTTTTAAATTTGAAGTAATAGAATGGCCAATGGTTAAGTGTAAGACAATATCTTCAGAATCTGCAATCTCTTCTAATGAATCTGGAAGCTTCAAACCTTGATGACTTGTGAGAATAGATGTAAGCTCGGCTGAAATGTATGATAGCTTACAAAGTTAATTATGCATATTTACCTGAATAAACTGCAAGAACTATTGCAGAAAACATCCACCAAAATGCGGTTACGACTCTTGCTGATATGGGATATGCAAGGAAATCCTGACCTAAGAAACAGGATTAATTTTAAAAAATTTAAAAATTATTATTTTTTAGACATGAAAACTGAAATTTTTGTTTCCCAAATTGAATATTTTTTGGTTTGCCTTTTGTTTTAAAAAAATTGTTTAAAATATTGATATTTTTAAAATTCATTTTTGATTAGCTTGGAATGATAACTTGTTGAAGCTGCCAGAAATGTTCAATTCTTTTTATTTCATGTCATGGGCGGTGTCGATTGCATGATAGAAAAGCTCACCCCCAATTTTTTGAAGCATCGCCAAGAAAATCTATTATCTGCCCAGTGGTTGATGCATGTTATTTTATGTTATATGAACCTTTAAAAATTATTGAAATTTATTAAAATAAAATTCAATCACATTTTTTATAAATGCTGGAAAAATAAAAATATCTTTCAAATTTTAAAAATTTCAAAGAATTTAAATAATATTTTACAAAGTGCTATTACTTTTTGTGGTTATTTTGAATTAATTTGTTTAATTAAGTTTATAAACTTCAACATGTCTAAGACTATGTATGGTCAGATTCATGATAACGTGTTGCATTGAATCTTTAATCTATTTCTTATAAAATATAAAACAATAAAACTAGTAGAAAATATTTTAAAATTTAATATACTCTTTTTAATTTTTTAAATATCTCTCACTGAAATTTAGATTATATATTCCACAACGTTTTTCATAACAAGAGATCGTAAATAGGTATATCAATTTACCTAAACAATAGTAGGCAACACGTAAGTCTTAATAAAAATTCGTGTAGCCTAAGGAGCTTTAAGCTACATAACCAACTGGTCTTCGTTTCAAATGGGTTTGAAAGTCTTTGTCATCTCTAACCTCTAAACATAAATAAAAAGGATTAGTGAAATCTCCTTCAACAAAAATATATCAAATTTTGGACTGAAATAAACAAATTATTTATGAATAAATTTTTATTTTCAGATTGCACTTCCTAATTTCTTTGTAGTATAAAAATTGAAACAAATTTTGATAAAAATTTCAAAAATGTGATGAAGTTAATTTCGTATGATTTATAATAAAAGAACTGTAAAATTAAAATGCAAAAAATAGAGTTTTAAAAAAATATTCAATGCGATTTCTAATAGCAGACAAGTTTTGAGCTCATTTGACAAGGGATAATATGAGTAACTCATACGCCAAGTTTGTATTTATATATAATTGATAAAATTGTGATATCTGATGCAGAATCATACGTTGTTAGATTCGATTCCTGATGGAATCAAATATTGACGAGAACCAAATAAACGGGAAACTAGTCGGTCTTAGAAATTGTATTGAATATAACATTAAAACCTTTGAAATTTTTAAAAATCGAAAAAAAATATTACAGTAACTTAGATTTATTTTTATAAAACTGATTAAACAATCAAGATTTTATAATAACTGAATTATAAAACTACAAAATTAAATTAAATATATTTTATACCGTATTTTTTCGTTTATCATTTATGTTCTGCATATATTTCAAATTTTTCTACCGAATTTAACTTGCTTATATCAACTATTATAGTATATCAATTATCCTAACTGGTTGAGTTAAAATTTGATATTTAAATGAAAGTTTGGTTAGACACATTTGTGCGTTAGGTGCACATAAAAACGTTTATCGTAATTTTGATTTAGGAGAAATTTGAGTTGAAATGTATCATTGAATTTATTGGGTTAAAACCATCAAAGAAGGTTATACATTATACCGGCTATACATTATTAGATTTACATTAGTGTAGTTTACCTCTTAAAACATATAATAATTTGAAATCTTAGTTGAGCGGATCATAAATCCGGAAGTACAAATGTATGTTTTTAGCAAATTTTAATAGATATTAACCAAAATTATTAATTTAAACCTTGCATGAAAAATGAACCAAGTAATGTCCACAAATGTTCTTTGTATTCAATCTCATCTTTTATTGCAAACGGCAAATTCAGAGCCCAGGCAGAAAAAGGATTAAATTTGCAGAAAATAGATGCAAACAGTGAGACAACAATCATTCCACAACCCATGAGACTCCAAACTGGTAGCCTAATTGAGCTTATGGAAATAATTATTATAAATAAGTAAATTTATTAGTTTACAAAAAGATATTCCACCACTGAGACTTAGGAAGGGGGTTCTGGTAAATGACAACCGTCGGCTCAGACATAATTGGATATGTATAATCTACAACAGTCATTCTTTCCGCATTGAAAGTAAATGCTCCAGCAGCGAAGCTTGCTTTCTGTAATGTAGAACGATTAGTTGAATTTATGTTAATTATTTTACCTGTGACTGAACTTCACCAACGCATCCACTGAAAAGGCTTTGATTTTCTGTTTTCACTCCATATTGTCCATCACTTGGTTCATAAATAATTGGCCTTAACAAAAATATAAAATTAGTCACATTATATCATGAGAGTCGTGACCGGTGTTAATAAATCTCGATATAATGAATCTTGACATTAATCTTTTAAGACACTTTCAAAATTGATTTTTGTTAAAAATTATATTTATATCTTCAAATTATTTTATTTATTAACTTTTATTTTTATGATTTCAATTAAGATCACAAATAAAAAAAAAATACCCTAAATTAAAATTCAATCAGCCACGAACTTATTGAAATTATTTATTTAACTAATAAAATATAACTTATTCAAACTACTACACCATTATTGTTTCCAAATATTACACTTGACACAGATTATAATGACGGACTGCTGATGAGGATAATTTCCTTGAAATATATTTTGTTTGGAATTTTAATCTTATTATTTTATATTTTATTATATGATTAAAGAAAATTGAAAGTAACAATAATTGAATGGTGAAAATTATAACGGAATTCATAGACAAATAATAGATTTTCAATATGGAAATATTCTCATCAAATTATGAATTGCATTTTAAAAAGTTTTTAAATAATTTTGAACATTTGTAAAAAATAAATTTTAAAAAATATCACTCATTAATTAATTGAATGTAAATTATTGTTTTGTTTAAATTAATTTTTAAAAATTGAAAACTTACTGAAAATTTAAGGATTTTGCTAAGTGAGCAATTATTTTTGTTAAGAATCCTGTCACATTTTCTATACTAAATGGAAAACTTTCGTTCACTTTAGCGAAATATGGCGTATACTACAAACAAAATATAATCATTTAAAAAACATTTTATAACTAACGACAAGAGCACAGATCTTAATAGGTTTTGCCAAGAAATCATATTTATCGGTTTCTTTAATGAGATTACTGTAACTTTCGGCTGGGTCAATTTCTAAATGGGATGTTTCATCATGAAATGTCATGACCATTTGGAAGGTAGAATCTTTTGATTTCCACAATTTGTGCTTGATGTCTTTATAAATAAGCTAAAAATTTAAAGATATAAGGTCTTCATTTAAAAGTCTTTCAAGCTTTACATTAAATCATTGTGTAAAAGTGAATAAAATGTGAAATCACAAGTAAAAAGAGAGAGATAATCAGTTAATTCCTTCTTTTTAAAATTTATTTCTTTCGATAATGAAAAATGACCGTTTTAATATAAAAGAATATAAATATTTTGCTGATCCTCGTGTAGAATGATAGGAAAGTCTTCATACGAGGATGGAGGCTTTTCGTTATACATTTTCAAAGAAATAATACCTTAACTATGCCTACGGCGGAGCTTTTCTTTATTATGTGAATTTATCAAATATTCTTTCTTTTTAGATGAATGATTTAATATTTGTAAATTACTTTCGCTATACACAGAAGAATTTAAAATTTTTGTTTCCTCATTTTGCTATTGTTCAGGAGATTATGTATTACGAAGCCTACCATATTATTTTGAAATTTTATAATTAGGTAACTTATAATAAAATATAATAATAAAATGTCTTTTGCTAGAAAATATTTATTATTCCTTGACTTTATTAATTTTATCTTCGTTTTCGTGGATTTAAATCTTTTAGAGGAATTTTAATTCTTGTAATTTATTTCTTTTAAGACTTTGTTTTATCTCGTTTTCATTAACAATTTTTATTTTTATTAAAATTAAAAAATATGGAAATTATTTATAATTTTTATAATAATCAAATTTGAAAGTTTCAACTTTCGACATTTCAATATTATTGTATGAAACAACTGGAATTCATTTTACTCTAAAAATATAGGAAATTAACCCTTTGAAAAAGCTCATTGAAATCGAATAAATCAGTTTGAGAACCATTTTTATGGTGGTTCACCTCGGTATTTGGTCGGTTTGCAATAAACGTCTGTAGATCTGTGTTTCCTTTTAATGTTTGAAGAATGTTTACTAAATTGATCAGATTTGACTGTCAGTGAGAAATATATTAATATTTAATATTATTCTCTCAATAAACCTGTTGCATAAAATCATTTGAAGTTATTTCGTTAAAATCTTTTATTATAAATAAATTTGGTATTATATCAGAAGGGAAAGTAAATTGTGACAAATTAGTTGGTCCATAAATTAGCCAGATATATTCTATGAGCGGCGTATTCTATAAGTAAAATAATAATAACAATAGTAATATTAATAATTGATTAAAAGAATCACACAACATTGGCTTTGAATTAAATAAAAGAAAGCGCCAATCTAACATATATATTATAATACAATATATTTCTCGACAGATTAATCGTCATTGTCAGGTAGATTTAAACTGATTTATTCAAACAAATTTCTTCATTCTACTTTTATATTTCAAAAACATATTATATTAAAAATTATAAATTCTGTTTGTTAAATCTCAATTAATAATAATTAATTATAATATTAACAATAACCATAATAATAATTACAATAATAATCTTCTTCAACAAGAAACTGAAAAGGATTATTCAATAATCGAAACTTTTTTAATATAATTATTATTTTGCAGCAAGGGATTATTTTACTATTCAATAAACAATAATAACAACAATGATAATAATAAGAAGAAGAAGAAAAAGAAAAGAAAAGTAATTACATTCAACAATTTATATAGAGCTGAGTGTTACATCAGAAGAACATCCAGTTTTGTTGACTATAGCGTAGTTTAATCTCAAGGAAAATGACTCAAATTATTTAATTTAGCAGCTATGTGAGTTAAGATTCAAGAAGCTATTTATTTCTATGCGCCTGAGCGTACGACGGGTATGGTTTTGGATTCTGGAGATGGTTTATCAAATACTATATCAATTTATGAAGGTTATGCGTTGCCTCATGTATTTTGTAGAATGGATATTTTAAAACTCTTAATAATAATATTAATAACAATAATAATAATTGTTTAATTATCTTCAATTCTTCATCACCTCTTTGGAATATAGTTGTAAAACTAGAGCATCGTTCTGTTATGATTTTCATCAAATGTTCTTTCAAATATTTTGCTAAAACATTAATAATCTTCATAAACTGTCGCAGTATTTGTTAGACCATCTCCATAGTCCAAAACGATACCTGGGCACGGCCAAACTTATACGATAGAACTGTTTGAATTGACACATACATAGCCTGTAAATCCATTGTCTTAAATATGATTTGAATCATGTCTTCATATTTCGCCTTGAGATTCAATAACGCTTCATTTATTAATTGTTCTACTGATGCTGCTCTAAGTTCATTGTAAATATGTCTATGTGAGGTATTTTCTATGTCATCACAATTTTACCCAATCTCGCGTTTATCACAACTATCTTTCACGCTCAGTCCAATCATAACACATGTATGTCTTAGTTGAACAACAACTAACGAAAACACAGCTGTTGAGGAATCATTTCCAGCAAATCCAACTTTGCACCTTCCCGATCCATTATCAATTAACAAAACGGCAATATCTTTTTCCGTTTTCTTAATCTAAGTAATTAGAAATTTGAATAAAATATAACAATTCTAAAAACATTTATTTTATTAAAAATCCACTTCCAAAAACCTATAAATATATTCTCAATCAATAAAGTTAAATTTGACCAATAAAGTTCACAAATAATTAATGCAAAAAAACAACAACATTCCAAAAATTAAAAATTGGCAAAAATCAATATGCACGCAGACCCGATACAAATAACAGAAAGCGCACACTAATGCAATACAGGATAATAAAATACAAATGCAATAATAATAATTATTATAATAGTAAAAATAACAAAAATACCTTATAAAATAAGTTGAAAATTGCAGATTGATTGCCCATTATGAATAACTGCTTGATACTAAACTGTCGAATTTGCCCCATTTCAGTATAATTTTTTATATCTTGGAATAGTAATTTAAAACCGCTATTTGAAAAGCATTTATTTATTTCAGTGAGAACAAGCCATTCTTCTGTTACTTTTATTTTTAAATAATACTTTTTTCAAAAATATAAAAAATTATCATTAGAATTAAGTACAAATTTATCTCGTTTATTGTATTATTTACATCGTAATAAATCATAAAATTTATTTTGAATATTTCAGTAGAATACTTTTTTAGGATTCACTTTAAAGTTTTTAATCAAATTTCGTATTTTATATTTTTAAAAGTACTAATTATAATAAACAAATGAATAAAAATAATAATGATATTTCTAACTTTTTTATAATTCAACATTTTTCATAAATTATCAGCAACAATGACAAATATAAAGGACAGTTGGTGAGTAATAAATTATATTTATAATAAAATTCAAATTTATAAAAAAATTTTAAATATTTTTATTTCTAATATTTTTATAATTTTATAAAACAAAATACATTTACATTCTTCTCTTTGTTCCTCTTATTCTAGTAGAATGGTAAAATGTGGCAATGCGCTTGAAATTTAACCAAAGTGCATATTTTTATAATTAAAAAACTCCATGATAAATGATTGCTGTCCATAATGTTTTGTCGTTCTTTGAAATAGATGTTATTATTTTCTATTTATAATTTTTCCTATAGTATACCTTGGACTTCTGAAACGCCAAAATGACACTTTCAAGCTCAATTAGTTTGTTAGAATTATATATTGTTGGGTTTCCCGTTATAACATCAACTTTAAAATTACATATCTGATATTTTTTCTTATATTCCAAACGATAAAAGGATTTCAAAAAGGATTCCTCTAGAAAGAGAGAGCTTAGATCTATATACTTAAAGAAATACTTAACAAAGCTTTATTATTAAAAACATCAGAAAAGTGTATTTTAAAGATATTGTATTTCGTTTGTATCAAAAAGGATTTCAAATATACATGTATAAATTAAAGGTTTTACCAAGTCCCTTAAAATTTATTATCATTTAAGTGACACAAAAGATCGCCTGCTAATGCTGAGAATTTTCAAAAATTCAACAAAAAATATAATTCTTCATATTATTAAATACAAAAATCAAGAGACTAATAAAATAATATAATAATGTTTCTATTTATATTGAAACATATTTTGAAAATGTCACGAAGTTTTAATTAAATAATTTAAAACCTAACTGAAAGTTAAATCTTTTTGAAAAAAAATACTTCACGTCTATATTCATTTTGAGTTCTGAAATGGTATGGCGTCCAGTCACTTTATATGTATGTTATTAAGTTATAGTTATTTTATAGTTAAAATTTTATTTAAAAAATGATGTTTAAATCTTTAATTTCTCATTTTCATTTTATAAATATATCAGTAAACTTTAAATTAATTAAAACAAAAAATAATGAATTACGTGTTTTATAATATTTATATATTGTAAAATTAAATTAAATTAAATTAAATTTTTCTCAAGGATTATGATTGAAATTTTGCATTTTTCTAATTTTTGACAGATTGTTTCTATGGATTTGTTTAAGCTTGTAGAATTAAATAAATTTTATTTTTGTTTCCGTTACTTTTTTGCTGAACTTCATGCTAATTTAGCATTTGCATTTTGTTTATTCTTTCAATTTATTGAAAAAATATTTACTTTGTTTAAATTGATTAGTTAAAATTGTAATTTATCATATTTTCAGAAAATAAAGAAAAAGTAAAAAATATTTCACATAGTACAAGAGCATTGTATTTAAAGAAGTATAATGTTATTTATATGCAATTTGATTTAATATTCGAGTGACATCTTTATATAATATAAATTTTTTTTACATTTTTCAACTAGTTTTATATTAAGTTAGTATTCATTTTCCTAAATTACAACTTGTAAGTAACCTTAAAAAAATTGCCCTTCAGAGAAATGTCAATCTTCACGGGTCTGTGGGAATTGTTATTTAAAATAGTAAAACATTCAAAACATAAAAGTCAAGTAAATATTCGTATATGTTAGAAAGAATCAATGAATGAAGACCTAAGTATTGTGAAAGTATAACTCAATTACTAAAAATATAATTATTTTTAAAAACATTGGAAAAGAAATTCAAAAATGAGAAACTAGAATAATGGATATTGGGTCAATATAGAAGAGAAAAGATGAAATAAATTATATCTTAAACAGGATAGTTGATTAGACTGTAAACGAGAAAAGCTTAGTAAAAAGAAGAAGATAAAAGATTTTAAGGTAGTAGGAAATATTTCGGTAACTCTTCAATATTTTTGGATATGATCACCTTTTGGAGATTTTATTGTATGCTTTTATCAGTACTAAACTTAGTTTGAAATTATTTGATAAACTATTTATAAATTATTATTTGAATAAATGTACCGTAATTTCCAAGATTAATACAAACTATTTCTGGGTTTCTAAAGACAGCCTTTCCAAATTGACAAATCGCATTTATCAAAGCTTTATTTCTGTATAAATCTTAAATAAAACGTAAATTTAACTTTCTTAAATGCAACTATTAAAAAAATAATTTTAACTTAGATCTGAAACACCTCGTAAAAAACCAAATGCACCATTTCCAAATTGAATAAGCTATGAGCAGATAATTTGTGTGTCACACTAGAGAAACTATTAACATCCAACTGTGAGGTTACAAGCAGGTGTATGTGGGTGCTCAGTTCTGAGTTATTCAACCAATTTAACTTTATATTTTATCATATTATTTTTATAATGTTGTAAAATGAATAAAAGGTTTCAGCTTATAACGCATTAAGTTTATAAATGTTGTTCGTTTTCCAAATTAGAAAAAGACTCAGGGTAAATAGCGTAAATCTTTTGGACACTCATTGGGTTATAAATTACTTTCAATCTAAAGTGTACACAGAAAATCTTTGAATTGTGTGTAAGTAAAATTTAATTGAGAATTTAGCCAGAGATTCTTTTTTGTTAAGTGAAAAAACTAGAATGTTGCTAAGAGTAGTAATTAAGGTAATATATCAGGCCAACAGCTTTTATCAATTATCGCGCAGAAATGTTATTATGGAATTATGCGTTTTTATAAATATTTATATATTTTAAATCAGATTTATATGGTATTTTTGAAATATGTTTCGGCGCATTCTTGTTAAAATTAAGTTTGGTGTTTATTTCTTAAAACATATTTTGATAGAAATAAATAATTAAATAAATTCGACAACGATTTAATTAAAATAAAATGTCAATAAAACACTCTTCGTGCGATATATTTCGAAAATTTAACTGTCATCTTCAGGTACAAAAAACCAACTCAATATTATGGATTATTTATATTTATTTAAGCAAATTATTTTTTATTAATTAAATATTCTAATTAATTAAAAATATTTTAATTAAACATCTTAATATATAAATATAAAAATTTTAAATATTTTTTATAAATATTAAACTTTTTAACTATATTATAATAAAACGACATCAAACTTTTGCCCAGAGTCATAATTTTATAACATCCTGGCGACACAAACTAAACGGACAAGATCCTTAGAAGCCTGGTCAAATTTTAAAAAATTTAATTTTGTAAATTTTAATTTGACAATTTGCAAATAATATTAAAATTTTAAAAAATGTTTTGAACAATAAAGAAACATCAATTTATCACAATTTAACAATTTTAACTAATTAAAAACAATCAAAACATTCGTAGTCATAGCACTTTGCACATTAATCTTTGGATCCAATAACCTTATCAATAATGCTTCACATATCACACATTCCCAATAATTATTAAAACTTTTCAACAAAACTTTGAAGGAAGACGTTCCTATTTCACTTTAACAGCCTCTATTGTGCTCATTAATATTAGTAAAATTCTTTTATCGACAATGCTCTAAACCTCGATTACAGAGATGACGGGAAGTCTCTTCAATGTATGTGGCATTACACCCATTACATGTAAATTGATAAACGAGATCAGAACGCAATACAACCGGAGTTTTTGGTTTATTAATAAGCATATTAAACATATTATCTATTTACTTAACTTCTTTTTATAATTTGTAAACCTTTCCGAGTACGGCAATACTAAAGTAATTTAGGCTAATTCTTATTATTAAACATTAACTCTTACCGAAAACAGCTTACTTTATCATGAACTCTTTAAGCTCATCCTGACCTAGTAGACACAATTTTGACCATTATTTTTATAAATTTAACACAAAAATGGGCTTTATCAGATAAAATTTAAAATTATGTTGTTTGACCAAACTACGACTTCATTGTTATTATCTGACTCTACCTTGACCACATTCAACGATAAAACCACCCAAAACACTGTTATACCGTAAATTTTAAGATTGAACTAAAAATATTGCTTAAGATGTTTGTTTTACCAAAAACCGTCATTCTTGAACAAACTCTGACCACAGCTTAACCCCTTTCAACAACAAAACAAGCCAACACCCTTAAATCATGCTTCCTTTAATTTTTGACTTCAGAATAGGTTTTTCATCTGATCATTTAAATGGAACTTTGTTAAAACAAAAATATAAAATGACGATTACGCGATGAATTTATCCTCGAATGACCTTGGCTTGTTGTTACATAATATAACCATGATTTTGACCTTCACTTCACGAAGAAAGGGTAGTGGGCTGGTAAGATCATGGTATACTGTTACTGTATTGCCTACATTTAAATTCACACTTTTTAAATTTTGTAAGATTTTACCATAGAAACTGTCATGTAATAATTCTTAGTTAATTGTTTTCAGGCGTCACTTGATTAGCTTTAATTGGGTGTCTGCATTAATGTTCTCATTTAAAATGTTTGCCTGTTGGAATTTTATTGTCCTACGTAGGTATGTCAATTTAACTCTAGGAGAAGCAAACGTTGTAGATATATTCAAATAAAAACATTGTTTTTCTTGGGATAATGCTTAAGTATTAACTTCTCAGCTTTGAAAAAGCATCTCTTTTTAGCGGCAACTGGAAAATCATCAAACATTTCATGAGTTTTCGCCTAAATCACCAGATCCATGTCCATATAATTAATTATTTAATTTAACTCGTTTTTATCGATAATTCAAGAAAGTTCTTTGAATGGTAGATTTTGGCTGAGGGTCCATCCATATAAATTATTTATATCAATGTACAAACATTTGGTGTCGTCTTCGGATAATGTATGGTGTTGGTTATATCTTCAGGTCTTGCATTAATGTGATAAGAGAATTTAATGTCATAATAGGATAACATAGTTAAATTCTCGAAAAATTAAATGTTTCAAGTCTAAGTCTATTATACAACCTGTATTGTCGTAAAATTTGAGAAATATATTCAAGGATTTTATTTCAATTAAAAATAAACTTTTAGAGGCAATAAAAATTCATAAGACGATTATTTTTGATTAAATAAATATATCTCTGAAATAGATTAGTATATATATATATATACTAAAATTAATAAACGAGACATCTAGTGGTTTCCTACATAACTGGTCTATTATACCAGTTATATTTTTCATCATCACTTTTTTTGTTGGAAATATTAAATATTTTTTTTTGAAGTTGCGCATACTTATTTTCTTATGAAAGGAACCAAAATGTTTAATTCTTACAAAACCCAAGGCTCTGAAATGTCATTTTCTCTATTTTTTCACACACACACACACACACACAGATATATATATATATATATATATATATTAATTTATTTTAGAGAGTATCTCTTTAATCAAAAATATCGTTTTATAAATTTTTAGTGCCTCTAAAAGTTTATTTTTAATAGAATTAAATAAAATAATATAATAGACTTAGGTTGTATAATAGACTTAGGCTCATAATAGACTTGAAACATTTAATTTTTCGAACATTACGGATTTTTATTTCATTTATAATTATTTATTTTGGTTTTATTTTACCAATGGTTAAATGATTTAAAGTATAATTAATGAAAATTTAATTTGTTTCAAAAATGCCAGGCTAAGTAAAATACATTTTTGAATACCAACAAACCAATTGACCAAATTATATAAGAGTTGTCTATATATGAAAAAAAAATGAAATACTTGTTGTTTTAACAGAAATATAGGGAATTGATAAATTGGATGAATCCAGTACTTGCTGGTTAAAACCATTCATAAAACAAATTATTAGATGGAAATTAAAATAAATATTATCTAAAAATTCATTGCATAAATATAGTTCCGACTGAAAAATAAATTACCTCTTATCACAGAAAATAAGGATGAATAAAAATAAGATTCTAGTTTTCCCGTTTTTGGATCCTCGAATATTAGATCTAATTTGTCATTTAAAAAAGACTTCTGATCATTTGATAAAACAACTAAAACAAATCAAATTAAACTTAACCAAATTTCATAGACATTACCTATTCTAAAAGGAATCGCCCATGCTCCATTTAATACAAAAAGTAACACGGGAAATATTATTATAAAAAAGACTTTAAATTGCATTTTAGATAAAGAATTATAATAAAATAAAAATAATAATTGTAACCAACAAATTAAAAGAAAAATAAAATTACGAGAAAAATAACCAATAATTTGCAGAATAAAAGAAACAGTTTAATGTCAATTTTTTCAATATTATTTCGCTTTATTATTCAATTTCTAAAAATTGTATTTAATTTTTTAGAAAAAAATTTAATTAAATTATAAAATATTAATTTTCGAAATTAAAAGAATTAATTGAATCTAAATGAGAATTAGTCAGCTGGACAAATAGTTGATTAAAACAGTAAAATTTGCTTGTACTAGAATGACATTTAATTTCTAATGTAATATTAAATATTTATAATTTATAATTTATTTACAAGAAAAATATATTTACATTGCAATGTCGACAGAAGGGCTTGAACACAATAAAAACTGTACGAATAAAATGGGTATATGCTAGTTTAAAATTTTATTAAAAAATTTTAATATTTATTTGTATATGTTATTTATGAAGTGTTTTGATAAGGTCATAAGAATCAAAATTTAATGTGCAAAATGCAATAACATTTATGCTTTGTATTTTTATAAATAGTATGTTTGAAAATGGAAATATGTAAAGTGATTTTGTATTTGTTGTCAGGTGTAATTAATTATTAGCTGAAATAATATATAATATTAAATTTTTAAAACATTTTTTAAAGATAATTTGCTTAAAATTAACATTTTGAAAATAGTCAAGAAATTGAATAAATGATTTATTAATAAATAATTAAATAAATTATGCAACGATTTAATTAAAAGATAACGACAATAAAAAACCTTTCGTACGATATATTTCGATAGCACAGCTATCATCTTCAGGTACTCAAAACCAACTAAAAATATTATGAATTCATAATATTTTTAGTTGGTTTTGAGTAACTGAAGATGATACCTGTGCTATCGAAATATATCGTACGAAAGGTTTTTTATTGGCGTTATCTTTTAAATGATTTATTATTTTTAAATTAAATTAATTAATAAAAATAATTTTTTTAATTTCTTAAGTTTTGTGTAATTTCTTTAAAATAATTTATAATATGCATAGGTTTTACTATCACAATCGATAATGGCAGAAAAACTGTCAAAACATATTGTTAAACTTGTGTTTCAATTGCCCTTTTTGTAATTAAATTATTAAAAATGTATTTAATTATTTATTTCAAATTTACGTTTTATTTATTCTTAATTATTACATTATTTATAGTAATTTATTAATAATGAATATTATATTTCTTTCAAAACTTTATCTTGAAATATTAAGTGATATCGTATCACTTTGAATGAATAATCTGAAACCTATGAATGGTAACTATATAATAACTGCATGAACACAACAATAACATCAACAATATATTCCAAATAAATCAAATAAACTGATTTGATCAGTTGAACATTGTATTCGTTTGTTGGACATTTGATCATGGAGCATTCGATATCAAGGTTTTCGTTTCTTAAATCTCAAAGTGATGAATGTTTTTAAGAGAAAAAAATAATTTGTTATTTAACCGATAGAATTCTGATGTGAAAAATCATTGATGAATGGTTGAAGAATGGTTTGTAAAGTTTCGAATTAAAAAAAGTATCTATCAATTTAAAAGTGCGATATTCAACCAAAAAATTTAATCTTATCTTACAACTGTCGAGATATACGATTTTAGGTTTGTCGTTTTAATTTTTTTCCTACTTCACATTTGATTTATTCGTTATTTCTGATAAGCCATCGAGATAAGGTAATTCAATTTTCTAATATGTATTTTGTTTTCTATCTCCCTTTTTAAATTGCACTTGTCAATTAGTTCATTATCTCATCCTTGCTTTGCAGATTTTTAAATATACATAATTTTTCTATTTAACATTTTTTCATTAATTTTTCTGGCTCTAATAATTAAATGTTATTTCAGCAAAAGTATAATACATGAATTTTAAAGTCTTTGCCGACTAAAACCCCAAAGATTCAGCCTGTTCTCTACCGATTTCTAAAGGAAAATCACAAAACTAACGAATTCAACATAATATTTATTTCCTAAAAAAGATTTGACATCTTTGCAAAATGACATGGTCAGATGAGAATGCGGACAAGTCACAGGTTAATATCACATCTGAAAAATATGAAGCTAATTATAACACAGGCTATATTGGTACCTTCAAGACTTTCTGAATTTGAATATTGGAAAGAGGGATGAAAGAATCATAGAGTTAGTGTTAAATTGCATTAAAAAGAAATTTAACATGAATGAACTCTATTTTATTAATATTTACTTTTTACTATTAAGTGTTGTAAACTTCATTAAATAAAACTTCAAATATATAATATCAGGAACTTGGTAAATGATGACTTAAACTAACTTTAATTTATGTCATGCTTGCATCCGAAGTCATTAAAATATTTGTCCAGTGAATGTCATTTTATGTATAAATCTCTTTTTACAAAATCGTATGTTTGATATCTTTATTGTGTCCATTTTTACAACCTCAATGCAGTTACTGGAACTGAAAATTTCATTTACTACTCCTGTTAGGTTCGTTAGTGGGCCAACGTCGACACAATCGAATATCTTACTCTAAAGATTATTCGTGTAAACAAAATAAACAATGTTGACTTTTTCAAATTTTTATTAAGGATAAATACAAATATGGATTAATATTACAAAACGACTGCTAAACTACAGTATGAATATCGGCTATTGCGAACTGTCCTCGAGATATTTCTAAGATGGCGAAAGCTATATCCTAATAAATCATCAGCTCTGCTCTAAGGTTATAGGAACAAGACGAGGGTTTCCCAAGATTTTATACGCAATCGATTATCACCCAGAGATTTGGTGACAAAATTTAGCCTGAATTTGACTACTCTTTATAATTTACCCACAAAAATAGGCGTCAATGCAGTTTCCCTCGAAAACTGATACTTTTCGCAAATTAGGTCAAACAAACGCTAAAACTGTTACAATTAAGCTATCAGTCTTGTGAGCTAATGAAAAATTTCTGTTTTTCGCGTTGAATGCTTTTAAATAAGGTAACGTAGTAATATAATTACTATTTACCTTTTGAATATGAACTTTGATTATCGTTCTTGGACAATATCGTCTACTTATTGTATATATTTAAATAGTATAGATAATTTGATTGAGCTACTCCACAAAAATGAATATTCTAATTATTTACTACAATTTTTAGTATGTTAAATTGTTCATAAATGTGTTAACTTAAAGATTAAAGCAATTTTATAATAAAAACGAAATGAAAATCAGAGTGGAATAGTAGTCAGGTCTTGAATTTAGTGAGAGTGCCTGGGAGCTTTTTTCGTTTTTTCATTTTTAAGAGGAAAGCTTTTTTATACATTTTTCATAGACTTTAAAAACTCAGGAACTGTTTATTAATTTTCTTTGAAGTTAATATAAAAATTTGTAGAAAACAGGAAATTTTAAGAAAGAAAAACAGTTAGAAAACAAAAGATGTTATTAAAAAAGGTTTAAAAATTAAAATTAGTAAATAAATTCGACAATATAAATAAAAATAGGAAAAGTAAAATATCATATTTCGTACTTGAAAATGTTTAAATAATATAAAAAGATTTTTAACAAAACTTTTAAATTTTAAATTTAAAAAATATTTACATATAAATTTTAACCAATCAACAAACCTAAAAAGTAAATTTTAATAATAATAATAATAATAATAATAATAATAATAATAATAATAATAATAATAATAATAATAATAATAATAATAATAATAATAATAATAATAATAATAATAATAATAATAATAATAATAATAATAATAATAATAATAATAATAATAATAATAATAATAATAATAATAATAATAATAATAATAATATAATTGGATTTACTCAAATTTTGTGAAAAAGAATATGATTATTATTTTCATTTAATGATAATATACTTCATAATATATTCAAATAATTTTACAATACAATTTTGACTATAACCAACTTGTAAACGATATAATAACAACAACCAATGATGATAATATTAATAATAAAAATATAATTCGAAAATTCGAATTTTGTGAAATGAATAGGTAAAAAACAAATGTCAAATTCATTATTTACTTGAATTGTATTAGAATATCATTAGTCAAATATTTGATTGATTTTTCGACCAATGAAAAATCATAAAATAAGCTTGAATTTAATTTTTAAACTTTCGTTTAATAAAGCGATTACAAATGATTTCCATCATTAAAAATAGACCCCCCAACAAATATATTGCAATTGTTAGCATGAAAATCCCTGCAGAATTGTTGAAGTCAATAGATTTCGGCTCAGCTTGATCTGATTCGCAAGTATTGTTCTGCAAGTTTAGATCTTCCAGAAACCATTTGAATATTACTCCTTTGTCAGAAAGCAATTGAATTCTAAAAAAAATAAATTAAAAGCTTACAATTTGTTTTTTAAAGTTTTAGGTTTTACCTTAACTTATTTAATCTATAATTTATTTAAAATAATTAAAAAAAAATTAATTACTAGGTTTCAAATATATAATAAAATATATAAATTTTTGAAGTTTTGTTAAAGATTGGAGAAGTATTTGAATTATATTGATATCAACATCAAAATAATGTTGATCACCTCAAGTTTATGATCCGAATCATCTTTATACTCATAGCCAAAATCACACAACAAAATATCACAACCACTTCAACTGAGTAAACTTCCTTCCGACCTCGAAATAAACTCAGAAGTGGAAGACGCCTGAGAGAAAACAATCTTAATTTTATTCCTTTCTTGGTATTTAACTAGGTTTTTATAGTTGATACATTTTGAACACGTAAGTCATTAACATTTGAACAAATTAGGTTAACACACATCTACACAGCTGGTGAAACCTTTGTTGTATGCTCCTTGAAACAAGATAAATAAAACAATCCTAAAAACATGAAATTCATACATTAAAACTATAAATGTATACAAAAGTCAAAGTGAATAACCTGATTTGGTTATCAGGATTACCTGATATCTGGTGGTCAACCGTCTCTGTGCAGGTTTTGTGTGGTTTTATTAATAAATATTTGCATAACTAGATATACATTAAGCATATCATTGAAATTAATTTACTTGATTCAAAAATTATTTTTATTATTAAAATGATAATAAATACGTACATTAATATTTTAAATAAATTTAAACTTAAGAAATGAAAATTAGTTATTTTGACGTGTGGAAGTTCTAGTTTAAAAGAATTATTCAAATATTAGAAGATTTAATATATTTCACATTGCAACATTTATAATTTTCATTTTCAAAATAATTAGTAATTTAATAAATATTTAATTTAAAAGATTTTTTAAAGTTTTATTTAGTTAGTAAAAAACGAATAAATTTTCAAACGTAGTGTAGTTCTATTGTCACACATTTATTTTATAATTTTTATATAATTTTTAATATATTAGACTTTATTATATCTTGAAGATATTTTATTATATACATATATTTAGTCGCTATTATTATCGTTGTAAGTCGGTTATCCTCTGACTCTTCGTGTCTTTTATAAAATAAATAAGCAAACCCAGCACAGGAAGACTTTATACAAAATGTATCAAAAATACAACTCAATTGGTTTATTTCAATCTTTGTCACAATTACAACTTGACAATTTATTTGCACCTTTCTATCGCTTTTCTGATCAATAACTCCTTAATTTTCTTCTGGCTGTCTTTAAAATTCGATTTCTTTACTCAACTTATAGTTAATCTGGTAGTTTTTTGTTTCAACCGAATGGCGACTCATCTGATTTGCGCTCTCTTTTTATACAGAGAATGTTTATTTATGGTCATGCAATTATTATTTAAAATCTTGAGGGATAATTGAGACAATAACAAATTACTTGGGATGATTTGGATAGTTGTGTATGTGTTTCTCCGTAGCGTTCGGGTGAGTTTATTTCTTTTTTTTATATCAAAACTTAATCTATCGGATCTCATCTCACTTTGGATTTTCTTCATCGCTCGGGCTTTTCATTAGTCGATTGATTAATTTAATTGGTATTTTTGTTTATAACAACCCAAACATAAGTAAAAATAAGACCACTTTTTAAATAAAACTTTTTCAAAATATTAATTTATTTTATTTTATTTTAACATCGAATATATTTCACTCCAGTAAAAAGCGCAAGATGTTAAAGGTTTAAAATTTTACATTTGTAATATGTGTGCAATATGTGTGATTTTTAAGCTTGCCTTGCATTTGGATTCCAGGAAAAAAAATGGGGGGGGTAAATATATAATTAATTTCACTGTTTCAATAAGTGAACAATAAATAAATTATATTTCTTTGAGTTTATTACAAGTTCATTGTGATATCATAGAGTATATTTAATAAATTTATTAACAAATTACTAATTACTTATTTAGCCTTTCCAACCAAAACCAACCACTTTCAAATACTTCTTAAAATTTTAAATATAAATTTAAATAAGAAATCAAATTATTAATATATTAATAAATTTAAAATAAAAAAATTATTTTCAATATTTTACTTACTCTTTATCAAATGCATCTTTATAATCAGCTAATTTTGGTATTAAAAATCCAGTAAATGTTGCTTCGACAACCTCTGGGACAATCGTGTACCTAGAACAATTTAGCATCCGTATGTACCTCATTTCGCTATAGTCCCCAATACAAGCAATGTTTGACGTTTCCATTTCTAATAACTGAATATAGTTGTTGGTTTTAATTATGAATAATGTTAACTATAACTTTTTTATTAATGTAAATTCAAACAAAAAATAAATGATTAAACAATTTTTCGTCACTGTCTTTTCAAGAGATTTTGAACAACACAGACTGAAACGACAGACTGAAAATAAAAGTTTAAGCATTTAAACAAGGTAAACGTAATTAAAATTATAATAACTATTTATATTTTTAAATTAGAGAAATTTGTAATTAGAATAGATATGAACCAAATATTTTGCTTTAATAAAATTGAGCTTATTTTACAGACAATTGTCTCGTACCACAGGAAATATTTCTCAGAAATATTAGAAAATACAGTTTTAAATAATCAATTTAAACAAAATGAAACTCCATTCAGTATAACAAAAGAATAAACGAAATTTTAATGCTAAATTAGTCCGGTTAAATATTAACGGAAATAAAAATAATTTATTTAATTTTTAGTTTTGGCCTTATAAACATTTTTCTTGCTTTCTTTTAATTCTATTTACTATATTATAATTTTTCAATTTTGAGATTTTTTTCAGAAAATATTAATTACATTTTAATAATAATTGTAAATAGTAAAGTCAAAATATATTTAGCAAACAAATTTAAAGTTGTGATCTATAAAAAAATTAAATTAAGTTTATTAAATATTTCTTTAAAAAGATTAAATAGATGAAGAAATAGATAATTAATATGACAGTACGATTTTGCTGTTATTCTCACTTAAAATATACTTTATTACAATATAATAATTTCTTTATAGGGCATCTAATAAAGCAGTTGGGAAAATTAAAATAAAAATGTTATTCTTAATTAAAGTTGAATAATAAATATAAAAAAAATTAAAATAATAATAAGTTACCAATTTTGAACATTCCGAAACAAATTTGCTTTTAGTATATAATTTATGCAAAATCTCGTCCCTTGAATTCTACAATTAAAATTTTAGATCGTGAATAAATAATTAATTTTAAAATATTAAATTTTGTTATAAATTGAAATTCATAATTTCTTTTTTTAAAGTGAAAATACATTAAAAAATAATTATGGATTTGTATCTTATTCCATTTTTTACACTTAATTTAATATAATATATAATAAGCATTTTTAATATTCATTAATTTATTGTATCTTAATTTGCTTTTAGAACATTGTTTTTATTTATTTATTGTGATATAGTATTGTGGATATCCAGATAATAAAATCAAATAATTATTAGAGTGAGACATTTGATTGGTGGAAATGTATGAAATAAAACGTGTCTTGTTCCGAAATTCTAAGAAAATGGAATGAGAAAAATAAATTGAAAATTGAAAACAATAAAATCACTAGAAAAAAACAATGAAATAAAAAAATTCATTTTTAAAAAGGAAACAAAAATCAAAAATGGAATAAAATTATGCTATCTCTACAGTTTATCCGAGATAAAAGATAAGTCAAAAAAATCGAGGAAGTAAAACGAAGAAGACACCTAAATGAAATTTGTTATCTTGATATCAGTATGAGATAGCAGATGAACTAGCCGAAGATGGAAATTGAAAAGTTATAAAAACTTATGTGGAGAAATCAGAAGAAAACCTAGACGAAACTTAAGAGAGGAAACTTTCGAAAACTCAGCTGAAATAAAAAAATAGCAAAATCAGGATTGTCAATGGATTGTTAAATAACGCGAAACAGAAGTTGAAGTAACCAACCAATTGATATAACCATATAAATAGGCTTCCTCAAGTCCGCAGTTCAATAATCATTGCAGTGGGCTATTGTTCACTGACTTTTGAGTAGTGAATCTTTTGTGTAATTGTATTATCAGAAATCAAATTGAATGTAATTGTAATAAATAATAAATAGTTGTAGAATCGAGAATCTGTTGTTAATGTTTCAAGACACGCTTGGATTTAGGGCAATAATTGCTATTGTTTAATTTTACTGAAAACCTCAAAAATAGTCATGAAATATTCTTGAAAAAGTTATGGTAAAACATCATGTTAAATATTAAATGTAATATGGCTCAATATGTCTGTAAAGAAATCATTAAAAAAATAAAAAATATAAATAGAGAAATGGAAAAAATGAAAGATATGTAGAAATATATATTGAATGAATTCAACCTGTATAAATAATATGGAAAAAGTTATTGGATAATTTGGAACTATTAAAACTAAAAATATCTCATTAAAAAAATTTGAGATGTTTGGGACCTTCCAATTTGTAAAGTAAAGATAAAGTATATATTTGTCATATTTTTCGAGTCTATTTAGAAAGATAAATGATGATGTTTTATTTACTAAAGATTTCATTTTTTGTCTATAATAATGGATGCTAATAGTTTCTGTTAATTATAACAAAATGTTTCATAAATAAAAATTATATTTGGTTTAATTTAATTTTTGCAAGTCAGTGTCAGTCAATATAGCCGGTGGTGGAAATTCTAAGGAAAAGGTTTTGTTCATCAAATCGCACATTGAAATTAAAATAGATCTTCTTAAAACTTGTGTCTTAAGCCGGACATCCGTTCAACACGAAGGAAACATTTGGCAGCATGACTTCTAGACTTATATTTCTTTTAAATTAATAGACTTTAAACTCACATTGAATTGAGATTTTTAAAGTTAATTTTAAAATCAAGAAATACTTTAATACTTAACATTTTTTGTTTAAATATTATATTCAGTGACTTTTTGACATTTAAACATTACATGATTAAATTAAGTATAAATTAAGTTACAGATTTATCTCTTTAATTGTTAACTTTTTTAAAATATTGAAAGTTTGCAACTTTTCCTCAATCATTATAATTATTTATACCTAATTAAATAGGTTATTTGGTACTCAGTTTCACTTGTATTGTACATTTTAGGGATTTTTATGGAAATATATAAAAGTTTAAGAAAAATATAACAATATATAGAATTGTTTAATCGATTATTAATTTGTGATTAAGATTAATAATTTTAAGATTCCATTTAATTTATTTAGGCTTTCGTTTAAGATCTCGTCTAATTCCAATTATAGCTCTTTGTAAACAACAGCTCAATTAAAATAATTATGTGATCTTTTAAAATCCTTTTAGAGGACAACTTAGAATATTTAGTTTCCATAATAAATATATTTTAGAGCACAACTTATATTACCCCAATATATAATAATACACCTTTTTTTAATTTTGGCAATAATTATAATGACTATGCACCGTGAGATATTTGGTTTGAAATTAAAATAAATATCGCTACATTCAACTTTTAAATGTTTTTGGAAGGTTGACATTTTTTTTGTTTAAATGAAATGGTTTTTATTTATATTGTTTTGGCCCACACACTATATTTAATCACCTGTTGTTAAAAATCCATTATTGTAGGCTCTCATAAAAACACTAAACTCACACTATAGTGAGATCGTTTAGCTTAAACATTTTTTAAATTTAATTTTAGGTGGGGCAATGTTTAAGCTAAACGACCTCACTATACTGTGAGTTTAGTGCTTTTATGAGAGCCTACAATAATGGATTTTTAAATTTAAAAATCTCAATTCAATTTGAGTTTAAAGTCTATTAATTTAAAAGAAATATAAGTCTAGAAGTCATGCTGCCAAATGTTTCCTTCGTGTTGAACGGATGTCCGGCTAAAACCACATCTATTTATAAAATGTTAAATTTGTCTTGACTTTAGGTATTAAAATTTTAATTATACGATACATTTAAAGGTAAATTTAAAATTAATAATTTTTATATCTTTATATTTGAATTTTAAATAATTCCAGGTCTTTATTGGGATTTTGTTTAAAAATAAATGTGGTTTTTTTTTATTAAATTGACCCTTAAATTTCAAATGAGCCGAAGAGAAAGAGCAAAGAATAAAAGGAGAAGTAGCTTCAATGTATATATAGATGATCATCTATCTTTTAAGACAAACGAATGGGTTGATGAGTGTTTTATTTGCAATGTAGATTTAAAGACCTATAATCGTGATGCCAAAAGCGTATACAGGCACATGAAAAACCTCAATTTCATCTCGACAACTTTAAATTGCCAGTTAGCAGAGCAAATGGATCTAACAAGAACACGATATACTAGTTTATCAATAAATCTAATATAATATTAACAATAAATGTTTTTATTTATTTTTAATCCCTGTAAAAATAAATGCGGTTTTTTGTTCTCGTTTTTTTTGGAGCCCTATTAATTACTATTATATATTAGAAATACTTTTTTTAATCTAATGATTCTTTTGATTAAAACAAATTTTACTTTCATTGAAATATTTTCGTTTGTATTTTTGTATGAAATTATCTATCTTAAAAATGTCAATATTTAAAAATTATTAAAAATAAAAATGATTTTAGTTAGAAAATAAAAATTTTTTATTATATTTTCGCAAATCTTTCAAAGTCTTTTTAAAACTAATTAAAAATTCAAATTACCTTTAGATTTGACGTAATCGAATAGCCAACAGTTAAATGGAGAAATATTTCATTCGAATCTGCAATTTCTTGGAGAGAATTTGGTAATTTTTGTCCATTGTTTATTGTTAAAAGAGAAGTTAAATCAGCTGAAAATCAAAATAAATATTACAAAACATTTTATTTAATATTCAAGTGTTTATTTTTTTTGAAATTATTATCGCAAATTGCACAAAAATTGCAAAGAGAGAACAAAAATGGATGCAAATCACTCATTACAAATTTGCGATTTTTTCACTAACCTGATATAACTTTGGAAGATCTTTTAAAGTTATTTATTTAAATTTATTTTAAAACTATTCTTTTAAGGATTTTATCAATTTAATATAATTTGTAATAAAAATTAAAAAATCTTTAAAAAAATACAATTCAAGTGGTTAAACAAAAATTAAATAATTTTACTGCTAGCTCTTATTACATTGAACATTAACTTGTAAATGTCCATGCAAATATTTTTGCTGATCATTTTATATGGTTCAGCTCAAGGGTTGGCAACCTATGGCGTGCATGCCAGATATGACACGCGGTGGAGGTGTCAATTGCACTCTATACACCACTATAAAGTGATCTAGGTAACAGCGACTCTTATACTGCTAAAGGCGGTTTCACATATATTCTCTAATATTATTAGATAAAAATATATATTTGTAATGGTATTAAAATGGGTTTTTTTGCTTTATTAAACACCAATTTTCCAACATTTTTAAATTGTATTGGAATTTTATGTTGTTTATTTTTTGATTAAATATATTTAAAAGATAATTTTGCGATCAAATTATTTTCATAAAGAAATGTATTATTTGTGACAGACATATACCATTACTTATTTGTAAAAAAGAAAAATAAGGTGGCACCCTGAATAAATTGACACTAAAAGGTTACCGACTTTTGGTTTAGCTTCAAAAAATTTATTTTTATTTATTGCTTGAATTTTTTATGTGAAAAAATTAAATTAGAAAATTTATATATATATGAATTCAGGCTTCTCAAAGATATTGACAGAGTTCGGAATAAAATATGACAGATCTTGTGAATGCATCTGTGGCAATTCGGTATTTAATAGATGTATTAAAATTAGAAAATTGCATTTTTATCAATAAATTTTAACCTATAAATATAAACATATTATGTGACCCCTTAATATTTTAGGATGAATTGATAAAATAAAATAATTCACAAAACCGTTTATATTAATGGGAAATCATTTTTAATAAGTTTATAATAATTTATATATTTTTATTATCTACTGTTTGTTAGTAGAAAATTGTTTTGTTTTAATTCATCAAAATTATTTTAACCACTTAAATTTTATGAAATATATTTTACCGTATCAGAAGACAAATATAAAATATATTTCTTTAACAATCCTTTTTTAATTGAGAAAATATTTTTTAAAAATAAATAGATGATTATTGCAACCATTATCATTTAAATGTATATAAATCAAATAACAGTATTTTAATTTAAATTTGTAATTAATTTATCTTTAATTAGTTTTCATTAATATAAGAAATTACGTGGTGAATTATTTTCAAATAAATCGAATAATAATTTCAATTTAATTTCACTTTTAAACAAAATAATTTAGATCATCCATTATATAATAAAAGAAATTTATCGGAATTTTCAATCGGACTTCGAATTTCAAAAGCTTTTTTGAATGGCGAATAAATTTATTTTTTAAATTAAAATAAAAACACAAATAATTCACTAACTAAAATTAAACTTTTGGAGAACAAATTATTTAATCATCAATGTTATGAAATAATATTTTGTTTTATTTTTAAAGCAAATAATTTCAAATAATTAATTAATAATAATTACCTAGCATTATCTAATTTATAAATCAAAATTATTTAGCAAATCAATTTTTAATTTATAAATTATTATAATTATTATTGTTTATAAGTAAAAAATATTCTTTATATATTGAAATGATATATTTGATTTAAATTAAATTGTAAAAACATTTTCGTGTTAAAAATGTGTGGAAAGGGCTTTTTAATTCACAACAATAATTAAATTTTATACATTAATAAATGATATAAATAATATTCGGTTTCAGATTAAAAATTATATATTTTTATTGTCATCAACTCTTTGTTTTTACCCTGGTAAATGATAATAAGTTTCTTAAATTTTATACGCTTTACCAAAGGTCTTTATCTAGATTCATTGTTAAAGTGTTACAAATAAAGGTTTCCACACGCTAAAATAAATATTTATTTTATTAACTACAAAAAGTATTAGTTTATTATCTATATTACAATTCACATGATCTGATAATACTGAATTATATATTAATCTGCACTACAAATTGCTAGATCGAAATAAATTTTAAATTTTATCTATTTTATCTACTTCTGCTTTTTCAGTTTCCTACTATCACATGGAAATAATTTCTCCCGAAGTTCTTTGACTTTTGTTATAGTTATCATTAGATTATTTATTATTAATATTTATTATTAATTAAATTATTAATAATATCAGTAAATAATAAAATAAGGCATTACTGAAAAGTGATTATTATACTGATAAAATGTTTTTTCTATTATTAAATAATCCTCTTCAATTTCCTGTAACATAGCTATTTCAATGCCCAAATACGTTCTGATTTTCATTTAAAATTTATTTTTTCGTTTGTTAGATTGGTTTTAATTTTCCTTTTAAAATAAATATCTTACATATTTATCTAATTTAAAAATTAGAGCAGAATAACATTATTTTTAAAAGTTTATGAAAAGTATATTAAAATCTTTTCTTCTTTAACAAAGAAAAAACCTTTCAATAACCCTCGAAAAATAACTTCAAATTATAAACACAGCTTTACTCTGATTTTCTTTTAAAATTGTATATCATATATCAAAGTAGCAAAGTCAACAACAAATCAAACTGACAATTTCACTGATTTATTCTTTAGAATTTATGGATAGATGCTTATCTAAGATTAGAATTGCCTCTTTGAAACTGAGATTTTTTTGGATCCTGCCACTGCCCAAGGTTTTGATTGAAATACTTGTCTTATTTCCTTAGTTGGCCTTTTAGGAAATTCCTGTATACCGAGGAGTTTATAGCAGGGTCTAGATGTTTTTAATAACTTAAAACTAAACCATATATCTACAAGCCAAGTGACAAAGGGCCAGAATTTTGCTACGGAAATCTAGATATAAACCACTCACAATTTACTCATTTGCATAATGATTCAAACATATTCAACTGTTACATTTAAAGTTTTATACAAAGAAAATAAAATTTCTAAATAAAGATTAATCTAATTTTGTTTAAAATTTATGTAAATATACCTGAATACACAGCCACAAAAATAGCTGAAAATATCCACCATGAAGCTGTAACCATTCTTGATGATATGGGATAAGCATAAAAGTCTTGTCCTTAAATATATTTGAATTCATAATATTACTTTTAAAAATAGCAACCTTGCAAGAAGAATGATCCTATGGAAGTCCATAAATGCTCTTTTAGTAGTATCTCATCTTTTATTGAGAAAGGTAAACACAAGTTCCAAGCTGAAAATGGACTGTATTTGCACAGTATCGTTGTAAAAATAGATATAGCAAGCATTGAGATAAAGGTAAGGCACCATACATTTATATTAAATGATCTATTTATAATAAAAATGAAATTTAATTCAATGAAATTAAAACTTTACAGCAGGAAATTCCACCAACGAACTTTAGAAGAAGGATTTTGGTACATGACTACCAATGGATCTGAAAGAATTGGATAGGAATAATCTACGACCTGATTTCTTTCATCGTTAAAAGTGAAGCTTCCAGCAGCAAATGATGCGTTCTTTAAAACGTATAGAATGTTAACATTTATTATAGTTGAATATAAAAATTTTTCCTATCATATATATTTTACTTAATATTTGTTTAAATGTTTTATTATCAATTTTGAAAACTCCTTGAAATCTGACTCTGACATAATTTATTCTATTATTATTACACTAGTCTTGCTTACTTAAAAATCTCACTGATATATCGTCAAAATGAAGATAAACAAAAAATTCCAAAGTTACTTTAGTTTGCAATTCTCCTACACATCCTGAATAAACCGTGTTGTTGTTTAACTTCACTCCGTATTGGCCATCTACTGGCTGATATATAACTGGACTGAAAGGTTTGACAAAATTAAATTATATTATAAAACATTTTTAGCCAACATTTGTTTGAAAAATATACCAAACGTATAAAATAAATAATTATTAAATTGTATAAACAAAATGTAAAAATAAATTCAACAAATGTAGATAAACAAAACCAATTCAGCATTGTGATTTGATTTTTCGAATTGATGTATCAAAATATATTAAGAATTTTTTATAAAATGTTTACATATTCAAGCATTTAACCATTTTTAAGGCAAAGCCACGTATATTGCCACCCGAAAAGAAAAAATCCCCAGGCTCCATTTTGAAATGTTTTTATGGATAATTAACAATATTAACGTTTGTTTTGTACCTAGCGGTGTACCTACTGTGTCTATAAAATAAAGCAAAGGAATTCCAAGAATACGTCTGTTAGATTTCCAAAAATATTTCACTTTTATTATAAGTTTTATTAATTGAAATATAATTCAATTTTTTTTGTACAATTAGTAATTTTTATTAAAGTGTATTTAAAAAACTAAAAGTAAAAAAAAAATAATAAAAATAATTTCAGTAAACTACATGAAAAACAAATTATCATTTCTACTATGAAACTTTATGTTTTAATGATAACATACGGAATGTCTGAGTAAAAATAAAGTCAAACAAAAACTGAGATAGTCAAGATAATGAAAGGAATTTATATTGAAGATTTTATGACTGTTAAAAGCGTCTTACCTACAATCACAAACTTTCAATCACATAATTTTTAATTTTATAGACTTAAGTACATTGGTCAGCCATTAAGTAGAACCTCATCAGGAAATAAATCTACAGTGGTTAAGTGATTCAGTGTCACGTAGCTTATTTTCTTGTAGAATAGAATGACTATATCAGGAATGAAGGGATTCGACTCTAGCTCCTGAGAAGAAAGCCTCAACTTAAAGAGAAAAAGAGAGGTTTAGAAGTCTTTCATAAAGTAAAACGTTTTCTATATTAAAATTGACAGTGAGATGGGTACGAATACAATTTATAGTTTTGGACAACACATTTTTTTATTTTCGCAGAAATTTCTAAAAGCAGATTTTAGAATTCGATAAAAAAAAGTTTTATAACCTCAGATGAAGGTTAATAAACTGAAGAGACAAAATGTTTCAAATGATAAAAATAAAATCTTTCAAGAAATACATTAACATTAATACTTACCAATTATTACATTTTATATATTAGTACAGTATTAATTATAAATTTTATATTACGGTGGTCGGCAAAAAAATTCAATTTCTTCAAAATATTAAAATAAAAAAATAAAATTCAAATATGAATACTTTTATTCTGTTTGACAGGATGCCAACATGCCTAAATATATATGCTTTACCGTATATTTTTTTTCATATATGGTGCAAGTATAAAATATCCATATTTATTTGTCTAAATAAATTGTATTTATCAAATTGCAATATGCACTATATTTGGCAAACTCTTTTCTATATTTAAATTGACGTAGAATCTCTTATGACAATAATCCACGATGATGCAAATAATACACTTTTTCATAAATATTTTTTTAAAAATCATGCCGTAAGTAGTTAATGTATATTCTTTAATAGTATAAGCTATATTATTTATTAGTACAGTCAAATCAGTTTGACATCATTCATATGACTATGCTATTTTAATGTTTTAACTTTATTTACACACAATTAATAAATTTAAATTTATATTTAAATAAACATGGCAATCATTTAATTACAAGAAAGCGCCATTCAAACACACGTTTACGATATATTTTTACAGATTCGCTGTCATAATTATGTAAAACTCCAACCAAAAATATAATTTTAATTAACATATTCAATCAAATTAATACATTTTAATTATACTTTAACATTCTTTTAAATTAATTTTTAAAATTATATTATATTTAATATAAAATCTTTTAAATCAAAATATTAACAAATTAAAAATTTTGAAAACAAACAACAACATTTTTACTTATCACAAATTTTTTATTAAAACTATTTAAACACATTAAAAACGTCTGAATTTACAGCATTTTGCACTGAAATCTTTAGATCCATGTGACCTTATCAACAACACTTTACAAATAACACCTTTTCAAATAATTATTTTAATCTTTTAATAGAATTTTAAAATCAGGTACTCCTATTTTATTCACATCAACATCCAATTTACGCCCGTTAGTCAAATTACAATCAGACATACTCTAACATGGATTCCTAGAATTCTTAATCAATATGTCAACAGTTGCATTTATCATTAATAAACAACTCAACTAATTTATAAATTTCAATTAAATTTTTTTAACTTGATTAAATGTTGGTTTACAATTGTTTTGCGCACAATTGCATGTATTCGATTTTTTATTCCTTGCTATCCTATAAATTCTCTACACAAATAATCTTTACAGTTAATTCCGAAAATAATATAGATTCAAATTCTGAGTGTATAAGGTTTACTTGGCAATAAAGACATTGTTACGTAAGTCAGAGCATTGAAAGTAATCTTGGGATCCAGATTTACCTTAAAAAATTAAAATTCACCGTTTCTTAATTAAAATTTACTTCTCTATTTATTTGCAGTGATCAAAGATCTCACAAATTACTGAAACCCTTCGAATCGTTTGTTTTAATTTTTACATAAAATTGTGTTTTTTAAAGGATACATGCAGTGATGAGCTGTAACTGGTTCGCACCGGTTCGATAGAACCGGTTGTTAAATTTTTTAATAGTTCATCGAATAAATTAAATTTTAAATTAATAAAATCTATTATTTATTACAAAAACTATTTATAATTTCGATAAAATAGGTTTATAATATCTATCTATAGAAATACGATTTTCAGTTATGATTATATTGTGAGTACAGTTATGTTTTCCAGAGTATATCTAAATAGTTTGTAGCCCTTTCATTTAGAAAGTAATATTTAATGAAACGCAAAAGTAATATTTGAGAATATTTTAATGAAAAAGTAAAAAACAATGAAGAAGAAGAGGAAAATATTTCAAATTCTGTATGCCAGGAATCACCAACAGAATCTTGCTCTACAATTCTATCAGCCAATCCAGAAAAATATAAATCCGCTTTGAATATTTTTCCAGATTGCTGGAATGGTGATCAATTAAAGCTATTTCAGGATAAATACGATAGTTTGGAGGTCAAAAACTAAAAAAACTTAGATGTATAAAATGCTCCTTATTCGATAATTTGAGTACAGAACAGAACATTCACATTTCGCAAGTATGGTGAAATTTTGAAGTTCAACCATAGGGAACAACGAAATCTATTCAGCAGGTTTCATTAAGGAAAAATTCTCTGAACATTTCCAATCAAAAACACATTTATTGCTTTTAAAAATGCTTGAACTAAAAAAGAAATGAACTAACCTAAGTCATCGATTCAATGAATGACAAAAATATAACTAATACCAATAAAATTTTCAATATTGTTTACAGCTTAATAAAAAGAAATAGGCCGCTTTCAGATATGGAAGCAGAAGTTGAACTTCAGTTGAAAAATGGGCTAGATATTGGAAAAATAATTACATCAAATTCAAAAATCTTCGTAATCATTGATGAAGCCTCAACTATATTACGTAAATCTTTCCTAGTCAATTTTTTGAAGTTTGAAATGGAGCTACCTTTTTTTGGATTTAGTTCATTTAAAATCCCAAACCGCTAAGCAAATTTTTAATATCCTGCTGCAAACTTTAATAATAAAAGGCTTTTCCATGAAATTTTTGAAATAAAATTTGATTTGTTTTTGTTCTGACGGTGCAAGTACAGTGCTTGGTCAAAAGTCAGGTGTTGCTACAAGATTAGTAAAAGAATGCCCTTATATAATAGTTTGGCATTACTTAAACCATCGCCTTCAGCTTGTTTTGGATGATACAATATATGAAATATAGCAAGTCAATCATTTTAAATCATTTATCGATAAAATTTGATATTTTTCATCAATCAAATAAAAATCAATTACTTTTACAAAATATATCAAGTGATTTCGAAATTGAAATAATCAAAATAGACCGTGTTTTAGGTCCAAGAAGGGCAGCATGTAGCTTGAGATCTGCTTTGGCTGTTTGGCGTAAATTTTTTACCGAAGATTCAAAATATCTTGGTATGGCAAACCGACTTGCAAATCAATATTTTTTAAAGGATTTAGTGCTTATGATCGATATTCTGTTTTATTTATCCATAGGGTTGCAAGCCAGGTTTGTTTCTCTTCAAAAGGCAACCAAACTAGTAAATAGAAGTGTAAATGTTATTATACAAATGAAAGAAAATTTAGGAATATTTGAAAAAAAAGTTGAAGAAATGCAGATATTCCGTTTATAGAAAATAAAAAATTTTAAAGTCTCGCACGGAAAAAACTTATTGAAACAATAATTGACAAAATGAGTTCTCGAATTTTAAATTGTGGACATATAAAAAAGAACAAAAATGAGAAAAAACGATGTAGCTGAATTATATTATTTACTAGAAGGAAAAAACTACGTAATACATACAATTCTTTTATAATATTTATTTAATAATATTTATTATATTAAATAAAGTACTATAAAATAAATTAAAGGCTTACTTAAAGTTTAGTACTTTCGACAAATGTTTTAGGACTTTTGAAAGAAATCCAGAAATGTTTTCAATAGAAAACGATGAGCTTTTGTTTTTCATTTCAAAAAACGGTACATACTGAAGAACATGATAATTGTGATTGTCGCATTTAAACAACTCACGTGAAGCGTACAAATCTTTAAGCTTTTGTTTTGAAAATTATATTTAATCAGTTTGTTAGAAGATTTGAAATAATTTATAACTTGATCCGACTCGAAACTCGAAAAGTTGTGATTGAAACTGATAATCTTTTGTTGACTATTATATTCATATTTCCAAATCTCTAATTTTACATTATCTGTTAAAAACTATAAATCCTTTGTAAAATTTTGAAAAATGACGTTGAAATTCAAAATTTTTTTAAAAGTTGTCAATTTTTTTAAACAAAAATAAAAGAAAAATATTAAAAAAAGAAAATATTATTCAAGTATGCAATCTGTGATCAATGTAGTTTAACGAATAAATTATTCTCAAGATTTCGTGAGTTACAGAATTACAAATGTGGGTAAGCTTGTCTTTACAAAAAATTAAATATTGATTAGTTTTAATATATGCTTTCCTTCAAAAGTTACTAGATTCTTACTATGTTTTTGGGTTTAACAAAATTCCCAAAAACAAAAAGGAAAATCAATAGAAATATTGATATTCAAAATAATAATTAAAAGTGCAAACTTAATTTAAATTCTAAGATAAATAAAAACTGGTATGGGCAGATGCCAAATGACAAAATGAATCCAAATATAATATAATCAAATCGATTGGTGTCCCCAAAAGAAAATATATAATATAAATAGAAATTAATTAAAAATTAATTGTCTAATGAAAAACTCAAGCTAATAGGAAGTTCGGACCAACAGAAAACCCGAGCAGTGTGAGAAAACACAGGCCGTCAAAAAAATTATTTAATTTGGGAAAAGCAAAATTGGGTGACGAAGAAAACCCGGGATTAAAAGGGGACAGACATCAAATGTAATTATCTTAAGTAAATGGATTAGATGGAAACCCCGGGAGCTCTGAAATGATAGCCAATTTAGTTTAAGCATGAGAAAGCCCAGAGAGAGATGTCTAAAATTGAAAAAATCAATTTGATTTGCAAAAAAAATTAATTATTAGATGGTTATAAAAAGAGAAACCAAATCAACAAAATCCCCAGTTTGGTCGAGGACAAATTGAGAAGTTGAGATTGATGAAAAGGTTAGAACAGCACTATGAAAGTTTATTTTAAAGGGTACCAGAAGTGCAATCTCTTATCATGAAGACTTATCCCAAAACCAATTGGATCAAATCAGTATTTAAAATTGTTCAGATTTACATTGAAATTGTAATTGTGTTAATATTGTGCGGAGAATTTGTAATCAATTGTAATAAATCGTAATAAACGTTATAGTGCTGGGTTATTCGATTTTGTTAGAGACCGAGGAGTCAGATTTTAATACAAACCTTTGCACAAAAACCCAAAATTGTTATACTATAAGCTGTCAAGGCAGAAAAAAAAACAAAATATTGTTTGAGTAACAAGAAATTAGAACATCTTTGTACTTTGACCTCAATAAACTTTCAGGCCAAGGTCATCAAATATGATATAATTGAAATGATTGTGTTTCATTACATTTATTTAATTATTTTAATTATATTTAATTTTTTTTATTAACTAATTATTAATATTTTTTTTTATTTATTCATTTTACTTGCATTAATTTTTATTTTTTAAATAAATAATTTTTTTTAATTTAATTAATTAATTTTAAATACTTTATTTAATTAATTACCTTTTTTTATTTATTTATTATATTTATTAGTAAATTAGTTAATTTATTTTTTAATTATTTATTGACTATTACATATAAAAACAAATAATATTGCTTATTCTATAAATGAACATTGAAAATGCTTACGAAGTTTCTTTAAAAGGTTATGATGTAATTATTAACAATAAATAATAATCATCGGGCAAATTAATGAACAGTTGTGAGTGTAAGTCTATATTTTTACACTACAAGAAAAATGAGTTAGTATGAATTGGTACGATATTGATTTGGCAATTGAATTATAACTTTGTAATTCTTAGTATTGAAACTGATACATGTAAAGTTTAGATAAATCAAGTAAATTAGTCTATCCAAACATACTATTTCTTTGCTAAGTTCAACGCAATTAGTTAGATCATCAGGAGTCTTCATACAGCGCTGAAACAGGATTGCTGCAGAAAGTTATTAGTCTTTTGCTTACAATTGTATCCAAAAATGATTGTTGGTGAGCTTCTAGAGAGAATAGAAAGTATCAACCATCAATTGTATACAGAAAAATAAGCTCTACAATATTTGAACGATAAAAGATATCGGTCCAATTGTAATGAAAGTTGTGCTTATGGTCAAGAAATAAATGCCAATCGAAACCATTCTATTAACAATTAGATAATAAGGTATCCAATGTATATATCTAAATATATATTGTAAATTATTGGTTTATTTAGTTCATTAATTTTTCTGACGAGCATTATATATTGTTAAAAATTACATTATAACATTTAAAAAAAACTTAGATAATTAGTTGTAGTAAACATTTTCAATGATCGTTTATAGAATAAGCAATATTAATTGGTTCTAAATGTAAAAGTCAATAAATAATTAAAAAATTATTAACTAATTTATTAATTAAATTTAATAACTAAATGTAAGTAAAAAATGATTAATTAATTAAATGCATAATTTAATTAATTAATTAAAGTAACAATAAAATAATTAAATATATTTTTTAAAATAAAATAATTAATAAATAAATATTTTAAAGTAAAAAGTAAGAATTAATTAAAGTAAAATAAATAATAATTATAAAATAAATAATTTAATATAATTCAAGTAAAATAAATAATAATTAAAAAATAAATAATTTAATATAATTAAAATAATTTAATAAAAGTAATTAAATTAAAAGAAGGCTAACAATTTAATAAGCTCAAATATGATGATCTTGGACTAAAAAATAATTCAGATCAAATTACGCTGGAGTTCGATTAGTGCTCCTTGTTTTAATGGTCAAATATTGAAATAATCGTAAATCTTGTCTGACGACTTCATTTGCTTGGATTTTACCTTTTTTTAATTTATTAGAGAAATATAAGTGAATGTTGAATTAATATATATAACAATCAAAACCTTCGTCTAAAATTACAGTAAAGCAAGCTTATAATTAAAAATGAAAAGTAACTAATTACTTTGTCTAATTTATTGCTGAATGTTAGAGTTGAGTTGTTTTCTTTCGTTTCAAACAAACAATTTTGGTTTCTCAGCATGAAATTAAGCTCTTCGCTCGAATTTAGCAAATCAAATAAAGTAATTATGTTTGAAATCAACCTCTAAATTAAAACAATAAAAATTAAAAATTACGTCGAAGTCTTCACTTGCAGTTTGTTATTAATTTTCAATTTTGAATTTTTTCGAAAATTTGAGTTGTTTAAATGAGAATCGATGATAAAATATAGACTTTCCTGATAATTTCTAATAAGAATTTCCTCGAAATTAATTATTCCATAAATAAGCCAAATGAAATTCCGATATTTTATTTCCTGTTTTATCATTAAATTAAAATTTTAGTTTTTGAAAAAAACCTGAGAAAGAATTGATAAAATTTCTGAATGATCAGCAATCAAAAGAATTTGTTCAATTTTTGTTTTATTGTAGTTATTTACATCGAAATTATTTTGAATTTCAAATGACTGGATTTTGAATCCGATTGATGTGAAATGTTGGATGATTTTTCTGTAAATGTAAGAGTTTCCTGAAACCAAACAAGTGAACAATAAAAGCAAATGTAATAAAAGAATAATAAATTCCGAGATATAAGCGTAAAAGATTACTAAGCTTTTAACCTCAACTACCTGTTTTGTACTTTTTGTTTATCCATGTTCTAGAAATCCTTAGAATTCGGTAGACTTAAGAAATTTCAAGAAAGTGAAAATGAAGACGTAATTGCGTAATTAATGAATGTGCGCTAGTTAAATTTTTTTCTATCGCAAAGCCTTAAAAATTGAAACATAATAAATTAGTAAATTTTTTAACACCCTAATTAAGTCATACGTTATTTGATTTATTAAATAAAAAAGTAGACAAGAAAAATCATTGCGTTTTGAATTTTTTATAAACAGAAAAACGTAAGCATCGCTTAATGCTTGCAACACATACACATTTGTGTTGTGCAGTCTGATTCACGTGAATAATTAAACTCAATCCTCGATTATATTCTCATCCAGATAGAATGACGCATGTTAATCATCAGATGTCTCCTCTAATTTATTTACAAATAACTACTTATCAAACATATAATTTGAATATATTTGCTGGTATCAGGCTTTGATTGAGGATGTGCCTATTCTTACTGAATTAACAAAATCAGTTTAAATTTCTTGAAATAAACAATTAAATGATTTTAGGGTTTTAAATGGGATATTCAAATTCATTGACTCACAACAAATTATAGGTTATCTCAGAAACTTAAAAATCTGATACAAAAAAAGAGTTTACCGAACATTCCAGAATAGAGGATCATAAGTTCTGTCTTATGAAAAATATAACTTGCAAATTCTACAATAGCAGCAAACAAAAGTTTATCTTTAGCCGAGTCTTGCACATCTAAAAGAATAAAATAAATAAATCGGCATTTTTGGAATCAAACTAATTAATTTAAGAGTCGCAAAAATTGTGTATAATCCAATTTCCCAACAATGTTTAACGCATAAAAACTTATTGAAGTGCAAAATTATTTAAAAAGAACTTTCAAGAGGAAAATATGAGGAAGAAATATTTGAAGATATGGATACAACTATAATAATTTTACATTGTATTAGGATCCCTAGGAGCGACATTTCAGAACAATTAACGAATTTATTAATAAATTTACAAAAAAAAAATTAATCTGATCAATATATAAAACCCCAGAAAAAGATAGGCATTGTGGTAATCTGTCAAGGTAAATTAAAAATTATTTAAATTTGTTGAGTTTTTTCGGCTTCTCAAAGAGTTTAATTTAATTTGTAAATGATTGAAAAATAGAGTAATAAATGAATCACAGAGCATTGATAACTCGCCATATCGGTCGAAGAGAGGAAGCAACCAATGTTATTGAACAAAAAAAACAATTTGAGAAATGACATTCAGAAAAGCCTTTTCTTTAGAGGTTTAGTCAGATTCGTTCCGGTTGAAGCAATTTCTCTTAGAGTCACCTGACCCTAGTACCAAGCGAAAGCTTTTCATTATTTTAGTGGAAATTAGAATAGTGGTGATTTTTTAGTACAAATAAAACTTATTGTATAACGATTCTTATTCTGATCCAGAACACGAAATGTTGCATCACAATCTTTGACCTACCAAATCATAATGATGGTAATAACATTAAAACATTATCAATTAATTTCTTTTTTTTTCGTTTAGAAAAATTAATGTTAATTTTATAGATCTTAGTAAAAATTATATTGTATCTGAAAATCATATATTCGAAATCAAAAATAATATTCGATGATTAAATTTAATTTATTTATTGCTCAATGTATTTGATGCTTTTCTGATGAAGAAAACCAATTTGGTGATAGTTTTTATACATATTATAAAGATTTCAATAACCCATCAAGCAAAATATGTATTTTATTAAAGTGATATAGAAATTTAAATAATTTAAAATTATATAGAAAAGCTAGGATAATTCATATCAAAATTAAAAACCAGTAAAATTGTATATATTTTCTAAGCTAAGAAAGAGGATCAAACCTCGTAGACTTTGGATCAATTCATAAAAGATGGCAACAATGCAATAATAATATTATTATTATTATAATTACTATTATTATTATTATTATTATTATTATTATTATTATTATTATTATGATTATCATTATTATTATTATTATTATTATTATTATTATTATTATTATTATTATTATTATTATTATTATTATTATTATTATTATTAACATCTATTTTGTAGATTGTTCTCATTTTGATCAAAATTCTTGTTTATTGCAACCACTGGAGCGGATAAATATCTATTATATCCATGGCTAAAGTAATATGAAGAATCAGCAAGCAAAATAAGGTTCAAATTGACAGAAGAACATTCTAAAATTACAGTATTATTAATTGGAATTTACATAAACTATTCTTACCTTTTAGTAGCTCGATTGATGAATTGTATAAAACATTATTATAATTTTCGGTAACCATATTTTCTAGAAAATATTTCAAATCGTCATTTGTTGAAAGTTCTTTATTCAATAAAACTCCTTTACCGGATTATATATTAATATAAAAATTAAAAAGAAAAATAATTAACCAATTTTTATTTGAGTTATTGATATAATAAATTGTAAAAATAAAAAAAATATAATTAAATGACGATAAAGCATTTTGGTTTAAAGCATTTTTTAAAACAAATTTAAATTATGATAACAAATTTCAACCAATCATTGATATCAAATTATTAGCAAATCAAAAAAATGAGATTAATAATAATAATAATAAAAATAATAATAATAATAATAATAATAATATTAATAATAATGATGAACACAAATAAATATGATACTAAAAACATTAAAAAAAATTGGTGAATATCACAAAAACATCTGATTCATAGTCAAACAAAATTTGTTTTATGTCTTTGGAAAATGAAAATAAATCAGAGTTGAAAACCAAAAGAAGTTTCTATAGTAGTTTGTTAGGAGCACACTGCACCCAAACACACTAGTACCACCTACCCCTCTGTCGGCGACGGATTAAATTACGTAATGACATAAGTAAGCTCGAATTATCTTGATTACATAATTATGTAATTAATATAATTGATTTTGCATCTTTTATTTAGAATTTATTTTAGAATTTTTTGTCGCATTTTTTTTAAATTCAAATTGTTTGAAATATATTTTTTGAATAATGTTTTTTGGTCGCACTTTTGTCAGGTGCTATTTTAACTCTCGATAGAAAAGCCTAAAATAAAATTAACTTGAATCACCTAACGATAAAAAAGCATAAAATTAAGATTGGTTCAAATCGCCTACGATGGTCACAGAGGTATTTTTCATCCAGAAAATATTTTTTTCAATGACATTATAGTCAGGGGGAATTTTTTGACTCTCGATAAAAAGCCTAAGATAAAAATTGGCTTGAAAAATCATAGAAATATTTTATCGATTAATAAGCCTAAAAAATTTTTCTTTATAAAAAGCATAAAATATAAATTGGCTCAAATAGTTTACCATGGTCACGGATATTTTTAACTGGTAATAAAAAAACAATGCAATATTTGGTCTCAATATTTTCTTTAGGTAATTATAGTCATAAAATAAAAATGGCTTGAATCGCCTACCGATAAAAATTGTCAAGGGTATTTTATATGCTTGTTAAAAAAACACCTGTAATATTTGGTCACATAATTTTCATAGGCAAATTTAGGCTCTAGATATAAATAAGTTAAAATACCTAAAGTAAATTAAAGTAAATTAAAGGATCTAACGTAAATTAAAGTACATTAGACTATATTAAAGTAAATAAAGGTAAATTAAGGTAAATTAAAGTACATTAGAATACATTTAAGTAAATTAAGTTGACTAGAGTAAAGTATGGTAAGTTAGGTAAGAATTTTTAAAAATTTAATAGAGGGTCAACAGTTTAGATACATAATTGTAATTTTTAAAGCTGCATATTTTAAAAGCAGTTATAGTTGGCAAATTACATAAGGTAGTAATTTTTTTAAATTAAATAGTGGTTCAAAAGGTAGGTTACATAAGGTAAGAATTTTTAAAGACAAAATTAAATGATAAAATTTTGTTAAATAAAATTTTTAGTATAATTTTTTACAAAGACTTTTTTATACATGTTGATAGCGATCAAATTTTCAAAGAAATTATTCAACAAATTTTTCAAAGAATTTTATTAAATGGAATTTTTGAGTTTCAGTGTTACATAGTAATGCCTAAGGTAGGTAGTAGTCATTTGCAACCCATCTTTTCCACTCTACAGCAAAACACCATTAATAATAAAATAATAATAATCATAAAAATAATAATAATAAATTCATAAAACATAAAAAGTTAATTTACTTGTTATCACCTTCTGAATACTGATAACCCATACACACTGAACAATTCATTGAGTAATAACTGAACAACAATCACTTGGAACTGTATAAAGATGACTGAGTACTGTACAACTCAATATATACATACTAGGAATTGAATAATTGAGTATCTTATTCATTAAAATTCCCTATTTAAATAATATTTACCCTTTGAACACCGATATTCATCCTTTAAAAATATTATAAGTTACTCTCATGACCAATCATTTTTCTTCAAATAACAATATTTTCTACCATATTCAATATTTTTCATAACAACCATAGAAATACCCATTTAGATAATATCTACCCTTTAAATAACAATATTTAACCAACTCAACCCCTTTAAAAATGACAACAAACTTGTTCTTATTCGACTTTGTTTCACTAAAATAAATTCCACTCTTGACCAATCATTTCCCCCTAAAATAATATAAAATTTACTGTCAACCAATCATTTCTCTATAAATGACAGTATTTCCACTCATAAAATTGGGTTGTAAAAGCTGGTTGCTCATGCGAATGACTACTACCTACCTTAGGCATTACTATGTAACACTGAAACTCAAAAATTCCATTTAATAAAATTCTTTGAAAAATTTTTTTTAATAATTTCTTTGAAAATTTGATCGTTATCAACATGTATAAAAAAGTCATTGTAAAAAATTAAACTAAAAAATTTCATTGTAAAGTGATATAAAATTTCATTGTAAGATTACATTAAAAATTTTGTCAATTAAAAGCATGTATAAAAATTTTATTTTATTTTTCGATGAATTATTTGAATTTTTAATCGAGAAAATATTTTTAGGCTTTTTAATCAAAGAAGTATTTTTTAGTATTTTTAACCGATAAAATATTTCTATGGTTTTTCAAGCCAAATTTTATCTCAGGCTTTTTATCGAGAGTCAAAAAATTCCCCTTGACTATAGTGCGATTGAAAATAATATTTTGTGGATGAGAAATACCCTGTGTGACTATCGTAGGTGATTTGAACCAATTTTAATTTTAGTCTTTTTTATAGATAGGCTATTCAAGCCAATTTTTTTAGGCTTTTTTATCGTGAGGCAAAAATAGCCATTGACTATAGTGCGACCAAAAAATTTTTTGAATGAAATAAATTTATTTAAAATAAATATTTCAAACAATTTTAATTCAAAAAATTTGCCAAAATTTGAATTTCTAATTTGAAAAATTCTAAAATAAATTCTAAAAAAAAAGATGCGCACACAAAATTAATTATCTTGATTACATAGTTATGTATTCAATATAATTCGATATTACTTACGCCATTACGTAATTTAATCCGTCACCGACAGGGGTTAGGGTGTACTTGTGTGTTAGGCTGCAGTGTACTCCTAACTAACTACTTCCTACAATAACAATAAATATAATAATAATCATAATTGAAAAGAAAATTGAAAAATATTATTTCATAAAGTTTTATCATCAATGTAAGGAGTTATAAAGCTCCTATTTAAAAAAAAATATAATTTAAATGTTATAAGTTCGGTTAAATTTGTATATTAAAATTTATATTAAATTATATCATAGATTATATTATATCATAAATTATATCATAGATTAAATTATATCAGAGAAAATTTGAGTTTGTATTTTGTAATAAAATAATAAATTTTAGAAGAAGATTTGAATTTAATTGTGTCTAACAATTAATTTATTACATACTTTGCAGTAAGGGGTATTTTGTTATGTACGTGTCTGATATTTAACTTATGCTACTACAAAAGAGTCATTATTTTAATAATAAATAATAATAACAATAATAATAATAAGTATTTAAATATTTTTTAAGTGTTTATTAATTAGAAAATTAAATTAATATAAAAAAAATAATTTGTTTAAATTATAAGTTAATTCATAATATTTTTAGTTGGTTTTTTGTGCCTGATGATGGCAGTCAAACTGTCGAAATATATCGTATGAAGAGTTTTTTATTGCCGTTTTTATAATTAAATCGTTGCCAAATTTATTTATTAATAATAATAATATTCTTTATAAATTAAATAAATAAAATATTCAGTCTTTCTCTAAATTACAAGTCATAAAAATAGTAAGAATTTTTAAGTTAATGTAGTAATGAAATTATTGTTTCCAATCTAAAAACAAAACTTAGCTGATATTGTATTATTTACAATTGAATATGTTTTTAACCTGTAACAAATGTCATATAAGTTTTTGTACATTATAATAGTTTCATGTGTTTCTAAAAATTACTATAAATACATTTATTTTGATTTTTATTAAAAAATTAGTAGAATTTATCTTTTTAACCGTTTCTAGCATATAAATATTTTCTTTACAGAGTTCATGTTAACTTTTTTCAAATTCGATTTTTGACTTATGATTAAAGTGTAGAATATGTATCTTAGAATGTGATTATGAATTATTTGCCATACGGTAAATAAAATAATAATAGAAAATAATAATATGCAAAATCGAAAATTTCTTCTGATTTAATAATCAAATTTTCAATATCTGGGAATTATTGTATATATATATATATATATATATAAGCGTTTTAAAGTGTTCATTCTATTAATAATTATCCGAGTACAAAAGCTCAGTAATTCGAAATGAATTTCAACGTCTCATGTATTTTTGCATTTTTGATATTTTGGGACCCTTTATTATTTGATATATATTTGGATTTTTATTTCGTTTTTTAATTCTTAGAATCTTTTGTTTTAACTCTTAAAGCATAATTGATTAATTTTAAATTAGTTTATATAACAATTCTATAACTATATTTAAAAAAAGTCAGTTTGTTTTAATAAATATTGTTTTATTTTAAAATTGACTTTGGATATTATTTCCAAAACTAAAAAACTTTGCACATTCATTTATTGAACAAATTTTTATTCATTACATATGTTTTGACCTTTAAAGTCAAATAAATGACGTATAATCTTGTCCGGATTATCCATTGTGTCAACTGTACCTTGTCACAAGGCCCCCGGGGCCCGGTCCCGAAAATGTAAAAAAAACTTGTATTTACGTTTTTCCTTTATCCGATTCCGTATGTGATTCTTTTATTTTAAAAATAAATACGACAAACTTGTTTAAATTTTGTTTAAATTGGGATTTACAACGAACACTGTTAACTATCAGTCGGAATCGGATATGAACATCATAAAGATTCAAAAGTTAAGCCTAGCTTCAGAAGAAGCTGAAAGGTTATTTAACTCTGAAGGAATTCATGAAAAAGACAATAGTGATAAAATTCATTTAATTCATCCTCAAGTTAATGATAATATATATATTATGCCTATATATTATCACTATGTGTCTGATAATATAAAAAATATGCCTGGTAAAAGGGGCCCCGGATGTTTTTTGACACAGCCGAACAGAACCCCTTTAATGTTTAATCCGGCACGCGCATAATATACTTATGTAAAATAAAATTAATTGAATTACATAATCATTAACTTATTGTCCAATTGAAATTTAAGTAATTAATTTATTGAACTAAAAATCTATTTAAAATTGTTTCTCAAATTTAATAACCGCTGCAATGATTATTAAAAGATTTGTACATATTATGCATCATTCTATAAAAAAAGTTGACTTTCAGATATTTTGAGAATAAGAATATGTTTTCGCTTATTGGCTTTATATGTAACATTGAAGAATATTAAAACAAATTTATTTAACTAAATATTTAAAAATACTTTTATTTTAACTTAAGATTTTTGAATTCTATTTCGTTTCCTAATTAATTCATTAATTTTGTATGAAATTCTGCTCTTGTTTTCGAACAAAATGTGAAAGAAATTAATTAATTCAGGATATGTAAACATTAATCAATTGAATTACATTACGAACAAAAAGTTAAGGATGTCGTCGTCTACGAATAAACAAAATAATGCAGAAAGAAAATGTAACTAGAAAAAGAACTAATTTCGGATTAGTAAAAGAATAATTATTTACTTTTTGTTTTAATTTAATCCTAATTAAAAAAAACCACAAGTGTTCTGATTAAGACCTAAATTTTTAAGCAAAATTTCTAAATTTTTAAAACAAAATAATTTTAATATCAGTAAAATCTACTTTTTCTATTCTGATCTATTTTCGTTTTTCAATTTTCTTTATTTTCATTTATTTTTTACTTATTTTTTACGTTTATTTTAAATTTATTTTACATTTGAAAATTAAATTTAAAAATGACTTTAACAAGTTCATTTAATTCAAATACGTAACAAATTACGAAACTCAAAAGGTAAATTAACATTTTTTGTATTACTTTCATTTAATAAGTAATGAAATTTAATTTTGAATTACGTTTTGATTTATTTTTATTTATTCATTTTTAAGTAATCTAGATTGGAAGGTGTGTATATGGTGTAAAAACGTACATATCGTGCTATAACATGGATGCCATTTTTCTTAGAAATTAGATTTTATTTTCACAGAATGAACTTGTGTTTCAAAAGTTGCTCATAAATTCACAGAAAGTGTGGAAGTATTTTTGGAGAAAATGTTTTTATATTAAAATGATTTGTTTGTTATTGTTTGGATCATTGCATATTTATTTATTTTTGATTATTTTCTTGCATTTTTTTTCCGAAGAGTCATTAAAAAGAATCAAGATAATCCATCTTCTATAGTTAATAATAAAATATTAATAATAGAAAATAAAATTCGATAATAAAAATATATTGAAATAGTTAATGATCAACAAAAACATTTCTCAGGATTATATAAATACAAATTTTTAATCCCAAACAACATAAGATTACAAAGAAAAATAACAAGATAATTTGAGAATATTATTTTTTAAAAATAAAAACTTCTGGTTGTTATTATTGCATTTAATGTTCTTCATTTTGGATTCTTAATAATATTATTTGTAAAGTTAGTTTTGTTATTATATATGTAAAATTTAACGTCACAGCTGTCACAAAATATATTTTATTGGAGACTGCAGGGTTCATCAAATTCCTTTCAACATATCGTTGATGGTATACAAAAAAAATAAATGGAAAATAGTAAATTTTTAAAATTTAATTGAATAATTAATAAATATTTACAAAAGTAAATGTTAGATGACGAAGGAAAACCATTAGACACCTTCGTGCTAACAAAGTATTACAGGACCGGGCCCAACAAATACAGGATCAACATCCACGCAGAAGAACGGGCACAAGCAAATCCCAAATCAGAACATCAAAGACAATAATTCATTATCTGTCGTGATCTATTTAACAATTATCTATTGTGATCGGTTATCTGAATATTTGACAATCATTTATGGTAATCCATTTAACAATTGACAATCATTTATCGTGATCCATTTAACAATTTGTGAATAATAATGTAAATGTATATTTTATTTTTGTGGTAAAGGATATAATCCATTTTTATTATAAAGGGTGTAATTTATTCTAATTATTAAATTTGTTCCTCACGATTCATTTTTATGCAACTTAATAAAAATAAAAATAAAAAAGGGTAAAATCATTGGGTTAATACATATAATCTTATTAATTATTATTATTAATATTGGTATTGTTATTATTACTATATAATGTTATTATTATTATTATTATTATTATTATTATTATTATTATTATTATTATTATTATTATTATTATTATTATTATTATTATTATTATTATTATTATTATTATTAAAATTGACAGCTGAAAATTATTTCCAACAATTGGAAATAATTGAAATCATTATTAACAGCTGAAAATCAATATAGAAACGATCATAATAAATTGATTGCTCTTATAGCAATAGCATTTTGAAAAAAATAATAAAATAAAATAATATAAGTATGCTCTTAGAGCACTTAAAAAATAAATTAAAATAATAAGCATAAAAATTTTAGTATATATACTGAAGCTAAAGCTCAGTATATTCGCCCAAAAATACAGCGACAAAAAATTCTTTAAGAGTCAATCTCGAAAAGAAATTAAAATCGGAGCAGAGCTCAACAAATCTTTTTCGCATTCACATACATAGCATACATAAATAACATTTAACAAATACAAATCTTGCACGCATTGTTTATAACTATTTTATCTTTGGAAACTGATTTGAAAAATTGAATACTATATTTGGTAATTTTTATTTAATAAATTTTATAAACGATCTTGTGTTTTGATATATTCAAGTTATATATATAAGAATACCAGTGCAACGTTGAGATCTTAAATAGTGAGACCTCAACATTTGGTGCCGCGAACCGGGACTTTAAAATCAATTATTGTTATCAACAATTTGCGGGATAGGAATTGCGATCAGAGGGTTAGTGTAGAATATATCGGGAAAATATATTTATACCAAATAATATTATTGACCATAAATTGAAACTTTAATTTAAAATAGATAATCCACTTGAAATAATTTATAATTTGAGAAATAGAATCGTATATAAAATGAATAATAATCAAAATAATAATAACTTTATAAAAATTCTACCAATTGAACCTTATAGAGGAGAGCCTGAAAAGTTCGACGATTTTTTCACCGAAATCACTCAATATGCAGACGCTTGTGGTTGGACACCTGATGAGTTAAAGAGGAGAATTCCGTTATATTTAAAAGGATATGCACTACAGGCATATAATAATTTAGAGTGTAGAGGAAACAACCTTGATCAACTTATTGAAAATTTGAGAGCAGAGATAGTAATTGATAGCGATTTACAGAAAATAAATGTGCAAAAGTTTAGAAATCGATACCAGGGATCTAGAGAGTCAGTTGGAGAGTACGTGTATACGATAACAGAGTTAGCAAAAAAGGCATTTGGTGCCGGAGAGCACACGCCGAAATTAATTGAGGATCAGTTTTGGAATGGAATCCAGAAATATTTATATAAAGCACTAATAATGGTTGAATATAGAGATTTGAATGAATTAGTTCATAAAGCGAAAAGAGTAGAGGCAATACAGAGAGATAGATTCAATGCATCTATAGATGCAGTTGAAATTCAAAGGCCAACGACGGCGAAACCTAAGTTGGAAAACGATGACGATGTTCCATGGGAAGAGATGAAACAATTATATTTGAATTTTGTAAAAAATAGACGAAAAAACAGTCCGAATTCAAGTAGAAGTCAATCACCTGAAAACAGGAAAAGATTTGATGCATTAAATTTTACAGAACAAAGTCAAAATAGATTTAGAGACGATAATAGAGACAGTCGTTCTGACTATAACAGAAATAATTCGTATAGAGGCAATCGCTACTTTAATAGAGACAGTCGTTCTGACTATAACAGAAATAGTTTTAGAGATAGTCGTTATAACAAAAGTAATGGAGACAATTATTCGGGGAATAATAATAATCGTTCTGAATACCGCCAGTATGATAATAGAAATAATAGAAATAGCTCAAGAGGCAGACAATCGAGTCCGTATAGACAAAATCAATATCGAGAAAGGCGAGCAAGCCCGTATAATAATGATGGAAGAGATAAAGTAAATTTCAATGGACAAATCAAATGTTACAACTGCCAGAGATATGGTCATTTAGCAAAAGTTTGTACCAATCAGAGAAGCGAGTCACCAAATAGAGTAAAATTTAAAAGTGAACCAGAAGTGAAACAAATAAATGGAGTAGAAATTACTAATACGAATAATGAAATAAATACTTTGAGAGAGGAATTGAAAGAGTTTAAAATTCAATATAACCGACTCATGGAAAGAAAGTCGGAGGTGTCACTTAACGAGTATGAGTGTTTTATAAATGAAGTTGATATTGATAATGAGGAAACTGAGAGACAAATAAAAATGAAAGAGGAATTAAAGGCAGTTTTGAAAAAACGACCTTATGATGACAATGAAACATTGAGAGTGATAAATAAAGTACAAATAAGCAGAGTTGATCCTGAATATTTAACCAGTTTAATCCCATTAATGGTTATGAGACAAAAAGAAACACGAGTATTTGAATTAGAGATAGAATTAAAAGAGATGATTAAAAGTTATGGAGAATTTGTGAGGAAAAGTCCGAAATTTTATGAACCCCTAAGAATAACATTGGATACTAAAGACGAATATTTTCTTCAAATGGTATTATCGAAAACGGAAGTCCATGTGTGTACAATGGTAAACAAAATACGACAATTGGCAAGAGATAAATGGCCTCGAAAAATAGGGCCAAATGATGAAATAAAATTATATTTTAACGATATTGAGTTGAAAGATGGCGAATATCTGATTGACTATGGAGTAAATACAATAGATGAGAATACTATATCTGCAGTGATAAATAGAGAAACTAGCTCAAGGGTAGCAACACCTTCTGTTGAACTGAATGAGGAAAATGATTATGATATGCTGTTTAAAATGTGGATCAACCATCCGAAGGGAGCGCAAAGTCACCACTGGAAAAAGAAATAATTTTTCAACCATTGGATAATAAATATGGTAATTTGCAAGAGACAATAGAAAAGATCTCCAAACAGACAATAATGCAAGATGCTGAAACAATGAAGCGAGGTAGAGGACGACCTCGGAAGTCAGAAATAGCAGAAAAATCAGAGGATCGAAAAACTGCAGAGCGTTTGAGAGAAATAGCAAATACAAAGAGACATGAAAATCCAAAAGTAGCAGACGATAATAACGAGTTAATCATGATAATTGAACTTCTAAAAGCAATGAACTCAAAACTATATCCGGAAACAAAACCATCAGCATTAATCGAAAATATGATACAAAAAATCAGATTAATGGAAAAAGAGGTCAGAGAATTGAGTGTAGAGGATGTAAATGAGGAGGTGGTTCTACGGATACTCTTCACAACTGGTATAAATAGAGATAAAGTAATTACGGCAATGGCATATCTAATTACGAGATATAAAAAGCTCTTAAGATCAAATCCAAAGGAGCAAATAAATGAAGTAGCTAAAATAATATATCAAAGATTAAAGGCAGATGTGATGCCATGGATAAAACTGAAAGGAGGTTGGAAAATAATGTATGATGAAACATTAAAAACAAATGAAAGCGAAACGATAGAAAATGATGATACCGAGGCAATTGTAAAAAATCTTGTGAACAAAACGACGAAAAAACCAAATAAAAGTGAAGGAAAATCAAGTATCTCAATAATAATAGTAATAATAACACTATTATTAGATTTAATCAAAGGAAGTAATGCAATTATAGCCTATGATTGTCAGAATCCAAAATGGGGGCAAAAGTATTCATTACTAGATGTGGAAAATTGTCCAGAAGCAAATCCAACCAAATTAATCATAACCGAACCCAAGATTTTTCATGTGTATCAAGAATCTGACTTTATACACACAGAGGCAAAGGAGTGTATAATCAAGTTTTCAGAGGAAAGTTTTGTATGTAATCAAGTGGCAAGAACAATATTAACCCCACTTGGGCGCCAGAAGCATTAATAATAACACCAAGCGAGTGTGAAGAGGCATTTAAAACAAAAAAGATTAAAACAACAGATGGAATAGAATTAAAGGCTCAAGTGGGAGCGAGAGTAAAACAATTGATAAATGTGGTTGGATGGTCATCAACCGGCGGATACTGTATGGGAGGAAAGTACAAAATATGGGGTCAAATTGCAGATAACATTGTGGTTCGAAGACAATATTATGTTGAATTGAGAAAATTTAAAGCATCATTTGATAGTTCATCAAAGAAAATGATGACACACAAGTTCTGTACGCTTGATGAATCTAGTTGTGACACTGGGGAATCGATGATCGTATATAAAATAGATAAATACGAATGCCAATTAACAAAATTGAAGTCACTGAAATTTCGAACAATCAGAGGAAAACAGTTTACCGATGCAGAATCAAAAAGAATAAAAGATCAAAAAAGGAAAACAATAATCGTACAAGAAAAGGATACCCAACAATATATATGGCAGACTCGGAAGCAGAAGCCATGAGATTTGTAGAAAAAGGAGAAGTTATCAAATGCGGAAAAGCAGTTGTGAAGACTAATTATGAAGGTATCTACAGCAGTAGTAATGAAATTAAAGATGCAAAATTGAAAGTCGATAAATTTGATGTCAAACTATCTTCGTATTTTAATAATAAAATCGATTACTTCTATCATCATCAACTAGTTCAATTAGACAAAGTATACCAAGCAACAATTACTAACGACTGTAAACTCAATAGAGAAATATTGAGAACAAAGATGGCCGTAGCGGTTACAAACCCAGATTTAATGGCACCAATATTGTTTGCAGAAAAAGGAACTTTTGCGAGAGTAGTAGGAGAAGTATTACAGACCTTTCAATGTAAACCGGTCAGCGTATCACTAGCAACGAACAACCAATGTACCAACGAATTACCCGTCATTTATAAAGGAGAAACAGTGTATCTACAGCCTATAACCAGAATACTAACCGATAAAACTTACATTCCAAGGAAAATCGATAAATGTACCAATCTGCTCGATCCATTATACCAGCTAAATGATGAAATGTGGATTACAATGTCTGATAGAAAAGAAGCAACTAAACCGTTTAAACTAGAATTAACAGAACTTGAGAAAAAGTTGGAGTTTCAAGAGATAAATGATATGAATAACAACGGTATGTACACGCGAGATGCCATAGAAAGTGCAAGAAAGCACATGTTGTTTCCTAACGAGAAAGAGAAAATATTATCAATAATGGTGAGTAAAGTCATCGAAGGTAGCCATGGTGGTGATTATAATTTCGATGTGTTGTTATCAAAGGAACATTTCAAGAAGGTAGTATACAAAGTATTGTATAGCATATGGGGATATTTCGCAGTTTTGGGAAATATGTTCTCGACTATACTGGGAATATATTATACAGTGGCGTTGCTCAAAATGATCTGTTCATCATTAGTATCATTACGACAACTTCGACAAGTATTTGGCAACTCATATAAAATGTTGGCATGTTTATGCCCCTTCGTTGCAAAATATCTGATAACAGCAAAACACGATAAAGAAATACGATTAATTAAAAACCGGCGAATGGAAGAGGAACAATTAATGGAAAACGAAAAAAACGATGATAATCCAAGTGGATCTGAAAACGTGGAACAACCACAAGGAGGATTATATGACAGTCAAAATCAGCAACTGAGAGAACTGAGTAATAACCTGGATAACAGAATAACAAACTGTCATTGCGCAACAAGAAAGACCTATGGATGTTACGGTATTGAAGCAAATGAGATATTACGAGAACTCAATGAAGCCAGACCAAGCATCCAAGTATTAATCGATAATATAAACATCAAAGCACTAGTAGATACCGGAGCAGCAGCCTCCATGATAAGGGAGGATCAATTGTCAGAAAATCGAAAAAAAGATATAAAAAGCACAAATGATACGATAATATCTATGTCATCGCATACTATGCAAGTGAGAGGAGATATTGAGCTCACTGTTCATTTTCCGAGTAGAACAGTTAATCACGTATTCAAAGTAATGACTGAATGCAGAAGTAAATGCATCCTAGGGATAGATATCCTTCGCAAGTTAGATAACTGCGTCATCGACTTGACTGATGGTGCAATCAAAAGAAAAGCAAATTATCAGGAATCAAGATTTGCGGAAGTAATAGCATTAGAAGCCTTCGAATTGGAATATCACTGTGATCATATAATCCCAGTAAAAGTCAACGTCAAAAGTGAGGACACTTTTATTTTTGTGCCGGATAAGTCAAAAAGCCATAATATAATGTTAACCGACGAATGTGTTATACCAAAAAACGGAATAATTCCAATTAGAATTGCTAATTACGAGAGAAGCAATGAGAAAATTCACAAAGGAACAAGATTGGGAAAGTTGTTCAAAGGTGAATTAGAGCAAACATTTGAAATGTGTGAAACAATGGTGATGAGAGATAACAGTGAACAAGTGGTCGAACTAAGTAAGACAAATAACGTTAAATTCTATGATAAAGTAAAAATTAATAATAGTTACTTAAATGAAACCCAACAATTTCAATTACAAACTTTACTTGATGAATATAGTGACGTATTTGCAAAACATGAGTTTGATTTGGGAGATACTGACATCATTAAACATGTAATCGATACTGGGAACGCCAGACCAATAAAACAACGACCTTATGGGGTACCTTATAAACTAAGGGAGGAGATAAAGCGACAAATAAAAGAGTTGAAAGAGGCAGGTGTAATAAAACAAAGTTTTTCACAATGGGCATCACCCATCGTACCAGTCAGAAAAAAAGATGGTGAAATTAGAATGTGCATTGACTATCGTAAATTAAATGATGTAACAATTAAAGATTCATACCCATTTCCGAAAGCACAAGAACAATATGATAAACTCAGGGATACTAAGTATTTCACAGTTATTGACGCAAATAAAGGGTATATGCAAATTCAAATGGAAGAGGGGGATGCGGAAAAAACTGCTTTTGTCATTGAAGATGGATTATACGAATACACTAGACTACCTTTTGGGTTAACTAATGCACCCGCAACATTTCAGCGCCTAATGAATACAATACTAGTAGATATACAACATTGCGCAGTCTATATGGATGATATATTAATTGCATCAAAAACTTTTGAGGAACATTTAAAAGACATAGCGAATGTATTACAGAGACTAAAAAAGGCTAGGATTAAAATCAAACCGACAAAATGTAAATGGGCAGAGCCATCAGCGCTATTTTTAGGCCACATAGTCACGGTAGAGGGTATAACACCTAACCCAGATAAAATTGAAGTTGTTAAAAATTTTCCAATCCCAACAACGTTGCAACAAGTACAAGGATTTTTGGGATTAACCGGGTATTACCGTAAATTTATACAAGATTATGCAAAAATAGCAGCACCCATGATAGAACTAACAAAAGGAGTTAAAACAAAAGGAGAGAGTAAAGGAGTATTAATAGTACAGACAATAAATGATAAAATCAATAAACCACAAAAGAAATGCACACTCGAACATCAAAAGGCATTTGATCAGTTAAAAGAGAAACTAATAACAGCACCAATATTACGATATCCAGACTTTAAGAAACAATTTATCGTCATGACGGACGCCAGCGGGAAAGCCGTAGGGGCAGTCTTAGGACAAGAAGAAGAAAAGGGTAAAGATTACGTAATAGCATATGCAAGTAAGACATTAAAAGGAGCACAACTTAGGTACTCAACCATAGAAAAAGAATGCTATGCCATAGTATTTGCATTAAAACAGTTTAAGCCATACATATATGGAACAGAAGTTGTAATAAGAACAGATCATAAACCATTAGAAGGCCTTTGGAAACACAAAGATACATCAAGTAGACTTTTAAAATGGGCAATGAAAATACAAGACATGCATATCAAAATTGTCTATAAACCCGGAAGGATAAACAAAAATGCAGATGCACTATCACGCATTCCTGAGCTAGGAGCATTAGAAGTTTTTGCTTTAGTAACAGAAAAGCCTATAGACATACAAGAGGAACAAAGTAAAGATCTAGAAATTTCCAAGATCAGAGAGGAAATTAAAAAAGGGACAAATCAAAAATATAAAATTGTAAAGAAACTAGTGGTTATTGAGGACTTTAGTGGAAAACAGTTAATAGTAGTACCACAAAAATTAAGGCAAATTCTCTTGTTACAATATCATGATGGTGCTCTAGGGGTCATTTGTCAAGCAGAAAAACAGCAGGCAGATTACTACAAAAGTATTATTGGGATAACTTAAAAAAGATGTTAAAAGATGGTGTAATGCATGTACAATATGCGCAACTAGAAAAAATACGGGGACAAAGACTAAAGCACCTCTACACCCAATCCCAGCTACAACATCGCCAATGGAGTTATGTGCTATGGATTTTTTATGCAAACTACCTACCACTATTAATGGAAATAAACATATATTAGTTTTAGTGACTATTTTACTAAATGGGCAGAGGCATTCCCAACTAAAGATGAAACAGCAGAAACAGTAGCCAAATTACTTGTAGAAAAAATTATTTTCAAAATCGGCACACCTAGAAAACTACTAACGGATAAGGGAGCAAATTTCATGAGTGAAACAATCAAAAGGGTAGCTAACATATTTAACATGCATAAAATTAACACGACAGCTTATCATCCTCAAACTGATGGGTTAGTGGAAAGATTTAACGGCACACTTCTCAGTAGATTAGCGGTTTTTGTGGGAAAAAATCAAAATGATTGGGATGAATACGTGAGTCAATGCACATACATTCATAATATCACACCCAACGAGACAACGGGGTATTCACCATATTTCTTAATGTTTTTAAGAGAACCTGCAACACCCATAGATACAATTTTTGAACCACGAGTATCACAATATTTAGATGCACCGGATTACGTAACCTTAATGCAAGAGCGAATGCAAGAAGTATATAAGGTAGCTAATCTAAAAGTTAAGTTTAGACAAGAACAATATAAAGATGACTACGATAAAACCAGTAAACCCCATACCTTTAAGGTGGGAGATAAGGTTAGACTTATGTCTCCACAAGTGGGAAAAGGTAAAACAACAAAATTAGCAAGACCATTTAAAGGCCCATATGAAGTAGTTAAAGTAATCAACGAAAACTTACATATACAAAAACATAAAAACGAGGATCCCATAGTAGTACACGTAAATAGATGCAAATTAGCGGAATCAGAAATAGTAGAGGGACCAACACATAGATATAATTTGCGATCCCAGAAAGGATTATTGATGTCAGCAATCTTCTTAACAATCATAGGAATAATCAATACAACTAATGTTAAAGAAAAGTACAAAACTGAATTTATGGGAGATAGAGACATTTTAATAAATATTTTATCTCACGAAATTAACGTATTCAATCTAAATAATAAGCCGATAGGAGATCTATACTTAAAATCAACAAATATCACACCAAAATTTATGAAAAAAGAAGAGAAAAAAACCACTGATAAGTTCGAAAGGGGAGACAACGCTAAATTTATTAACTTAGAACCCAACACTCAATACGTTCTATGCGCCCAATGGGATACAGATTACGATACATCACAAATACAATGTAAAAGGGTAAAAACCATACAAACAAAAAAACGTAAGATGACAAAGAAAGTAATTATAAATACAACAACACAACAAATTAATTCAAGTCCAAACATGAATGTAACCACCACAAAAATAACAACTCAAACCATAACCGATGAAATAACAACCAAAACCTATAAAATACCAATCCAACTCGAGAAAAAATTAATTAAATTACCTACGGGAAAACCAATTCTTATAAAAAATTGGAATGAATTACAGGCATTTCAAAAACAAGAAACTAAACCAATATGGCCTTTTTACGTAATATCAGCTAGTATTTTAGCTATAGCAATATTGGCAATAGTTAGTAGTGTACAAATCTACAAAAAGTACAAGTGGAAAAGGCAGCGGTATCGGCACCGACTGGTCAAAAATGTATCAGGGCGTTTTCACTTGGACAAATATATACCAGGTCAATACACAATGTCCACTCTTGTTTAAAAAATTATATAAAATTAATCGAATATGGTCAATAATATTTTCTAAATTTGTATATATTGATATCTATAACTTAATGGCGTATAAGGGCAAACCTCATATGCGCAAGAGGATTATTTATTTACTCTTCATTTTAGAACAAATACAATTCAACACGCAATTCTGCCAATCCAAATCGCAGTCCAATCAAGTTGATCAATCTTACGTACAATTCAATCAATTTCTCATGAAACCCAATCAATCTAATCAATCTCACATGAAATTTAATCAATTTCCCGGACAATCCAGTCAATCCAATCAAGCCAATACACAATCTAATCAATATGTTTGTATGATAAACAAGCATTACGGAAGTTTCTACAGAAATCTACAAAATAAAATCTGCACAGACGGAACCCCAATCACTATCCGCAGCTTCCCAAACCAGGTGTGCATCCCAAATGATATGAAAATAGAAATCGAAGAAAGAGAGCTGCACTTAATCAAATTCAACGAAGCTAGAAGAGTGAAACTCAAAGAGCTTATCGGAGCATTTGATGAATTTGCCAATGTAGACAAGGCAGCAGCTGAAGGAAAAAAGGTGCCCCATCGAATAATCTTCCATATGACAAAAACAGAGGTCTCTATTTGTCAACAAATAATCCCACTAATCACCACGAGCAATTGCTCAATAATGATAAAAACTATCAAACACAGAAGAATGTCAAATGAATTCAATAACCTTATGATTCAAATGAACAGTCTACCATGTGTAATAGCAATTGAAGTTCTCTATATACCTACAATACCAAACCCTTTCATAGATCTGGAATATATCATATCGGACCTACACATTCCTCAAGAGCTTGTCAACAAAGGTGTATCGTTCACACACCAAGAATTAACAACAACAGAAAGGCAGGAGAAGATTAAATTCGTAGATGTCAAACTAGTCTGCGACATCAACAACAATCAGAGACCAGTAGAAGTATGCATCAGAAATTTCGACGGAACCGTCCTGTTCAATAAGAAAATCACACCGAGGACAAAAATACTCCATTATTATCCGGAAAAAACAAAAGCAAACAAGGAAAAAATTGTTGGTAACGAAGATGAGTACCAAGCATTAGTAGATATTCGAAAATTCCTACAGGGACAAATAATCGTAGGGTACGATATCACAAACAAATTAAAAGCTCTCACATTAGATATCTACAATGTAATGGGAGTCAGAGAAATGGCTGAAGATTCTTTCATGCGCTCCTTCGTAAAGAATGTAGCACCCCACAAAATTAAATTATCCAATCTGGCATATCAGGCAATCAGATACCACGACAAATGGTTCAAGGATAAAGTCATCAATAGAATACTACAAAAAGCAGAACCCTTCTCAGCGAACGAGACAACAATACTTCTGAAGGTCATTTATGGCATCGCAGAACAAAAATGGGAAGAAGTTATCAAATGGGATTCCTCAAGTTTAAAGAGAAATGTAAAAGAGAACCAAGAAAGCACAACGAATGCCTTAGAAAACGATGATATGGAAGAGGATATGTACATAGAACCATCACAATGGGAATTAAAATTTAACAAGAACGGCACCAGAAGGACATTCGAAAGTGAGCTAATGGATAGTGATGATGATATCATATTCATCTCTGAGGAACAATTACAAAGTAACAACATACTTGTCAAAAGCGAGCCACAATTACAAGAAAACAAAATGCAGTGTGATAATGATTCGGATGAGGAATATTTCTCCTTCGAAGAAGATGATCAGGAAGCATCACCGAAATCAACAACCGAAGACAGTGACGAATATGGACCCGAACCAGATATAATACTAGAAGACCCTGATTTTATAATCGGAGAAAGCCAGATGGAGATATCAGATAGCGAATTGTGCCGTCATTTCGGTAGACGAATAAAGGACGGAGACATATTAAATTTGGCACTCAAAAAGGGATTCAGGCGCACCACCATGAAAATAAACGATTGTGAGATTGAATTAGTCCTCAGCGATAAAGGTAATGAGGACATTACTTTAACGGCCCAGGGAGGAATGTTAGATGACGAAGGAAAACCATTAGACACCTTCGTGCTAACAAAGTATTACAGGACCGGGCCCAACAAATACAGGATCAACATCCACGCAGAAGAACGGGCACAAGCAAATCCCAAATCAGAACATCAAAGACAATAATTCATTATCTGTCGTGATCTATTTAACAATTATCTATTGTGATCGGTTATCTGAATATTTGACAATCATTTATGGTAATCCATTTAACAATTGACAATCATTTATCGTGATCCATTTAACAATTTGTGAATAATAATGTAAATGTATATTTTATTTTTGTGGTAAAGGATATAATCCATTTTTATTATAAAGGGTGTAATTTATTCTAATTATTAAATTTGTTCCTCACGATTCATTTTTATGCAACTTAATAAAAATAAAAATAAAAAAGGGTAAAATCATTGGGGTTAATACATATAATCTTATTAATTATTATTATTAATATTGGTATTGTTATTATTACTATATAATGTTATTATTATTATTATTATTATTATTATTATTATTATTATTATTATTATTATTATTATTATTATTATTATTATTATTATTATTATTATTATTATTATTATTATTATTATTATTATTATTATTAAAATTGACAGCTGAAAATTATTTCCAACAATTGGAAATAATTGAAATCATTATTAACAGCTGAAAATCAATATAGAAACGATCATAATAAATTGATTGCTCTTATAGCAATAGCATTTTGAAAAAAATAATAAAATAAAATAATATAAGTATGCTCTTAGAGCACTTAAAAAATAAATTAAAATAATAAGCATAAAAAATTTTAGTATATATACTGAAGCTAAAGCTCAGTATATTCGCCCAAAAATACAGCGACAAAAAATTCTTTAAGAGTCAATCTCGAAAAGAAATTAAAATCGGAGCAGAGCTCAACAAATCTTTTTCGCATTCACATACATAGCATACATAAATAACATTTAACAAATACAAATCTTGCACGCATTGTTTATAACTATTTTATCTTTGGAAACTGATTTGAAAAATTGAATACTATATTTGGTAATTTTTATTTAATAAATTTTATAAACGATCTTGTGTTTTGATATATTCAAGTTATATATATAAGAATACCAGTGCAACGTTGAGATCTTAAATAGTGAGACCTCAACATAAAAATCAATATTTTTCTGAAGAAAATGGTATCAGTTGGTTAGAACTCTAATCAAATTTATTGATTAGTTGATCTCATTAGTTATTTACCGGTTGGTTTAGACTCTAGGCGATCCCATATTAAAATTTTTTTATCAACTCCGACAGAACCAAACTATTGATCACTAGATTTATGCCAACATACATCTTCAACAGGGCCTTCATTGCCCAAATATTGAGATAATAAATTAAGAACTTTGAAATCAATTTTATTTTCTGAAGTACAATTAATATCCCACAATTAAATTGTTTCATTCACTGCAGAACTAAGTAATACACCAGCGTTTTTGTTATTCCAAGAAAATCCAAAACCTTTCTAAGAATGTCCTTGAAGAACGAGATCAGTCTTACATTTGCCATTTTGATCTGGCTTGCTGGGATGTCTCTTATAATCAAACAAATATATATTTCCATTAGATGATTTAGTACATTATGTTAGGACATTGAGGTAGATATATACCCGATTTAGACATCCATCATGATTAATTTTAATACTAATATATGTATAAGCAGTAACTAAACCATATCCTCAAAAGTCATCTTTCTCAGCATCACAATGTCTGAATTCGAAGCATTTATATTCATTTGGTACAGTCACTGATGCAATGAGAAGATAATCTTGTTCTTCTTCAGATTGTGTCCCAACTATAATTCGTTGAGTTAAATAATACTTATCGTCGAGTTTAGTTAGATCTGGATCCATTGAACTGTTATATTGAATTTTATATTTCAAACTTCTCTAATTTACAGAGACCACTTAAACAACCAAAACCTTTTTAACCAGTATTTTAATTTAAAAATATAACTTTTTTATCAAAAGTTTTTTGTTAAGATATAATTTTTTTTCTTTCATGTCTTTATAAATCTTAATTTCAATTATAGTTGTTTAAGACGACTCAAATTTTAAATCCATTCTCCAAATTACTAAACTAAATGGGGGTTAAGGTAAAAAATTGACCAAATTCTCAACAGAGTTTTTATATTTGAATATAAAAATTTAGATTATAGGATGAATTTTCATATTTTAATATTTTTAGCTCACTTTCTTATCTGAACCTAATTCTTTAATAAAAATAATTTTTAAATATCGTTTAATTTTCAAATAAATTTCTAGCACCTAGTTCAAAAACATTTTAAATAAAAAAGATTCATACACCAGGCCTGCAATCATTTATGTCTAAAATTTTATTATTATTTTTATTATTATTATTATTATTATTATTATTATTATTATTATTATTATTATTATTATTATTATTATTATTATTATTTTTATTATTATTATTATTATTATTATTATTATTAATAATAATAATAATAATAATAATAATAATAATAATAATTATTAATTTCTAAATAATTTTGCTACAATATTTGTAATTGATTTCATTCGATATTTTAAAGTAAATCTGCATTCTTAGATCTTTTCCGTTGGAACAACTATAAATATTTCCGCAACAATTACTAATTATGAAAAATGCTAAATATTTTAATTTTTATCTCAATTTTTTTGAGTTACAAATGCTTGGAATTAGGTTTTTATTTTACACATATATTGTGTTTTTTAATCAATATGTTTCAGGTTTTATTAAAAATAACCTCTCAACCTTTAATAGTGATAGGATGCATGAGTTTTTGACCAGTATGTTCGGTTATGAAATAAGAGAAAAGCATTGGACCTCAGAATTTCAGGTTTTACAAGGTAAATTTAACTATTATTATTTTATATTTATACTGCTTATGCTTTAATAAAGATTGCGGCAATCTTTCTGATATATTTGTGTTTAACACTCTCTCCTATTCCAATCTCAAGAAAAACGCTTTTGTGATAAATGTTCAATCTTCTTATCAGTCAAAAAATAATTCCCGTGAGTTCTTTATTATTATGGTTTTATATATTAGCAGACATTTCGTTTTTCAAAATACCGATATTATGTATGACACAAACATGGCACCTATATAAATAACAGAAATCTCCAATCGAGTAAAGCTTTCACTATATATTTCGACATATTAAGTAGAAAAAAAAACCATTTCTATATTAAATTATTTATATGAACAAATTATTAAAATATTTGAAGTTATTTATCATTTTAAATTTTGAACTTTTCATTAAATTATACTTTATTAATAAATTAATTTTAAATTTAAATATCAAAAACTGTTTTACTAAACTTAAATGAATTTTGCATACTTTAATTACGTCGTTTTACAATAATATCATTTTAAACATAATATTTTAATATACCACTTCAAATAAAACAATACAAATATAAACTCATTATTTGTAGACATTGATAATATATATATATTAAAAATCAGGTTCTGAAACCAATCTAAGCATGATTAGTAATCCACTAATAAACACAAAATCAATCTTATAACGTAAAAGTTATGATTTATCCAAAAATGTTAAATAAACGTTTATGTACTTTCTATATTGATTTATGCTGTTTGCAAAATAAAATTTATTTTAGTCATATAAAAAATAGAAGTTTATTTAATTATTTTAATGGCAAGAATTTCTTGTGTTTAAAATTGAATAATTAATATATTTTTATATGTTTACCGAGAGTTTACTGTATAATTTTGTAAAATTATTTGTAGGAAATTCGTGTTAAATAAATAGGAAAATTGATCAATGGAAAAGCGGGGAAATATTTTATTACGAAATTTTATTTTTTATCATTTTACTGATAATTTCCTTATGTACTTATTTTTATTCCTAGAAATAGAATTCTCTGAGAAAACTAAGCTAATTATTTATGGATTATGCCAAATGGCTCGGTTGAAATTCACAGAAAATGTTGTGCAGATAATTTTTGAAAATCAATTTGGTAATTTTTTTGGAAATTTTTTTTTTGTTAAATTTATATTCTTAGAAATAATTCTACCAAAATTGGCACAATGCTTGACAAATAATGGATTTAAAATGAGATTTTATACGATTTTATTTTTAAGAGAATTTAAATATAGTGAAGAAGCGTATGATGTTTTTAATCAAATTATCATTTTATCAAATACTAATGAAACTGAGTTAATTAAACAAATAGTATGTTAATTTTTTTTATATTGTTTTTTACTATTTATGTTCCAAATATAAATCACATTGGACTTGAAAAAAATGTTTAACATTTTACAAACTTGTATTAAGAAATCATTTAAACAAAATAAAAGTTTTTAAAGGCATCAAATTGTGGTTAGTTGAAAAGATTCTTTTTTTTCAAATGGTCTTTAAAAGACTTAACGTTTTAAAAAATAATATGATTTTTCTCCCAACATTTTTAAGATATAAATTACATTTATACATTTGATAAGAGTGGTACTGTTGTTATTTAATGCGTAACTTGGTTTTGGTATTGGCTCATTGTTTCATTGGGTTCCATTCGGTTGGGTAAGATTCTTATTTGGTATAAATAACATCTAATAACCAAAAGATCAAGTAAAAATGGATTTTGATGACGATCTCTAGAAAATTGAAAATAAAAAAGACAAGTTTTAAAAAGATAACTTAACCTTTAGTTTCCATAGGTTTTTGCCTTGTGAAAGAGATACAAAATTGCCTTTTAAATAGTTATATGTGATTTCATTTCAGCGCTTACAACCTTCAAATTTGACAATATTCATTTGTTATAGTTTTCTAACTTTAGATAATATATTATTTCAAGTTTATTCTTGTATAACACAATTCTTCATCTAGGTATTAAAAAGATTTTTATGCAAAGGTTTATGACTTTGCATCTTCTTAAATCTTCTTTGAAGTCTTCTCAAAAGAAGTAAATTAGTCCACATTTGGTGAAATTATGTCATAAGTATCATTCAAATGTTTAATAAAATATATTGCTAAAATATCACCATTCCTTTGATGAAATGCTATTGGTATTGCTGTATCAGGTTGTTATTTACAAATTTGAAATTGATTTACTGCTTATTGCATATTATGAACTAGTTTCAAAACTTCTTATATTAATTAAACTTCGATGTGTGCAACTTCAGTGTGTGGGACTTTAGCAATAACTTCAGTGACTTCGTTAGACATGTTGAAGTGGAATATAAATTGTATATAAATGAACAAATATATTTCATTTTCTTAATATAATATGTAATTTTTAATATTTAAATATCTTATAAATTATAATAAATTTTGTATGATAATTGTGATATTATGACAGATACAGATACTAAAAACTTTTAGAAAGGGAACAAAAAATAAATAAATAATATTATCTCTTATTATTTTATTTGCAGTCACGTCCCTTCTTGTCAAATATATTTAATTTTATTACTGATTTTTTGATTAATATTATGTTTAATCTTCTTCAAATTATAATAAAAATTATGACATAAGATATTGCTTGTAAATTATTTATTAATATCTATTGCTTGAAATTCTGAATGCCTTTAAAAATCGTTTTTGTTTAAAATTGTGATTAAATTATAAATATTGAATTATATTTTTTGTTGAAAAAAACAAATGTTTTAAAAAACAATGAATTTAAGATCAACTTATTACATTTAACATTTCAAATGTCATGAGGATATCTTAGTAAATTTAAACAACATTATGATTAAAAAAGGTTGGTAGACATCCAATGGATGACCACCACACCATTATTACAAATAATTGAATGTATAAAGTTTGACTCAATCCTGTGGAAGTGGTTCTCGAGAAAAAAGGCGTTTGAATTTAATGAATTTCCACGAGTCTTTGAAGATTTTGCTTCTACTCTGTCATTAATTTTTTTTGAAAAAATCACATCCGTATTTATTTAAAACTATAATAAATTTACTTTAATCAGATTTTTACTTACATCACTTTTAAAAATGATTGAATGATGTTAAATCTAATTATGTAAAATACATTAACGAAAATTGCATAGTTCATTATTTACAAGAAAGGTTTAAACAATAAAAATTAATCACCAATAATTTGGTATTTACTACCCCTCTTCATCAAGACCTTGAACAATGAAATAATAACCATTTCAATAAAGTTTAGACTCGTCGGCTATTTATTCGTTATCGCTAACTATCCTTCTAAATCCTTATTAAAGTTTTGTATTTTCTGCCTTTAATTTTCTTTATAATTTGCTGATTCGGCATGTACATAGTGAGTGCGATACCGGGATCCCTAAAGCATATTTCAGGTATTCACTTATTCACTTACAATATCTGTGGTTATTTTTACACTTTATTTACCAAAACTTTCCTTAAAAGATCTGTATCGAAAAGATTCAAATTTAATTTCAGCAGGCACGACTTTGACGTTTTTATATGAAAAGCTGAACAAAAGAAATTTAGCATCAACCTAAGAACCTTCAATTGCTATAAAAGAACGAATGTTTCAAGGGTTAAGTTTCGTCTTCAGTTCACGCGAATGCATATTATATCTGGTAGGCATAGCAACCAGAATGAAATTATTTAAACAAAAACATATACACGAAATTAATAATAACTCAGACACTGATCAAGATGAAGTTGTAAAAATATATAATTCGGCTACATCATGAAGCCTTTTCAAAACAAGTAAATTATATTCTAGCTGGTAAAGAAAACACATATAGTTCGAGATAAGTTCAAATTTATAAAAGAGAAATGAAAATATTCAAATACGAGATTACTATGGAAATATATATCAAGCATATTAGTGATCTCCTTTTTACAATACGTCTAACAAGCATAGAATCCAAGCGAGCATTTTCTACTGTGGGATAAATATGTATGAAAGTACGCTCAAACCTAAATGATGAAAGCCTTGATGCATTAGGCTTGATGCAAGATGTTTTTTTCTTTCTCTTTGACCCTAGTATTGGATACCAGAATTCCTGTACTCAATTTCTTTATAAGTTTTCAATCCTGCAAAAAAATAGTTTAGTGTTACAAAAAATGTGCAACCGAAATAGCGTTTTTTTAATATGTTAGGGAAAATAGAGAGTCAACCTTTACTTTTTATGTGTATCATTCAATTTTTAAGAAGGTTTTTTTAACCCTTTAGTCAGTGAGGTACAACGACTCCAACATGTTATTTAAATGGCTTATTTTGACAGATTATCAATTTATTGTTAACAAAACATTGGTGAGTTTCCCCGGTAATTTGTACTTTTTCGTTCAACCAGTACATGGAGATCTCTACGAATCAGCCCGGTACATTTGTCAATCAGAAGAAGAAAAAGTAATATGCATAATTGTTGATCTAATATTAATATTCTGATCTGTGAATTTAGTTCAGTTGGAACAATATTTTGAATTTCCTCTTGATTTTTAATGAATATTCAAACAAGAAAGTCCGTGATCCCTTTGATAAACAAATTTGTCCAACGACTTTGTTAGATAATTTGAAATATAAAACATTATTTTCCATTTTAAATGAGGTAATATATGATATTTGTTTAAATCTGCAGAAAAACACTACACACTTGTTTTGGAGAAATATTTTATATAATTTATACATGAATTAGAATAAATGATAATTAATAAATATTAATAAGCATTTTGAGATTCAATTTTATTTTTACAATTTAAATAGTCCGTTTTTTTTCGAAAAGTAATAATCGCCAGGATTAAAAGTTGAGCATATTAATTTCCTTATTTTAAAGTTTTAACTAAAAATTCACTGGTTTTATATAACCAAATAATTAAAATCTTTAGCGCTAGGCCTGTCAAGTCAAACTCAGCGTTAAAATGTAAATAATATTTATTTAAAATGAGTAATTTTCTAACTAAAAGATATTATTTCCAACAGCTAAAATAATAGGGATGTAAATATTTGTCTTTTAATTTATGTTTCCTTTTCTTTTTTTTCTTTTTTATCTCTTCTTTTTTCTTTTCTTTTTTGTCTTTTTTTCTTTATTTTTAAGGAAAAAGAAAAAAATATTTTTAAAAAATTTATTTCGCAAAACATACTGGCAAAACTAGCTGAATCGGCGTATTTCCCTCTAACATTTTTTAAAAGTGTGATTTTCTGAAAGAAATTAAATTATTATTTTTTTATTAATTATTTTGTTTTCTAGTATCAATTTTTGTTCAAATCTAATTTGGGTTTATAATTCTTTCATCACTTGAAGGTCAGTATCACGCCTGTCAAGCTTGAGAACCCACTAGCTTGATAAGGTGCTTTAATTAATAAATTTGAAACTCCTAAGTAACACTTTATAGGAACTATTTTCGATTTAAAATTATCATATTCTTACTTTTTTTCTGTTTTTTGCCTGTTTCACAAAGAAATGTTGATTTTTAAGTTTTCCGATGTTTTGTTAAGTTTAACTTTTTATGCGTTCGACACAATTTCTTGTATAACTAATCTTTATTTTCACTTATTTTGGTATAACACTAGCATTATAAAATTGAAATAATTTAATTGAAAAATAAAAATGAATTTTAAACATTTTATTTTGCTAGTTATATTTAAATTTATTTTAAGTTATACATTGTATATTAAAACAAAAATATCTTTATTCAATTAATTGGCTTATTTTAGATATTTAAATCTCAGTTAAAAATTTCGGTTTGGAAATATAATAATTCTTTGAAAACAGTTGACAAAGAAATTACTATAAGTTCAGATTTAACTATTAAATCTTATGCAAACTCCATTTTAGTTGACTTAAATGAAACAAATAAGGTAATCAAGAATATGAAGAATCAAAGCATCCGAATTTGTACATTATCGGTAAATATTCACCTTTAAAGTAAAATTTTTATAAATATAATCTTAAGTATTACCCGTTCTTTTACATGGAGAATTCAACTCTTCCATACTCAATGGACAATGCTCGTGGATTTGTCTCGAAGATAGTGGGAGATTTAGCTCGATCTCTCAACTTTTAGTATTGTAAATTTCTTATTGCTATATTATAAAATGTTTTAATTAGTCCTGATATTTATCTAATGCCAACAGGAAAATATGGTGGTAAAATTCTGAATCAAACCATTTATTCTGGATGCGTGGGTGATGTTCAGTCTAAAGTAATTTTTCGTATATTAAACTTTGCAGTCGTCTACTCAGAAAGTTAGGATTTGCTATTTGCTTTCATTTCAACTGTTTTCTACTAAACATCAACTTTTTCTATTTAACACGAATTTACAGCATTACTTTTAAAATACTTATCTAGACTCAAAAATCAGAGAAAGAAAAAAAATATTGCAAATAAAAGGAAAGTGTCAAAAATAAAACTGTTTTGGTCAAATTTAATTGGTTTTATTATTTGTTACAATTTACTAGATAAATTTTGTCAATGTCATTTGATGTTGATTCAATAATAACATACAAAAGCACGATATATACTTTTGTTTTAATTATTCAATTAAAATTGTTAATTGACTTTTTTTGTTCACATATAATCTTGTTTCTTTTTTAAAATTTCATTTATTTTCATTAAAACTGTTCATCAAAGATATCAGATAATGGAATAACAAAATAAGCCTTTGCTGCGAAGTAATAATATATATAATCGAAAAATTTTTCAACTATATGATTATTATTTCACAGCAAGGGCTTATTTTGTTATTCCCTTATCTGATATATTAATTTATGCTGCTACCAAGGAATAACCGTTTTATACTTATATTCATCAAATATTTATGTTTTAAAAGGAAAAAAAATTTATATTAGTAACGAAATTGAAATGTATTCAAGAATAAAATTTAAAAAATAAAATTGTTTTATTCATTAAATTTGGTTTTTTGTTAAAATTCTTTAAATTTTAACCCTAACCACCTTGTCACCAAGATATTTAACGATATAACATTTTAAAACAAAAGTAATAATATTAATTTCCAAAATTATAATTTACGGTGTCGTTTTTATTTTTCTTCAGACTATTAATATTGAAATTGTTAAAGACTATTTACAAATGGAATTAATTGAAATCCATTGTTATTTTTTGTTGAAGTAAAAATAACAAAACTCTAAATTTGCTGATAATTACATGACTTTAGAACATTCAATTCAAACAAACTAATTTGTCTTACATAGTGGGAATTTCATTAATATTCCTTTTTAATAATAACAATAATAATAATAATAATAATAATAATAATAATAATAATAATAATAATAATATTAATAATTATAATAATATTAATAATAATAATAATAATAATAATAATAATAATAATAATAATAATAATAATAATAATAATAATAATAATAATAATAATAATAATAATAATAATAAGTGTAGAAACAGAGACTAAATAACACTGTTATACACTTATCCTGATGCACTGGATATCAAATAACTTTGCAAAGTTTGGATTTAAGGCAAGAAAAAAGACGAATCTTTTTCTTGAAACCTCCTTTCACTTGAAACCATGGTAGATGCAATCTTACCTCTGCGAACTACAAGTTCAACACAGAAACTAGTAACAAGCTATCAGACTACCACTTAAAAAACTAAATTTTATTAATCAATATGTCTGATTCTAATCAAAGAATATAGGATACATTAAGTGATATCCAATACATTTCCCAATAGTATACTAATTTCGAGCTAATGGCTCTCATCAGAATTATGACAATATTAATAATAATAATAATAATAATAATAATAATAATAATAATAATAATAATAATAATAATAATAATAATAATAATAATATTAATAATTATAATAATATTAATAATAATAATAATAATAATAATAATAATAATAATAATAATAATAATAATAATAATAATAATAATAATAATAATAATAATAATAATAATAATAATAATAATAATAGTTAATAATAATAATAAAGAAATGTGACTTTGTAGTAAATTATTTTTTTAACTTTTATTTCTGTTAATTCAACATAAACATTCTGTAAAAGATTTCATATTCGGATAATAATTTTCTGTTCCGAATTTTGTTTCACTGATATTGGAAACGGGCGATCCGGCGCCAAAAACCAAATATTTATGTGTAGTTTTTACAAATCTACATAAAATTTCTCCAGTCCAGTTTTCCCGAGTGGTGGGTTTCTAGGTGTTGAGATTTTGAAACTATATGGTTGTTACCCAGACAACCCCATACAAATATCTTTATCTCATTAGTCCCACTGTTTCGGATGGGTTCTGAGTCTGTTTATTTGGACAATTCCGAGCCAAATGTTCCCATTTTAGACAGTTAAAACATGTTCGGCGTGACAAATGTTATTTACGTGGCCTCTATTCCCGCATTGTTGGCATACTTGATGTTGATAGCGGTCGTTCTCTGGGTGTCCGGATTTTTGACAAGTTTTACAATATTCTCTGATATTTACTTCGTTAGCTTTCGTATCGATTGTCCAGATACTTTCTTCGTTCGTTGTGGTTTTCCTAATTTTGTTTTGTTGTGCATATCCATGCTGTATTGTAATTTTCCTTTCCACATGGGTGATTTTGCTGAGTTCTTCCATTACATCTTCTTTTGTCTCAATTATCAATTCACTGACTGTTTTTGATTTGTCTTGCATATTCAGATTTCTCGTTTGTTGCTTTTGGATTCTCTTTTCGATTAGTTCTCCCTCTGAAATTTTATTAGCCATTAAAATATTTATTACCTCTTGTTCGATTGACGTTACTCCTATTCCTATATTGTCCCCTGTTGTTGGTATAGATTTTGACTCCAATACTTTACTTTTCACGTTTATTTGAAGTGCCTCTTTCTTGGCCTTTTCATTATTGTTTAGCCCTTGTTGTAACATGTTTATTTTCGATTTTCTTATCGGTTCTCTTTGCGATTTTTGTAGTAGTACCCTCTGATTTTGATATTTTGTTTTTTGTATTTCTGATATCTTTTTATGGCTCATTTTTGTTGTTTTTTCGTCGTCTGTCGTTCTCTTCTATGGTGAACTCTTGTATTATCTTTATTTTTTCTTCGCTGCTCAATTCTTGTTCTGATTTTATTCTGTCTCTTGAGTTTCATCTTCCTTAATTACTTCATTTTCTTTATCGTTATTTATTGTCATATCATCCTCGCTGTTGACAACACACTGCTCCGCAGTGTGGATTTCTTTTGTATTGACTATTCTCGACATATTGCTTCTACTTGATATTTGATTTCTGTTCATCCGTCTTTGTCGAATTTCTTGAGTTTCCTCTCTCTGTAATCTCTGCCATTCAATTTGTTGCTGTTCCGGATATTATCTGGTCCATTGACATCGAACATCATTCATGTTTCTCCTCGTATTACTTCGTTTGCGGATATTCTTTGAATCATACCTCCTAATTGCTCAATCTCTTGTATTTGATTGTTTTGTGTACTTTGGCTAAATGTCCGTTTAGGTACCAGTTGTAACAGGTTCTACTCTCGAATCTTGTGGTTGTCCACATTATCGTCATATCTCTTAAATGTCTAATCTCTTATGTTGGTTTATTTTGTAAACTTTTCTTGAATTGGTATGGTTTTTGTTGACTTTGCATTCTCATTCGACAATTCTTTGACATATGACCTGTTTGATCGCAATTAAAACATTTTATCATTTCTTCTCCTACGTTCCGTGTAGGGTTCATTAATATTGGTTGTCTGTTGATACTTTCTGTGCGAACTCTTCTATCACATCCTTGGCAATTCTTTAATTGATAACCTCGGTCAGTTTGTCATCATTCTTATGAACAGATGTTACATACTCGATTGTAGCTCGCGTTGTTAATCCTGAAATAATTATTATAATTTATAAATTTACCTCTACTGTCTTGAATCCTCTTAACTGGCATATCGCCAATTCGTGAAGGTTTTTTAATGTATTGATTTGTTTGCGGGTAAATATCTTTCGTTTGTCTCGTTGTTTCCATTGCTAATTTTATTGGTTCTGATACTTGATCGTTTAACTCGGTTTGATCATTTTCTCTTTCGACACTTTCTTCAATTGTGGTTAATATTTTCTCTTCTCGTATAATTTCCGTTTTCCATGTTTCAGCTATTTTTGTTTCAATTGTTTTCATTTCCGAATTTCCAGTTTCCTTTTCGTCATTTAAATCTTTTTCAATGCATTTTCTTTCTGAATGCATCTCCTGTACATTCCTCTTTAAACTGGAAGATATTGGTTCTTGGCTCCTCATTTTCGGTTCATCGCGTGTGATTTCGTACATTGTTGATTTTCTCAAATCTATTTCTGTTTCATCCGTATTTTTATTTGGCAACTCTTGGTTAATTTCCTCTAGGAGTTTTTTCATCTCTTTACACGTACTTGTTTTCAACTGAATTGCAATTTTTGGTTCGGGTAATTTTGCGTTGTTTCCTTTGTCGGTTAACTTTTCATTTAATTTACCATATTCTTCGACTTCTGTTTCCAAACTTTCTAATCTTGTTGTAATCATTGGTTCTGCTGTCGCTACTGTATTAAGTTATCTATTCATTGCTGCCTTTTACTTATTCTGACTTCCAATAAAATAGTCTATTTTCTTTATCCTTGTTCTCCGTTCGTTTCGGTATATTCTCAGTTTCTCTACTCAATGGTTTGATTCCGGTTTCTCGTTACTTCTTTTCTTGATTTATCTCTAGTCTAGCGGCTCTATTATTCTTTGTTTACTTGATCTATTTATTCTTTGTCAATTATCTAAAAATAAATAACACTTCTAGTACATATTATTCTACATAAATTTTCGCATTAATTTTATCGTATTATTCTCATTGCTTCGCCTTATTTTAATTCTTTTCGCTGCGTCTTCTTTATCTTTTTAATTTTTGTCTTTTCATTTTAATTTTATTTTGAATTATATATAACTCGTATTCTCCTATCTCCTTCAAATGTTAATCCATACGGTTATATCATTTATCATTATGTCTATCCCCATAGTCTTTCTTATCGTTGATCATATTATCGACTTTTGTCATGGCCTGTACACCCTTTGTTATGTTAAATATCCTCACAGTACGTCTCTTACCCTTATACCTATTATAACTATATGTTCCTTATTATTGTTACTAGTATTATCATCGTTACTATTATATGTGTTATCTTTATTAATTGTTACCGCTATTACATTTATTATTATTCTTATTACTACCATTACCATTATATTTATTATTATTATTATTATTATTATTATTATTATTATTATTATTATTATTATTAATATTATTATTATTATTATTACTATTATTATTATTATTATTATTATTATTATTATTATTATTATTATTATTATTATTATTATTATTATCATTATTATTATCATTATTATTATTGTTATTATTAACATTATATAATTACCATTACCCTTACCATTATCATTATTATTATTAAGTTTTTTGTAGGGATCCGTCCTTATTCCTCAGCTTTACCAAAGTATTTTACTTATATAAAAATTTAGCCGTACTCCATCATTGTGTTACAATTTTCAATAAAGTATTTTTGTTATTTCGGAAATTTTGAGCAGCGTTCCGTCCTTATTTTACAGTTTTATGATAAATGTTTTAATTATTTCCGAAAATTTACGCAGCGCTCGGCCCATATTTTCCGTCTCAACTCAAAAGAATTTTTGTTTAGTTCTTATATATTATTTTAAAATATTCCTTTTCATGATTTTAGTCGTTCGGATTAATCTTTTTCCGGTGGCTATTCATTTTAACTGTTGCAACGATTTTGCAATTTCCTCTGCTATCCTTTCACTTTCTTGTCCTTATTATCTATTTATGTTCATATTATATTTAATGAGTGCCCACTGAACTACTCGGTGTCAGTGATTTTGAGCCGATTGTTGCTTAAAAATTTTATGTCGGTTTTATCGAATTTGAGTGCAAGAAGGTTGAGCCTTAAGATCCACCCTCGAGCTACCCTCTTTCGCTATTTGGTTCAATGATTTGACGTTTGGGTTCTTGCGTTACGCACGCCAGAACCTTCACGGGCACGAACTATTGGCGGTTGAAATGCACTTACACAGTTCGATAGTTATGTGTAATTTTACTAACTTGCAATGTTTTGGCTGTGGGCCGAAAAATAAATAAATAAATTTTACCAGATAAGTTGGATAAAAACTTTGATGCACAAAGGTTGTTGGTTGTAAATATTTATTCAGCATATTACATCGTCCATGATAAATTCATTCGGAAAAATACGGCAATTCATAAAATCATCGTGAACTATTCATAAATTCATCTGGCATTAATTCATAAAATCATCGTGAACATTTCATAAATTCATATGGCAGTAATTCATAAAATCAATAATCATACACTAGCTGCGAGTTGTCGTGTTCAGACAAAACACTTACCAGTGTTAATTGCCTGAATGCACGGCTCACAGCTAGAACGCACCGACTGAAAATAACAATGCAAAGCAATACTGCAAAATAAGACTAAATTAAGTTTGCAAAGTAAGACTCAATTAAGTTTGCAAAAACTTAAGTTGATAATTTGTCAAAACACATCAGTATATATACCTATAATTTAACCTTAACCTTGAGGGTAATTTTTATTGCGATAAAACAAATCTGACCTTGAAATTATTTGAGTTATCTAAATTTAATTTTTATTATTTTCTTAAATTAAATGTGCAATTTATTTTTAAAATTTTTAATTGGATTTATTCAACCAAAAATATTTTATTTTTACTCTTTTATTTTTTACTTTTATATAACTTGTCGTTTTTCGGTCAAATTTTCTTGTTATTATGTTATTTTTATGTAAATTTCGTGCGGTTCTTGATGCATTTTGTATTTGTTTTATTTTACTTTTATGTTTTTTGATTTTATATTTATTCATATTCTCTCAAATTTTAGAGTGTTTAGTTGATGTTGAATGTTGTATTTTAACTTATCTTGGTGCTGAGTTTTTGTGCTGTATTACTGATATATTTAAACAATTTTCAAGGCCGTTTGTGTTCTGGCCCAACACAGAGGTTTAGACCTAATGTAGTTTTGTCAAATATTTACTGGGATTCACCTAAAATTGAACAAGACGGTTTAATAGCTAATTTAGAGTAATGTCATCCTCTTATTCTATTGTGTTTTAAACATGCAAAATTAAAAACTGTGGAGAAGATAAAACCGATTTAAGATGCAAGACTGTATCAAGATGTAATCTCTACAATAATATTTTTATTTAAATACTAAAGAATAATCATTATTAAATTCGTATTAAAATAATGAATAATTAGAGTGTTAGGACATTTCTGTATGATTTTTATTGTTTTCTATTTAGTTCTCAATAATTTCTGGCAAAGATTGGCTTATATATCTTCCGGTTTGTGACAGGAAACTCAGAAATATTTCACAATTTTCATTTATAATTATGAAATACAAATAAATGAAAGAATTTTGTAGGTTTCAGTATTGTTTTTAGTTGTACTTAAATTCGTTTGAGTATTATTTTTACTGAAATATCATATTAATATTTAAAGGATTCTTTTAATATAAATAAACTTGAATGCGGCGAAAAATGGAAAACATTGCTTCAGGATAATTTTTTGATTTTTAAACTCTTTATACTTCAATTTTCTAGTGAAATACTTTTACATTTTAAGTCCAATTTAAACAAATTATTCATGAGTATTTAGTTTAATTACAGTGCGAAACAAAGATAGAAGTTTAGTGAAACGCAATACACTAAACACAGATTTTCTCTTATATACTACAAAACTATTTTCATAATTATATAATTATATTATATTTAGAAAGCCGGTTTGGCAGCTGGAATTTTCACATTTACCTATGAAAGAAATGAAGTGGTTGATTATACTTATCCGATAAATTCCGATCCAACAATGATCATATTTCACAAACCTAAAATGAAAAACAAATGGTGGAACCCATTTCAGTAAAAATAATAATAATAATAATAATAATAATAATAATAATAATAATAATAATAATAATAATAATAATAATAATAATAATAATAATAATAATAGTTACGATATTAATAAATATATGTTGTTTTAATAATAAATATATTTGGGGAATTACGAATTTTAATATGAATGATATTAAACCTACAACTGGCGACCACGCTAAAAATATCAATGCCATTACAAGGCCGCAAGAAAAGAAATTAATAGTTGAAGCATTGCTGAAAAAAGCACAGGATTTATTCAATTTCAATATTCGAAAATATGATGGGCGAAGTATTGAAGAAGCATCAAATTGGATTAAAGATATCGAAGAATGGATCCGAATGAACAATTTGTGCATCATTAGTGTTTTTGATTTGTTACTGTCAGATGAAGCTGGAAATTTATGGCATGATATCGAAACAGGTGCAGTTACAAAGGAGGAAGCAAAATAATGGTTTTTAGATACATTTACAATAAAGAAATCAATTACCAATATGATTGTGGAATTGGCCGAAATTAATCAAAAAGGAGATGGAAAATTTGCTACGTTTGAAATCAGGATAAGAAATCTTTTAGAAAGTATTTTTGATTCAGGAATTAGTCGAGAAGAAATTGTTAAAGATATTATATCTAAATGAGCTAGAAGTACGGCGCTTAAAGAAAAAATAATTTCTAAACCAGTTATAAAAGTAGAAGATATTCGCAATTTGGCCAAATTATATGAAGTCAGGAATATTTACAACATTCTTCGTCAGAGATATTTGTGGATGCTGTACAAAAGAAGAGTTACTCGGATGCGTTGAAACAGAATAATTTAAATAATGGACGCTAGACGCGAAATTTAGATAGCCAAACGTCAAGATATCATAATATAAATAGAAAAAACTTTGGAAATAGAAATATTGTTGCCGAACCAATCGTGTCTAACAAAAATTATGGAAATAAAGAAAGTTATAATTATGAGAATAATCCACCTATTTCTTACAGGCAATATAATAATGAGAAGATTATCAATGAAAATCAAATATTTCGACCTTTATTTTCAATGAAACATCAAACAAGGAAATTATACAACAAGTGTCGTGGATTACCTGGACCAAAAGAAGAAATCTTATCACCGGGTCAATGCTACTGTTGTGGTGACAGTAACCACTTACGTTTCGAATGCCCATTGAAAAATGTCTAATATGTGGAAAAGATAAACACACATATAGACACTGTCATTTAATAACAAATGGAAGCCAAAATTATAATAGACCAATTATGTTCATTCATAATGAAAATAGTGATTTGTATCTCGAGGAAGATATAATAGATCACAAGGTTATTCGACAAAAAACGAGAGCAACCGTGTTGCTTACATTTCATCAATGGGGTTGAACCAATAAATAATCATTTAAATCCAAATGAAGATAGAAAAGATGTGATATATCAAACAAGTGATGGAAGACAGTGGAGCAAAATGAAAGTTGGAAATTTTAAATTGATATGCTATGGGATTCAGCATCTGCTATAACAGTTATGAGTAAATTTTTGGCAAAAGATTGGAAAACCAATTTTAGTAAATACAAATATTATGCTTAGCAGAGTGTTTTCTGAAATGGGAGAAAAACCGATGGGATCAACATGGATAAATGTTAATAGGAATGGTAAGTGTCGATTAATAAATGTGTTAATAGTTGCAAGAATTCATCCAAATTTTAATGGCGGAATTGATGTTATGAAGAGCTCTGGTATAAAGCTGATGGAAGTAAATAATATTGATGCTTCGTTGATTTTAGAAAAATATTCAACTGAAGATAAAGTACAGAACGCGTTAAAATGTGTTCAGAATCCAGAAAGCAACAAGCTGAAAGTTTTGATACGAAAATATAAAACGATATTTATGGCTTCGACATTTGATCCAGGTTACACAAAAATATTAAGCCATGAGATTACTTTCAATGGATCACCGATTTTACAACATCTTCAACGTCAACCAATGCATTTGGAACATAAAATTGACGAATTAGTTGGAAAGTTAGTTGAAACAGTAGTGGTAAGCCAATGCCAAAGTCTGTGGAACTTTCCGCTAGTGATTGTTGTAAAAAAGGCGGATCAATACGAATGTGTGTCGATTACAGACAACTTAATGCCGTTACAGAGAAATTTACATTTCCAATGCCAGATATACATCAGCTGCTCGATTGCTTAGCTGACTCACAAATATTTTCGTCAATACATCTCGGACAGGCTTACTATCAGGTAGAATTAAATGAAATCTCTAGGAAATATTCAGCTTTAGTACTAAACAAGGACAGTTTTGTTTAAATCGCATTCATTTTGGTTTAGCAACAGCACCAGCCACGTTCCAAAAACTGATGCATGAACTTCTGGAAGGTTAAATTTTCAACGGTGTTATTGTATATCTTGACGATATATTAGTATATGGGAAATCGGAGAAGCTACATGATGAAATACTAGAAGAATCTTTTAGACGCATTCTGAAGTCAGGATTAAAAGTGAACCCTGAAAAATGCAAATTTTATCAAAAGTAACTTTTCTTGGTCATACTATAAGTTCAGAAGGAATTAGAACAAATAATTTGAAGATTGAAGAGATTTTAAAAACTGAATCCCCAAGGTTTTCGTCTAAATTAAGATCATTTCTTGGATTAGCTAATTATTATCGTCGGTTTATTAAAGGATATGCAGAAATAGCGGCGCCACATTATGCGGCGACTTCAGGATGTGATAAAAGCTTACAGTTGACTGATCGTTGTGAAAAACGTTTCAATGAGTTAAAAATGAAACTCTGCAAAGCACCAATTTTAGATTATCCTAGAAAGAATCTCATGTTTGTTTTGGATACAGATGTCAGTTTTGGAGCAATTGACTCAGTGTTGAGTCAAATAAAAGAGAATGGAGACGAAGCAGTAGTTGCTTAGGGATCACGGCATCTGTCAGCCCATGAAAAAGGTTATTGTGTGACTAGAAAAGAATTATTAGCATCATGAGTATGCCATGTATTTCAAACCGTATTTGTATGGAAAAAGATTTATAGCAAAAACAGATTACAAGTCCTTGATTTTCATGAATACAACGAAGAAACCAATTAATCCTCAATTTTAAACTTGGATGGCAAACCTATCAGAATATGATTTCGAGCTTGAATATTGAAAAGGCAGCCAGCATAGTAATGCGGATTGACTATCAAGAATTGGTGAATCATCATGCTCACAGTGTCAAACAAAACACGATTATGCTAAAAGCTGTAAATCACAAATTAAATATATAAATTATATGTCGAATAATTCAAGCGAGAATCTTGTGTAAAAAATCAAGTCCACACAAGAAGGTGATCCAAATTTCAAGGAAGTGAAAAATCTAATGAAAGGTGTTATTGAAAATTGTTCAGATAGTGCTAAAGCTAGTTATGTGTATAAAAACAAAGAAAATTTAAAGATAATCGATGAATTTCTAGTGTTAGAAGTAGGAAATAATATTGTAGTACTAATTCCTCCTGACTACGCTGAAAATTTTGTAATCAAAATTCATGAAGATTTATGTTATCTTGGATCAAAAAAATTTATAAGTATCCTAAAGATTATTATTTTTGGCCATCTATGATTAGCTCTATAAAAGAATATTTAAAGAATTGCATGGTCTGTGCGAAAAGGAAGATAAGTCCAAGGAAAACAAAGAATTAATGATTCCTAGACAGAGTAGAAACTTCCTTGAACAAATTGTAGTAGACATCACGTACATGGATAGAACAGAAACTAACAAAAAGTATGTAGTTGTTATCATTGACAGATTTAGCAAACTGGTGAGTCTAACTGCAGTATCTAGAATGGATGATAAATGTATATTCAAAGTCATATTACATAATTGGATATATAGATTTGGTAAACCAATCAGTATTTTGACAGATAGATGTAGAAACTTTGAAAGTGCCTATATGAAGAAAAAGATGGCAGAATTAAACATTAAGCAAGAGTTTGCCTCGCCATATCAGCATCAATCAAATGGACTGGCAGGACGTGTAATATGAACAGTGAGAGATGTGATCACAACATCCTTAAAAAGTAAATGTGAAGAAAGAAATTGGTTTGAATTACTACCACGGATTGAATTTAATATTAATGCTACTCAGCAAATTTCCACGGAATTGTCACCGTTTGAAATAGTGTATGTAAGAAAAATCATTATTATTATTAATAAATAATTAAATAAATTTGGCAACGATTTAATTAAACGATAACGCCAATAAAAAACCTTTCTTACGATATATTTCGATAGCACAGCTATCATCTTCAGGTACTCAAAACCAACTAAAAATATTATGAATTAACATTTAATTTAAACAAATTATTTTTTATTAATTTAATTTTTTAATAAATAAATATTTTTAAAAATATATTTTAAATTAATTTTAAATTTTAAATTTTTTACTTATATTCTAATTTTTTAAAAATTAATGCAATTTAAAATTTTCAATTATTTTCAATTATTTTTCAAATTTTCAAAGATTAATGTTTACGTATGTTAAATCATGTTTGTTTTTTTAATATTATTAAAATAATTGAAAATTTTAAATTGCATTAATTTTTAAAAAATTAGAATATAAGTGAAAATTTTAAAATTTTAAATTAATTAAAAGTGAATTGAATATATTTTTAAAAATATTTATTTATTAAAAAATTAAATTAATAAAAAATAATTTGTTTAAATTAAATGTTAATTCATAATATTTTTAGTTGGTTTTGAGTACCTGAAGATGATAGCTGTGCTATCGAAATATATCGTAAGAAAGGTTTTTTATTGGCGTTATCGTTTAATTAAATCGTTGCCAAATTTATTTAATTATTTATTAATAATAATAATAATAATAATAATAATAATAATAATAATAATAATAATAATAATATATTAAGATCTTTGACATTTAAAATATGGTTATTATTAATTGGAAGCACAATTTTCGTTGGAATATCCACAACTCTATTCTGCAGATATAGTCCATTATCCGCATGGAATCTGAAACTGCCGTTTGCTTTGCTGGATGAGGTTCAGTTTACGGAGCATTATTGGACGATTGTTGGATCATTTTTTATTCAAGGTTATTTATGTATACGGAAGAAGTATAAAAACATATATATATATATTTTTTAATTAGGACAAGACTTTTATGCCTATCCGATTTCAGCTCGTTTTGTTTCGGCATTTTGGTGGATATTTTCAGTCATAATTCTTTCAGTTTTCTCAGGCTTGATTTTTGCATTCTTTTATATATTTTACATTAAAAAAGCTTCATTTAAAATTTATTAAAAATTAAAAATTTTGTTAATAATTTAATTAAATATCATATTGCATCTAAAAATATTTTATTTTAAAATTTGTTTAAAGTTAACAGAAAAATGTACATAAAATATAATTATTTTATATAACTAAATTAATAAAATCTTTTTTGAAATATAAATTAAATATAACAATTAATAAAAAATAATAAAATTTTAATAAAATTTTAATAAAAACACGAGAAAGCTAAATAAACGAAATATATTTAGAAGAAACTATTCGGAATTTTAGGTTTTTTAATGTTCTTGTACTTTTCATTGTAATTACTTACAAGAGATTATTTAATTAAATCAATAAATCATAATTATTACATTATAATGGCATACTGATGATGAGGATAACTTCCTTGAAATATATTTCGTTTATTTGTCTTGGCCTTGTTTTTATAACAATAAAATCTATAAATCTATATTTATTAAATATATTTTAGTAGCAATGAGTAAAGGTTATTTTCTTATGACTTGAAATGACTAAGGTAAAAGTTCAAAAAGAACTTTTCAAATTTATTGTTTTCTGACCCAATAATTGGTTTAATTTATTGTAAAGATGAATTTATAGAATTTAAGTGGAATAGGTCATCATCATCAAATTCCACTTGAGACCAAAAATTATGGATTTTTCGGTTTTCGTACTCCGAGATATTTAGGGTCTTTCATTTTTAGGTTAGGTTAGTGTTAGGGTAGGTTATGTTTGATCGGTTATATTTTATTAATTACAATAAACAATGAAAACCACAAACAGTAGTCTAATTTCCATAATTTTATAGTTGTCTGACAGAACAAGAGATTCTAATTGTTAAAACCTAAACATATCATCTTTCGGTTCCACTCTAGATTTGAAAACTTTAACCTTGCTGTCAAAATTTGAAAGCTTATTTCAAAACCTTTATTACTTTAGTCAGTCTTTCTTCAAAGACTAAGTTTCATATGTGTGTTCGTTCATTTCCGAGCATTACAACAAAATATTTTCAGAGTGAGCAGAGTAGCAAATTCTTCAAATAATATTATCTATAAATCGTTTCAGTTGGTCAACTTTTCTTGATCATTTCATGAATATGTCGTATTAGTCTTTTCTATGTTTCAAACCAAGATTTCACATAATCTTTCTTAACGGATTCTGCTAACAAACTCAAGTCTTCTAGGTTTTCAGCTATGAAGAATTCTGCTAGCTTTAGTGATCCATTTTTAGTGTGTTACCTTTCCAGGACTTATATTTGCTAGTTCAGAAGGGCACTTCTCCAAGGATATTTTCTATTTGCAAAAAAGTCTGTTTTGTAAATTTTGGAGAGAATTTGTTTTAATACAGTTGACAGCATTAATGAATCAAGACAAACAAATTCATAAAATGATAATTGCTCAAAATCACATTAATCTGATAAATATCTTCTTGGTCTTTTTACCCCTCAAAGAATTCCCTAAATTATATTATTTAAGAAAATTTTAAGAAAAGGCCCGTCCATAGAGAGGGTGTAAGAAAATATTATTGTTTGTGACCAGGGGAGGGGGTTCAGGCGATGTGTGACGTCACACATTTATTTTTAAAAAATTTTATTTCTAATTTTTTTAGTAGAATCTAATAGCGGATGATGACTAATGAATACTTTTGAATTAAACATAATTCACAGGCTCATTATAAGCATTCAATATAAGACAAGATTTTGTTACATAATAAGTTAATCTAGTATTTTTTTAGTCAAATCGTTTTGTTTCCTTTTTATTATTTAATCACCGAGGTCAATTTTCACTTATCTACTTCTTATCCTGTGTAAAAAGATTACATAATCGGAAGATTATCTAAACCCTGACATCGCCTATTGTAAATTAAAAATCAGCAGATATATGATGTGTATTATATAATTGTCTAGTCTAATTTTTGCAATTTTGGTTTTCAAATTCAATCTAGATTGAGTTACAATTAACTATTTTACTATTAAAGTCATTTTAATAATGTCATGGTTTTTACGGAGAATATTATATTTTAATACTGAAATGTGTTTTAGATTAAAGTTTAATTAGGTTTTTATAAAAAAAATTTCTTTGAAAGTGTGACTTGAAAATTTTAAAATTTTCCAAATAAAAATATAAAATCATTATTAAACAAGTGATTGGTTAATAAATTAAGTGACTCGCGATAAAGGAAAAACCGAAAATTTGTGTTGTGTATACTTTAAATATTTGATCTTTTGTCAGATCGAAAATAAAGGAAATAAAGTCACACATATTCGTTTTGATTCCTTTTGTAATTTTTTAACAAACAGAAAAGAAGAATTTTTAATTTTTTTTTAAAGCTTCTATTTATAGCTGACTTAACGTCAATTCTAACATTAAATATTGGAGCTCCTTATCCTAAAACTTTGGAAGAATTCTCCGAGCATTCCGAACTTAATTTATATCTTGTAGACGGTTTATCTTCCTCATATACAATACAAGTTATTCAATGTATATTACAATAGGAATGCTTGAAATTATCACATTTCAGAATTCTCAAGATCCGGTCTTGGTAAAGATTTCAAAGAAAACGTTTACAACCCTTAATTGTTATGCCATGGTATTTTCAATTGGTAAAAATGCAAATTTTTTCTGTGGAAATTTCTTTTATAGTTGTTGGACCTCAATGAAGATAATATTGCTTGCGCGGTTGAGCAATCTGGCGCAATTTTTCTTATTGCGTTAAACTGTTCAAGATATGCCGTTTTAAATGAGATAATCCAACCCTCATACAATGGCTTCCTTTTGCCTAAAACAGCTAACTATAAAGAAGCAATTAATGAAAGGTTGTGATGATTTATTTTCAAATTAGTTTAATTATAATAACTTAATAAATGAAATTTATCAGAAAAATTCATCAAAATAATTATTTAAAATTGTTCTTTATTTCAAAGTAGAATCGTTATTTACCGTTTTGTAATTGCTAGAAAAAATAATTAAAAATAAATTCATTAATAAAATAATAAATTTATTTTATATTTTATTTGATATTTGTGGATTTTAAATTTTGATTCAGTTGTTCAAGCGGCTTGTGTTTGTCAAAGAGGGTGTGGGGCAATTTTCTACGTGCCGTTATTTAAATTAAAATTAGAAATAACTTTTATTATTTTGTAGTTAATATCACGGACGTTTCTTCTAATATCTCAATAAATACAAAGATCTTATTATATCCGTTAAAATATAATAATTTGTTTTATCGCCATTTTTATAGAAATAATCTTTTAGTTCTCAGAGTAAAAATATTCGCAATACTTTCCATACACTTTTATATTTTAGACATACAAATGTTTGTCAATAATCATTTTAGTTGGAAAACAAAGTCACAAGTAATAACGACTTGACAAATTACAGTTTAATAATCAAATTGATGATGTTTAATTAGAGGAAAGGAAAGGAAAAGGAAAACTAATTCAACTAAATTTAACAATTTGATAAAAATAAATTTTATCTTACGAAATACTAAGAACGTCGACAAATAAACAATTAATTCAGTGAAAAAAATGGATTTTCAGATGGATTTCCAAAGGTTAGGTCTGAACTGGACGAGTGTATTATTAAATCAAATGGTATTGTTGATTGCAAATTGAAAAGTTTAAAATGAAATTTAATTGTGTTGTGTCTTGTTAATTTCAATGGGAATACATTACGGTATTCGTATAAATTTGTCTATAAACCAAAATATTGTCCAAACAAAACTTCTATCAATATATTTTTTTATTTGCTTAAATAAATTATTAAAAAATCCAGCATTGAAAATTTGTATCAAATACCTTGGCAATACTTTACATAGTTTTGGACAAAGTTCTTGTCTTAACTGGAATGTAAACTTTCACTGTAAAATATTTTTACCTATCGGATCATTGTACAGAACCCATGCGTTTAGTCCCATCAAACCGAGGATATTGTAAAATACATTTATAGGCCATATTCATCACTTACATTTTACATTATATTTTCTCCCCATTTTGTATGTCTTATCAACCCAAAATTTTGTGATGTGAGGAAGAACAAAATTGTGTGAGGAAGAGGTTAAAATTTTTTTATTTAATTTCTTGTTTTCATGAAGTGATTTTTATTTTTTTAAATTTTGCTTTAAATTTTAATTTTTAAAAAATTTTGTTTTGTGCTCACACTATGGTCAGGGTATTTTTGACTCTTAATAAAAAGCCTAAAATAATAATTGCACTGAGTCGCCTCCGTTAAAAAAGCCTTAAAATAAATTCTCTTTTAAAAAAACTAGACTCTTGCACTAAAATCAGGTATTTTTGTTCTATACCTTGCTCCGTATGATATTAAGCTTGAATCAATAACACGTTGAATAAATGACTTGACATTTTTTTGTAACCCATACCCCCTCAAAAAAATAATATATTTTGATATTTAATTTTCGTTTAAATGAAGTATTTTGTTATTATCCTTTATATTATTATTATTATTATGATAAAAAAGCATTATAATAAAAAGCATAAAAATAAATTTTTGATAAAATCGCAAAGAAATTTATGATACAAGTCGTAAGTTCAATTGCATAAGTTGAAACACAGTTTCCACTACTGCTAAAAAATTGTAAATTTATCAAGAGCAATAATAATAAAATAATAATAATAATAATAATAATAATAATAATAATAATAATAATAATAATAATAATAATAACAATAATTTTGACTAGAAGTTTAACTAAAATAAATATAATATAACACTACCAAATCTGTTAAAAGAACATCAATTTTGAGGGTTTTTCTGTGATTCTTTTATAATATAAATCTTTTATTAATTTAGGATACAAGAATTGGTTGATGGAGGAATAATTTACAAATGGTTCCAAGAGGACATCAAGCGAAATGAACTATCCGTTTGTGATACTCAAGATAGCGTTAACCCGATCGATATGAACAGTTCTTTTGGAATATTTCTTGTATGTTTTGTCATTTATCTTTCAGGAGCAATTGTTTTAATTACTGAAATCGTAGTTGATAGATTTTTTGGACCAATTTATTTACATTAGTATTTTGTTAGAACTTCACTTTTACATTTGACTTTTTTATGACTGTAATAAAGATAATTAAATAGCTTTCAAAATGATTTTAATATTAAAAGTTCCCTAAACATAAAACCTAATGATATTACTGATAGCAATGGTTAAACATTTCGATTGGTTAATTTTAAATTCTAGTTGGTTGAAGAGCAATTAGTTAGAAACAATACACATCAAAATAAAAAATATAATAATAAAATTAAACCTTAAAATCAAAATAAAGCAATAAAGCAATAAAAAAAATTAGAATTAGTTATATTTTCTCGCAAAAATTAATTTATAACGAATATCTCATCAATTTATATTATTATTGCAACGTGCTTTTTGACATTTGATTTTTCAAAATAACTTACGAAGTTTTTGATTGATAATTAATTTAAAATTGATATTTCTTTTCCTTTTTTAAAACAATTCACATAATATTTCGTTGAAAACTATAAAACAATAAAATATATTTGATCTTCACTATCGAAACACTTTATATTTTATACAAAATAGATTGCTTATAATGCCCATTATAAATGTTTAAATCCTTCCATTTTATAACATGTTATAACCTTTTAATCAAAATCTTGTTGGGGATTTTCTGATTTTTCTCAGATATTATTTTTAATAAAATTTGAATAAATCTGTACTTTGGAAAGTCTTGAGAGTAATATAAAACCACGTATTTCTGACCTTTTCGTTATCAAAAACAATTAAAACTGGCAAGAACAGTGCTTAAAACTGTACTCAATCCTAATGGAAAAAATGATTGAGTGAACATTCATCCTCAAGTTCAAGAATACTAGATGTCCTAAAATTACCATTTAAAACTCAGTTCTGCTGAATGAATTTTAGATATTATAAAAATATTTGGAGATAATCATCAGACTTTTTAATATGGAAATGTATATTTCTTAGTGAAAAATAATTTTATTTCTATATTTCTACCATTAACATAAAATTCGTTTATGTATACTCTTTTCCCTTTTATTAAAACATTAAAATTACAATCATTTTGTAAATATAAATAAAATGCATATTAACAGATTTTTTAATTTTTAAAAGAATTTTATTGTTTTTATTATATTTATTTTTAAAAACATGATTGGTTGGTTTGTGAAATTTATATTTCCTATTGTAAAGAATAACAAAATTAATTTATTTTAATTAGAAGAAAATAATTAAATAAATTTGGCAATGATTTAATTAAAACGCTAATTATAACGCCAATAAAAAACAGGTACACAAAACCAACTAAAAATATTATGAATTAACATTTAATTTAAACAAATTATTTTTTTATATTAATTTAATTTTGTAATAAATAAACATTTAAAAAATATATTCAAATGCTTTTAACTAATTTAAAATGTTATTTATATAAATATTATAATTTTTATTTATATTATAAATTTTTAAAAAATAATGTAATTTAAAAATTCAATTATTTTAATAATATTAAAAAAAAGTTTTTTTTAAAAAACAAAACATAAACATGATTTAACATACTTAAACTATTTAAAAATATTTAAAACATTCATAGTAACAGCACTTTGCACATTAATCTTTGGATCCAATGACCTTATCAGCAATGCTTCACATATCACACGTTCCCAATAATTATTAAAATTTTTCAACAAAATTCTAAAATCAAACATTCCTATTTCACTTTTACAGCCTCTATTGTGGTCACTAATATTGGTCAAACTCTTCAATCGACAATGCTCTAGAACTCGAGTACAGCGATGACAGAAAGTCTCTCCAATGTATGTGGCATTACACCCATTACGAGATCAGAACACAATCCAACCGGAGTTTTTGATTTATTAATAAACATATTGCGTACCTTACACGAATTAGAGACGATTTTATACTCTAAATTTCCCATCTGTTTACTTGACTACCTTTTATAATTTGTAAAACCTTTAGAGTATGGCAATACTAACACATATTTAGGCTCAATTTTTTATTTCCATTTTTACTAGTATTTAGATCAAAATTCAATTCACACTCATTTCATTAAATTACACTCAGACTTTCCAAAACATATATCCTTAGGATTTTTAATCAATTTGTCAACAGTCTCTTTTATCATCAATAATAAAAATTATTTAGAATACCCATTCTTTATCAACAACTCAACCAATTTATCAACACTTTTTACAGAATTTGCAAAAGTAGAAGATAAAGACCATGAACGATAAATCAAACCTTTCACCATATTTATCTTATACTTAAATTCGCAAACGCTTTCTGGAGAAGTATAATATTTATATAAATAACATTTTAAATTAGTTAAAAGTATTTGAATATATTTTTTAAATGTTTATTTATTACAAAATTAAATTAATATAAAAAAATAATTTGTTTAAATTAAATGTTAATTCATAATATTTTTAGTTGGTTTTGTGTACCTGAAGATGGCAGTTATACTGTCGAAATATATCGTACGAAACGTTTTTTATTGGCGTTATCTTTTAATCTTATTAGAAGGTTTTAATTAAATTAATTCCTTTGCATTAACAATAGTATAAAGTGTCAATTTCAAACACGTAAATAATAAGATAATATATACTGCAATGTATATATTAAATGAAAATATTTTCGATTTTAAAATATTTTTTATCAATTATAAAGATTATTCTATAATCGATTTTTTTTCATTTAAATCTAAATCTACCATGACCGGTCAAATGACCGGCTGAACGATTTATATTTTTTTGTAATAAAATACTTTCTGTAAGAAAGTTAAAATAACAATATGGCTTAAGAATTATTCTTGACAGACAGACAATATATATATATATGCTACATGTTTGTCTACATAACATGCATGGTAGGGATAAATAATAAGCACTGGCGTAATCTGAAGACACAGGCAGTCAACATAATCAATTAAACATGCAGGTAGTCATGCACAATAATTATAAGGGTTTATATATATGGGGCAAAGAAATTAATTATCCAAGTACAATTACATCACATTCTCAAAAACACAATCCTGAAATAATAAAATAGTTACAATTAAAAAATAATATAAAAAAAAATGACAATGTTTATTTTGGTTCTTTTTCATCAGCATAACTATTATACTATAGGTAAACACTATTGCAGCCGACTTCAGTATCTTGTAACTTGAACAAGGATATAATAATCATAATTATAATAATAACAATAATAATTGTCAGGTGTGAGTATTTAAATATTAAAATTGATAAAAATAAGTTCATTTATAAAAATTGAGCTTATGAAATATTGATTGTATGTATAAGATTAAGAGGGTTTAAACATAATTTTGAAATGAGTATTAGAAACCAAATAAAAGTGTGGTTTGAATAATAATGTTTGTTAAAATAAATTTGTTCTTATTGAATTTGATTATGATTACTGACAAATATGATTGAAATATGATTGCAATATGATTGCAATATGATTACAATATGAATGCTTTAATCATGACGATCACGCCTATTAGTATTTTAATCAATAGACTTACTATAAGAGACAATTTAGGTAAATTCATCAAAAAAAGCCACGTATTTTTTGAAATGGTGAAGGTCATATCAGACGGAATTGTCCATTAATTAAATGTAGAAGGTGAAACCGTCAGATGAAAATTTACCAACGACACATTACGATACAATGACTTCGAATATCAAAGAAATAAGATTCATCAAAAGAAGCGCAAAAGAAGAGTACGTCTATGAGCAATGATTGGATAAATGAATTGAATGTGAATGATGATAAAATAATAAATTTAAATAATTGTAAAAATGAATTTATTATAAATAATAAAGTTAATAAATTTCAAACTTATAAAGGGAATAATCATGATTTTGTACAAATAGATGACAGGATCCCAGAAAAAAGTATACAGGTCCATTAAGAAAGAAATTACGAATACGAAAATACAAAGAGAAAATCAAAGTATAATATAAATAAGATTCAAGGTAGGAATAATTTTTTTATTAGATATTGGAAAACAAATGAAAGCAATAGCACAGAGAGTCGTGAATAAATTAGATATAGTAGAAATAATCATAATAGGTGAGTTGCTAAGATGTTCAAATCGTAGCAAACTAGGAACACTAGGTAACATATACGATTAAGGCAAAATTGGATAAGTAGAAAAAAAGGCATCATTTATCATTGAGAAAAATATTGTTCAAGTACTAATTCTAGAAATCATACTACAAAAAGCAATTGAATTAAAAACACTGATAGAGAACAAATAGGACGAAAGAGAGCATGGAGAATTTTATTTGCAAGATTGAAGCAAAATTTGGAAAACATTTGTCAAATAACAAACTGATGGAAAAAGTGAAAGAGAAATTAAAAGTCATAGAAAATACAAGACTCATTGAAATTGTAAAAATTATTAAGTGTTTAATGAATGATGAATCGGATATTGAATGTGCAAACATCATTGAACATAATATTATAAAAGTCAAAGAACAGATAATGAAAAAATCTAGAAGGCAACTAATATATTTAGAGGAAGAACTAAAAAATGCAATAAGAATCTTAGAATAAAACGATATTATCAGAAAATTATTAAAGATATCAGAGAATAAAGATATCGGATAAGGAATAAATTTCAGATAGCATGAAACGTGAATGAAATTCTGGACACTTTATGCCGCTCAAATTACCACGTAAGATTAGATAAAATATCTCAAAATTTGATAGCATTCTCAACTAAAGAAGAATTCCCATCCGCATTACAGTATTGTCAGGCACGCTTAGTCAACTGATAATGAAAGTAATAAAAGAAGAAAGAAACTAGAAAGTACTAGATAAGATCTCGTTGACTAAACAAAGAATTGCCATAAAAAGTATCATATATTAAAAGAGGAATTCTAAACTTTGTAAAGAATTTAATAAGCTTTCTAGTAATAAACAATTATTAGAGACGCTTTATTAATGAGTATACATAAAGAGAGAGAGAGAGAGAGAGTTGAAAATATGTGTGAAAATAATAAAGAAACAATAAAGATGAAACGAAAGTAGCGAAGACAGACAAAATCAAAGCAATAAGAAATGTCAGACTAGGAAATGTAATGCTAAATTGAGTTTCATTACGATAATAAAGAAAATCTATAAAAGAAACTATTTTTTAAAAGATGAAAAAAATATCATAATAGAAAATATGAAGAAGATAAAAACATCTTAAAATGAGATGTGAAGTGTGATTATTAAAATTTAAAAATTTATTAAAATAAGTTGAGTTTAAGAAAAATTAAGATGATAAAATTTTGATTTTATTTATCTATATAATGTACATAGATAAGGTTATGTATAAATATAATGTTTTATAATAATTTTTAATATGTTGAAAAGTATGTATGAAAACATAGTTAATATAAAGAATTATTGAGACTTTAAATATATATTTTAAAAATAAGAATTAATATTGTTTAAATAATAGTGTTTTTTTAAAAATAGTCCTTTTGGAATTACATCGTGTTTTCATTGAATTTGATTATGAACACAGACAAGAATTATTACACTGTAATTGTATTTAATAATAATAATAATAATAATAATAATAATAATAATAATAATAATAATAATAATAATAATAATAATAATAATAATAATAATAACGAGATTATTTTTATTAAAAAATTACTAACTATGAATCAATAAACATATTGATTTTTTTCGATATTCATGAATTTTCGGCACACTCTTTTTCAAGTGATTATAAAATTAAAAGAAGATTTCATATTAATAATAATAATAAAAAGGCTGTGCCAAAAATTTGTTTATATCAATAAAACATCGATATCATTACTGATTCAAATATTAAAAATTCTTAATGTCATTGAAAAATGAAAAGTAATCAGAGGAGAAAACCAAAAGAAGTTCTTAAAATAATATTAATAATAATAACCTTCATCTGCGCCTTGGGTTTTTTTTACCCGAAGCAAAATGATTTGCAAATATATCTTTAAATATTAATACTGCACATCTGTAAGTTCGTGACTTTGTTTTTGTTGAAATAATAAACTAAATTTTGGAAAAGAATGAAAAAATATTTTATCTGAATTATCTCTTGGATAAAGAGTAACACTCCATTCCCTAGGGTAGAAAATAAGCCAAGTCTGTTTTACGACAAATTATTGGAATTCCCGGTGCAAACAGATGTTTATGGTTTATCAGATTCTAAGAAGTACATTTTTGAAGGGATTATAATACTCTCAAAAATATTCATATAATTTTTTCAGCAAAATCTGACTGTATAGTTTTCAACAGTCGACTCAAAGACGCGAATGAGTGTGCATTAATAATATTGCTGGTGTACTGGGTGTAATTAATTTGTTTAAATCTGTGCAAAGCTTATTCAAACTTATTTCCCTCTATCACAATACCTTCTTTTCCAAGGGTCTATGCTGTCTCACCCAGACGCTCCACAATTTAAATCATACCCCTATATACCCATGAGCAATCTCATGTTGGTACTGTATATAGCAGCTGAAAATTCATGAGCAAGTGAGCTCCATTTCTAGAACTACTCCTTATGATATTTTCACTTTCGGGTTCCTGACTGCCGATGGAAGGTCTTACGTCTCTTTCTATCTATACGCTTGTCCATACTCATCTATTTCTACAATTCCTATATCAATTTGTCATCATTACTCTTTATTTATTAAAATATTTTACAAAAATTTGGGCAGCGTTCCGCCCCTTTTTTATGGAAAATTCCTTGTTTCATACAAACGTTAGCCAATGGTAAATTGAAATCAATGCATTATTATAATGTCATTATTTTAGTCCAACAACTAATCTTTACTTTCCTATGGTCGCCACAGTTACCACCATTCGTAAATATCTATATTATCATCTCACAGATCTATACCAAAATGTATCATTTTATTTTAATTTTCTACCACGATGATTATCAAACAATGTACGTGATTTAACCCTACTTTATACTTTCGTTGACCTAAATTTCTATCACTAGTTGTACCCTTGATAATATAATAATCGGCAGGAGTTAAATTAAAATTCAATTTTCCTACTTAAACATTTACACAAATGTTAACCCCTTAATTATGGCGATCTTCCCGCAGTTTACCCTCTTACCGCTCCGACCAACATTGAAATGGCCGCCACGGTGAAGTACGACGGCGTCCTACTCCGCGATCAGTGTGACAAGACCTGACCATGCCGGCAGACACCAAAGAGTGGTTAGCGACAAGGCAACACCTCAACATTCCTCAAAATCAACTGAGGAAATTGAATATTGCCCTAACACTTTCCACAAACTAATATAAGTTAAATGAATATAAATAAGTTAAGGGGGACCTGCCGAGCGATGCCAAAAGACATTGCGGCCATCCAGAATAAGTTAAATTAAACAAAACATTAACTTGGAAAAATATATTTCTACAAAAAAGAACAATACTTACGATCGACAAGTTTGTAGGTCAAGCATCCAAATTTGAAAAATTGTCATACATCAGCATAAACATTGACTAAACAATTGTCAATGTCTAAAGATTTTGTGTCAACAAAATGTCTAACAGTTTAAAAATTTTGTGTCAACAAAATGTCTAAAAATTATGAAAATTACTGCTGTATATATAGTCATTTCATGCCTGGGTGCGACCAATCAGAGTATTTTGAGCCTTTTTCGGCTATTTTTCGGGGGGTTTTATTGCTTTATTTTTATTTTAAATATTTTATTTTTCTCCTTATTTTTCTCTATTTTTTGATATTATTTTCTCAATATTTCGTAAATTTTTATTGTTTATTATTTAACCATTCTTTATGATTGTTTCTCTTTTTACCCTTTGATATTTAAATTTTTGGTCGCCGCTTCCGCCTATGTATTTTTTAAACCTTCTTTTGCAAGGTTTTGGCGGTTTTATATTTTGGTTTTGTGTTTCTTTCTGCATCTGTAGGCTTTTCAATGATTTTAATTAATATTTGTTTTATTTAATTTTGTTATGTTTTTATTTTGTTTTATTTAATGTTTTATTTTATTTTTGATTTCTGCTTGCGGTGCGTGCTTATGTTACAGCAGCCATATTGACAATTTCCAAACCTCATTAATTATTTTGTTTTAATTTACACAATTTACTCATTTTTGTTTAAATTATGGCTTTTGATAACTTTGGAATAAATGAGTTCTACCACATCTTTATAATCCAGGTGAAAACGTAACAATCGATGAGCAATTGGCTCCATACATCGAAAAATGTTTGTTTCGACAATACATGCCAAAAGAGCAGACTAAATATGGGATTAAATTTTGGGTGCTGTGCGATAGCAGAAATAGTTATGTATGGAATATAAATATATACACTGGAAAAGTAACTGGTGAAGCACCTGAAAGGAATCAAGGAAGGCAACTGTTTGTAGATTTGTGCCAATAACTTGAAGAAATGTAACAGTTGACATCTTTTTCACTTCTTAAAGAACTAGGCTATTTGTTACTTGCAAAAGATTACTATGATTGGCACTATTCGAAAAATAAAACTTCAATTCCACCCGTATTTCTCGAAGTAAAAGGCAAAGCAATTTTTTTGCATTTACAAAGGATACAACTTTAGTGTCATATATTCTTAAAAAATGAATGTACCATTCTTCAGAGTACTCTTAACAATACGAAAGATGGTTCTGAAAATAACCCTAACAGTATATTAGATTATAATGCAACAAAAGGAGGAGTTGATACCTTAGACATAGTGAAAGCCAATTACAGTACACTAAGAAAAACAAATAGATGACCAATCACTGTTTTGCCAATAAATTATATATATATATCAAATGAATTTATTTTATTTACAAATGTTTTTCCAGATTGGAATATAAAAATAAATTATCGAAGGTGAATTTTCATTGAAACCGTGGGCGAATAATTGATAAAAGAACACTCGACAAATCGGGTCCATTAGCAATGAGCAATTTATATTAGAACAAAAATACACAACGACATCTACTTTAGAAGTACCAACAGCAAGAATATGTGGTCAAAAAAGAGGCAGATGTCACATTTGCCCAAAATCGGACAATAAACATGAATTAGAATGTAAATATTGTAACAGATTTATTTGTAAGGCAGATTCCTATAATGTATGTAATAAATGTAATAAAAAAATAATTAAATAATGTAATAAATAATTGCTTTTTATTATTCCTAAATAGTCAACATTACGTTACTAATAAAATTAATTTAATTATTTGTATTTTGTTTCTTTTAAGTCAAAAATTTCCACCTTGGTCAAAAAGACTCGAGGTACTTTAGTGTAGAGTCAATTTGAGGGACGGATGAAAGTTAATACTAATAATAAATTTCAAATAAAATCAAATATTTAATTTTGTTTCACAAATATTTAAACAAATTCATTTTATTTTACAAATAAACGTATAGGTCATATGCCAATGCATTACCAAATTGACAGTATCATCTAACTACTAGTATTTTTAGAATTTAATTCAAGATATCGCAATTATTCCTTCTCTTTGAAGCTTTCCTGAGGGAGAATTCTATTTTCATAAATACGATTCCTCCTAAGTAAATGGAATAAATAATAAAAAATATCCCCAATGAGATATTAAATCCAATTGGGTCGGGTATGGAATTTTCGTAGAGACAGACCGTGTTGTTCTTTTGATTTAAGTCTTCTAGAAACCAATTTTGAATGATTCCACGAGAACTTAATTTTTGTATTCTAAAATAAAAAAATAAAAAATAAAGAGTTCTCCAAAATGTAAAAGTACTTATCAAGTTTTGTAAATTTATTCAAATAGTTTTCTTATTCCACTGAAGATTTTCACAATATCACTTTCCTATCAAAATGTTGGAAAGTTATTGTTCCAGATCAGGTCTTGGTTTTCTCAACTGTTATTTATCAGATTTAATTTGGCGTATAGGTTCCAATGTAAAATTTTAAATATTTAAGTAAAATATTTAGGCTTCATTTAACGTTTGTATAAACACTTATATTACAACAGTGTATAATAGTTCAATCGTTTTATAAGATTGGGTTAAAATCTGATAGTTCGTTAACCATTTGAATATCCTTTCATTATTAGATAAAACTTATTTTGTTTAAATAGTGTTATAATTTGTCAACAAATTATCCTACAATCAATATTGTTTCGCATAAAACCATGAATGCATTGTTTTTAATATAAATTTTTTCCTACAAAATTTGATTATGAATCAGATTGTGTAGAAAATATTTTGTCACTTATAAAGAAATCAGAGGCGAAACAGAAAAATAGTCCTTATAATAAAATTTTTTTTAATAATAATTTATTTTAAAAAAGTATTACGTATTGTACTTATTTTATCAATATAAGTAGATAGGTGTGTCTCATCTAGCGCACTTTATGGTACCTCCCACTAACAAAATAAAACTAAAATATAATTTAAACACAAAAAATTACAAAAATAATAAATAAGAACATAAACGTATATAGGTATACATTTATTAATTCATTGAACAGTTGGCTGAGCTGTTTGATAGGCTGTTGGATGTGCTGTTGGATGTGCTGTTGGATAATCATGTGGAAAATTATTATCTTTATTTATTGTCAGTCTCAATCATTTAATCACCGTATGCCAGACTTACATTCTTTTCTACCCAAACCCTTTTATCCTCTTTGTTTGTTAGTGCAACCTTTGAAGTTTTAAAACTATAAAGTTGGTGATTGTTTGTACCAATACAAAATTGAGGTACAGGAAACGTAGTGCTTTTCTCGTAACAGTCCTTATAGGATTTATGAGTTAACGTTGTGCTCTTCAATGTGACTCCCTTAACTTTTAGGCATTTTGATTTTCCTAGTAAACTATAGCATTTGGGTCTAAGGAATACCCATTCGTCATAACCTTCTCCCTTGCTTTCATTCTTAAACTTTTCAAACACCGAATCAAGTTTTTTAGAATAAAGTGGATGAATAGATGGATAATTAAATGTATCCAAAAGATTATCCTTAACCATTTCAGACAAAAGAATATCTAGTTTACAATTTTTAATCTCCAAGAAGAAAGTGTCCGTATCTCCAGCAACTATATTAATTTCACAATTAAATTGTCGTCAGTATTTTTCCAAGTCCTTATACTGTAGCTCGTACATTCGAAGTTTGGACAAATCAAGTACAGATTGTCCTATATAACTTGGTCGATCTAAGCATACCGAGTCAGAATTTAACAAAGCAGCAATTAGATCATCAGCAATTTTGATATGTAATCATTTTCTTTTCTGTATGGCATAATCTTAAATTCATTCATTTTTTCAGGTTATCGACGGTTTTACCATACAAATTATTATTTAAGAGCTTATAATAATGTTTATCTAGCGTGTTTGTACTTTTTGCTCTTAACTCTGTATTGGTATCAATGTAGTTTCTAAAAATAGGAGACTGTTTGAATCTTACAGCTCGATTCACATGAGTAACCTTAACACCAAGAGACAAGTATAATTTTAGTAAACGCCAATGAATCACATAATTCTTTTTTGGGTAATGAGTAAATAACAATTTTCCATCTTAGATCCTCAGGTTTCAATTTCTCAGCAGCAATAGAAAAGTTGTCTAACTTATCGTGAAGATCAGAAGGAATTTCAATATCTACTTCAAGAGTATACCCATACGACAAAGATTCAAGATTTAACGAAAAACATTCAGACAATATTGAATCAAAACCATTAAGTATCCAACTGAATTTGACACAAGGTAAAGGTTGACTTAAAGCCCAACCATATAAATTATTAATATCTATATAAAGAATCTCAGTGCTTTCATCCGTTTTTACAAAGTGTTTATTAACAAAAGTAAGACCTCCATGAATACCACACTGATAGAAATTATAAATTTCCATGTCTTGCAATAGTTCAATGGGTTTATTTAAAGTTATTAATGCAGAACTCCAAGACATTCCAGGAATACCAAAATAATTTAAAGGCTCTAAACTATTATGAGCTATAGATTTCGCCCGAAATTTTTGGAAAAAGTCAGCTTAAAGAAAGCAATCGAGTTTCAAGTATATCATTATATAGTCAAGTAAATTTACACATTTAGTTTCAGTCCAAATTAATTGAGCTTTCTCATATTCAACTTCACTCACTCCTTCCCAGATTGGAGGCAGTTCATAAATATTTTCAAGGACTTCTAAACTAGTGGCAAAGTTGTACGGAAAAATACCTTTTTCATTAACAATGGTACCAGTAAAAACAGATATTGTTAAATGTAAACTAGTCAAAGTTTTCACAGCCCTAGCTAATGAGTCATTAACAAACTGGTAAGAGTCGATAAAACGTATTCTAAGCTTACCAACATATACCATAAGGGATAAGAACTTTTCACTACTAATTGGAATACATGATAAGTTCCAATTGGGAAATTGATTTATTCCATACTTAAGAATATAATGTAAGTCATACCCAAGTAAATTATGAAAAACTGCAGGTAATAATTCTTGGATGCTCCTATTAACATTACAACTTTTACATGTTGGACCAATATATTTTCCTGTAAAATGGTCATGGTCTCTAACCTTATCCACTATGTTCTTATTACACAAATAACAATATTCACAATTATCAAATGAATATTCTTAGTCAAAAGTAAGTGGTAACATTAGCTTTCTCCCATTTTCTTTATAATATGGTATCACAATATTTAGTCCTATATCTGAAACCTTCTTCAAAACTTCATAAATTCAGTTTTGACCAATGAAATGATGGTAACTTGTCATTCCAGTAACGTTGTTGATTAATAAGAGTCGAGCAGAAATTGGCAAATGTTTTTGAAAAATAGATTCAAAATCTGAATAGATAACGAAAAGAGGTGTTATGGTTTTTGACCAGTTTTTGAACTCCAAATATTTATCTTTATCTTTTGGTAATGTATATAGAGTAGTACCCAGCTGATTTTTCTTACATAAATCTTGATGGTTTTCAAAGGATTTTGGCTTACGAAATCTATTTAAACAATTTTCACACCATTTGCAACGAATTCGAACATTACAATCATGGATTTTATGACAATTCATCAAGGATTGTAAATTAATTACTGCTTTATAATGATATTTTTCATCCTCCTTTATCAATAATAAATAAATTGAATCCACTCCAGTTACTTTTCTTCGGTGAATTATATTTAAATATGGATGCTTCATTATAAGTTCTTCTCTAACCTCAAACTTTTCGTTATTATAAATCATTATGTTAATTGCTAAACCAGGATTTTTCTTCTCAAAAGTTGGAATTTCACACAGTTTCATTGGCATATCGTTAGGATCGTATACCAAGTCATTCATATACAGTAAATTTTTTCTTGGTCTATCTCTATGTTTCTTGATTTTATCAGATTTTAATACAGCCAAAACACTATATATGAAACATAAATTATCGGTATTTTGTACGTTAACTATTGTCTTTTTACATATTAGACCTTTAGGTGTTGGAATATAACTATGTCTAGATAACCTCGATATATTCGAGACTTTGGTTACTTTGAAATTTACTTCTATTATTCGGTTTATTTCCCAACTACTTCCTAATTCTGTTCGTTCAACAATCTTTTCATTTATTTTCTTTATACCCTCATCAAGAAAAGTCGTAGTCACTGAAGCAGCGCGATTTAATATACTAACTACTTTGAGTTCCCCATCTTTTCAAATTCTACTTCGACTCCAAACTGAACTTTTGAATGTTTCATTTCATTTAATGCAATTTTTAATTTTTCCAAAAGAGAAGATGAAAGAACTATTTCCTTAACATTTACTTATCGACGGATTAATTACGTAACTACGTAATTACGTAATTAATCTCTGATTATCTTGATTACATAATTATGTACTCAAGATAATTAATTTTTGTGTGCGCTCAACTTTTTTGATAATATTTTTGAAATTTATTTTTGGCGTATTTTTTAAATTCGAATTTTGGAGCAAATTTTCAAATTAAAATTTTTTCAAATAATATTTTTGAATTTTCAAAAATTTCAAAATTATTTTTGAATTTTTTGAGCATAACGAAGGGGAGGGGTTAGGTTCCAGTGAGCTCCTAACTACCTACTCATCAGTTTATTTTATATCTATATATTTATTTTCTTTGAAATTTAAATGTAATTTTTTTTAAACTAAATTATGAAAAGATAAAAATGAAAGAAATTTTACACCGAATAAATTTAAAATTAAAAGAATAAATTCTAGCTATTAAAAGTTTGTCAAATGTGAAATTTTTAAAGCAAATTAATTTAAATACATCTTTTATGATAAAATCTTCAGTAGAATAATTTTTAAAATTAAATAAATTTTTTAACTAAAGTAATTCTATTTGAAATAAGAATTTTAGATAAAATTTTTTAAGTAAAATAATTTTAATAGATAAAACTGAAATAAGATTTTTAAGAAAGAATTTTACACTGAATAAATTTAAAATTAAATTTTATAAACTCAAGCAAACAAAAGTCGGTCAAATGCGAAATTTGAATTAATTTAAGCAATACATTTTAAAATTTGAATAATCTAACAAAAACTCAACGTATATATAAGTATCAGGGCTTGATATAATTCGAAATGAAATCAATAAAAGAAACAATAAAACTAGTAAAATCAATGAAAAACTAAATAGAACAAAAACATAATAAAATTGCAAAATTAATGAAACTTAATCGAAATATAAAATTATTTACAAGGAAAACGTATATGATTGAACAATAAATCTTGAGACTAACACCGATATAATAATAAAAAATTAGCGAGGGACCCTAAAGAAAGTTAAAATCGAAAAAACTCTAATTAAAATTTATTTATTTGGATGAATGTGGAATCTGAGGCATGTAGACAATCGAGTAGATGGTCAATGTTTTTACAACAACACGGGCATTACCTCAGACAATTCGGAGAATCGAAAACTAGTATAGTTGCCAAAAGTACGTGTATGTATAATATAACTAACTATTAACCTTTTTTAGTATTGTCAAAGAGGACAACCCTTCAAGACATTTTGCATATTGATAAATATGATACAAGTAATATTTTGATAATTTTTAATGATTTTTAAATTATTAACTATTAGATACTTTTAATATTCAAGATTCAAGATCGAGTAATGAAAGAAATGAATATAAAAATGGTAACTTTTTACTTTTATTAAAATTATAAATAATTATAAATATTGACATTGAAAACATAGGTGATAGAATATTTTATGAAACAAATTATGACGAACTTGGAAAAAACTCTACCGTGAATGTTAAATGTGAGTTTTTAGTTATTACAATCAGAATTATTTAACTTTTTCATATTTCAGATAATTTTTATCCGAAGTATTGTCAATCTACAAGCCATGATGACAACTGCTACAATAAAATGAATCGATATTATCAAGTGAATAATTATTATAAATGTCCTGTATGCCACATCCAACAGCCTATCAAACAGCTCAGCCAACTGTTCATTGAATTAATAAATGTATACCTATATACGTTTATGTTCTTATTTATTATTTTTGTAATTTTTTGTGTTTACATTATATTTTAGTTTTTTTTTGTTAGTGGGGGTGGGGGTACCAAATATTGCGCCAGGTGAGACACATCTACCTACTGATATTTGGTTACCTAAAAATTGAAAACTTTATCGTAATTTGTTTTCAGTTAATGAGAAATTTGTGAATGTAAATCATTTCAGAAATCAATTTTGAATTAATTTTCACTAAATTAAATGAGTTTTATTTCTGAATTAATACTATTTTCATTATAATTTAATCAAATATTTTCTAAGCCAATCAGAGCTTTAAACTCCAATTGCTAACAAAATGATTTATCAAACGTTAGTATTTAGGTAAATGTTTTTCCTTTGGACATTATTAAAGAATCAGTCTCACTGGCGAAGGTTTGTTTGCAGAGCGTTTCCAGATTGATAAAAAAGATTAATACTGAAAATTTATTTTTTTGATTGATGATAAAATAAATTTTCCTTTCAAAAAAGTTCGGATAGAAAATCATTAGGCAGATTTAATCAAATATGGTATTAGAAGATGAGCAAATATCGCATAATGAAGTTAATAGTCATAATTTTAGAAATTTTGTTTAGCAATAGTTTTGGACGTTTACTACTTCAATATAATTCCAACAATGAATGCCATCTTTTATCTTTCATTGGAGCTACAATAAATTGTTTTCATCTGGTTTTTATTTTCAAGTTTGCAATTGTGATATATTTGGACTCGGTGCAAAATTAGATGCCATTAAATCTCAAATCAAATAAAATTTGAATTCACAATTGAAAATTAATAAAATTTATTATATTGAAATAAAATTAAAAAATTACTCAGCATCCAGTAAATATTTAAATTCAGAATACTTTGGAATAACAAATCCAACAATTGCAGAATCCACAAATTCTTGGATATAGGCGAATCGCGAACAGTCTTTCTCAACTAGGTAACGCACGTAACTGTAATCCGTTATGCAAGCTGCGTTATTGATATCCTTGTTTAGTAACTAAAGATAAAATAAAATAAAATAAAAATAATAATTTGATTTATTCACGAATGTCTGATTCTAATGAAAGAATGATAAAGAAAATAACATGATGTCCAGTGCAAATCCCAATAGTAGACTAGTTTTGAGCATTAGCTCGTAACTAGTCTACTATTGGGATTTGCGCTAGACATCACGTTATGTTTCTCATCATTCTTTCATTAAAATTAGACATTTGTGAATAAATCGAATTTAAGTTGTTTTTTCATGGTAGTCTGATAGCTTGTAATTAGTTTCTGTGTTTCACTTGTAGTGCGCTTAGGTAAGATTGTATCTACTATGGTTTCAAGTGAAAGGAGGTTCCAAGATAAAGATTCGTCTTTTGTCTTGTCTCAAAGCCAAGCATTGCAAACTGATCTAGTATTCAGTGCACCAGGATGAGTGTAAAATAGTGTTAACTTGCACTATTTTACACTTACCTGACGCGAAGAGAAATCTGAGCGCCTCCCGCATAGTACTGATGAGACCCGTTAGTTTGAAACTAGTATACTATTAGGACTTGCACTGGACACCACGTTATGTTTCTTATAATAATAATAATAATAATAATAATAATAATAATAATAATAATAATAATAATAATAATAATAATAATAATAATAATAATAATAATAATAATAATAATAATAATAATAATAATAATAATAATAATAATAATAATAATTTACAATAATTATAAATATAGTACCAAATTATTATTTAAAAGAGTTCTTACCAATTTATTGCAAGATGGTACAAGATTGCTTTTTGCACTGAGCTTTTGCAAAACTTTGTCTTCAGATTTCTTAATAAATTGATTTTTATTGAATGATTTTATTAGAAAATAACTACAATTTTAATTTTAAAAAATATTATAATTGTTTAATATTATCAAAAGGTCTTATATAGGTAAACAGTGATACAATTTTGAAAAAGTGTTCCTTGAATACTTTTTGTGAATTTCTGCTCTTTCATCAATTATGCTTCTAGAGCTTGAAGAAACATCTCGGCTTTTGTGTCAAATGTTTTGTCATGATTGTGCTAGATAGTTCTATTTCTGCTGCTACACTAAATAACAGTGTCCTTGAGTTCTAGTAGTTTGGGTTTCATTACAAATCTAAAAACGTCTAGCAGGAGCGAGTCCTGAGTGTTTAAGATATCTGTTTATCTCTTTAAAGATACATATAACAGCTTTTGTAAATTTCAGTTTTCGCAATTTTTAGGTGAAGAAATTTGTCGAAAGAACAGGAAGTTTGATATAAAAACTTGCTTCAATAAATAGTGAAAACAATACGTAGAAAACAGAACGCTTTGAAAGTTACTCAATAAGTGACATGTTAGTTGACTTGCGTATCAAAAGTTTTTTGTTTTGCATTGTATATATATTTCAATTAAAATAAAAATAATAATAATAATCTACAACTTGAAATAAAAACAAATTAAATTAATTTTTATTCACAGTCAAATTTTTGATAACATTCAATTCATTTTGGCAATAAATATTTAAAAATTTTAGATTTATTTAAGATAATTTATATTATATATAGACTAAAATAAAAATGTTTCTTTTACCTTAACATTTGGGAATCTCCAACAAAGACAACTAATAGTTTTGCGTCTTTGTTGATAGTAGATGCGCAATTCGTTTTCCGGCAATTATTTCAGTTTTATTAGCATATTTTTTATTTATTTTATAAAACTAAAGATTTAACTTAATATTATGGAAAAAATAAAAAATAGTTTTTCTTCATAATCTTTTTGTTGTAAAGATTTTTTGAAGAAAATCCTCTTAATTTGAATTCTAAACTGTTGAAAAACCAGTTAATTAAAAAATTTTAAATTTACGAATTATTCTGTAATTAGCTATTACTACGCTTATGCCTTATTGATTTTTTAAGACTTTTCTAGACTTTAATTTTTGTTGTTTTAATTGAGCTTCTTGAATTATTTTGAATGGTTTCATTGATTTTTTGTATGGATAAGTTTTGATATAAGTTTTAATGTATTTTGCGACGTCAAAATGTTGAAATAAGTTAAATTTATTATTTGTAAATTTAAATCTCTTAATATAAAATTTATATTTTATCAATAAATAAACAATAAAGCAATTAGTAAATTCATATATTTCAAATACTTATTTAATTAGTTAGAATGTACAAATTAAATTTAATTTAATTAGTTGATATTAGAATTTAAAAATCAATATATATTTCAGGGGTTACCATTTTAAACAAATAAGTGTCATATAATTTTTCATTAATTGTGATCTTTAATGGTTAAAACAAAACCAAAGTCAATATGAATTAGCAAGTGCCGCGGAAAAAAAACAATAAAACAATTGGGAACGACTTTTTTTCATAATCTCTGTTTTGTAAAGGTTGTTATGATCATTATCCTATTTACAGACTGTTTTAAAATCATTTTAATTTTGAAAATATTTGATCTGTGGATTAAAACAAAATAATTCTAAAAAATAGTAAAATTTTATAAATATTATTAATAAATTAATTAACTGTTCTACCATAATTATATTTGCTGCTGAGGATCCATTAACTAAATATAAAATTATATCATTTCTGGCTGCGAATTCTTCTAATGTATTTGGTAACTTCAATCCGGTATCTGTAGTCAAATACGACGTTAGGTCGGCTGAATAAATAAATATAAAATAATTCCTTTTTTTTCAATTAAGTTTAATAAAAGGGGATATATCCATTTGGAGGAAAGTAGGTTCCATAAATTTAAAAATGGCACCTTTCAAAAATGCGCTGAAACTTATAGTAATATTATAGTTTTTTTCTAAAGTAAAATATATTTGGGAAACACTTTACTTGATTAGTTTTTGTTTATTTAAAAAGTATTATTGAAAATTTAAAAATTGTCACACTTTCAAAAATATACATCACATATTTAGAGAATATAAATCAAAAGTAATTATATAAATAATAACTAAATAAATAACAATTAAATAAATGATTAAATTGATTAAAAGAATCATACAACATCGGAATTGAATTAAATAAAAGAAAGCAATAATCCAACATATATATTATACTACGATATATTTCTATAGGCTCATTGTCGTCTGATAAATTCAAACTTAAAGTTATTGATTTAAAATGCTTTATTAAAACAAATGTAAATGAAAAAATTTGTAGAAGGAACTAGAAGTTTTATATAGAAAATTGCTTCAATAAATAGTGAAAAAAAATACTTAGAAAAATAAAACGCTTTTTAATTAAATTATATTTGATAAAATAAATATTTTGAAAAAATAAATAAATCAACAACTTCTATTAGTTTCGTAGATTATTATTACTAGCATTGCTAGTAAACAAAATTTATTAGTTTTTATTATTTCTCAGAATAATGGATGCAAATAAATTTAATTTGAAATTCGATCTTTTGTTTAAATTGTAAGAAATTTTAAAATTTTAATAATTTAATTAAAATAATCATTTTAGTATGTACAATTTTGTCTGATTATAGATTGGTGATTCTAAATTTTAGGTTAACCTGTCATGTAAAGTAAAAATTAAAAAAGGCTGTGCCGAAAATTCGCGAATACCTCAAATAAATTTGATTCATAGTCAAATTTTGTAGAAAATATGTAATTTATATTAATCATTTATATTAAACTATTAAAAACGAAAAGCAAAATTTTTGGTTTAAATAAAGATTTTGTGGTAAAATAAAAGAGGAATCAAGGTGTCTATAAAGATAATTCGAGCAAACAAGATAATTATAACAAAAATCAAACCAATTGTCCAATGCGGGCGTTTCTAAATGTAAATTTAAATTCAGATTTTTTAAATAAAATTTTATCGAACCGAATTATGATTTTTAATTGTGTAACTTCACATTATTGTCAAAAGAAAAAAATTGAAATCTTTCAAGGTAAAATAATTGATCATTATTCTATTGTTTACAATTTCACTAAATTATTAATTAATATTTATAATGCCCGTTATTTTTGTATTTATGTTGATCTACCATATTTAACCGATACTACCATATTCTCTTACCGATCCCGTAATTCGATTAACCTTTTAACCCGTTAACGGATAAAACGCATAGAAAATTCCCATTATCTTTTAGCATTAGAATACTAAATGATTATTCATTTTTTTCAATCAATCTTGATGTCACGGTATTTAACATAAAAACAACTATTGCGAAATCATATCATTTAGCAATACATTCCTTTTATTTTAGTACAAGCTGTAAAGTTCTCCATGATCATTTTACATTGGATCACTAACAACTGAATCAATATTTAATCTTATTTAACCAAAGACTTTATTGGGGTCAAATGAAAATGACGTCTCCATTTTAACCCCAATCAGTCAACGGCCGTTTTTTCTAGATAAAGATGGAACTCCAGATATGTGGTTGTTATTAACCAAAATTTCATTTTCTGACAAGCGCATGATCACAACTACTTATGACACTGTTACCAACAGAAATTTTACAAACTTTCAACTAAAGAATTGTTCAGCTTTTATTTCCCTGTCCGATTACTAGACAATTTGACTCAATCTGCAATTTTTCACAAAATGCTAGATGACTTAAACCGGAGATATCTAGTAATCACAATCAACTCTCAATCCTTTAAAGATTTTTTTTATCAGTACTGGTCAATTTTAAAAAAGAATTTTTTGAAAATTTTGTAAAATTTTGTATGTATTTTTGAAAAATTAATGGAAATTATGGAATTTATTTAATTTATGTAATTGTTAAGATTTTTAATTTAAATTGTGTATTTTATGAGAACTTTAAACTTTTGTTTATTCGGAACAATTATAAATTTTTAGTGTGTTTTATTTAAAATTGAATGTTAAAGTGTTTTTAAAGTTGTTTATAAATTGGAAAACTATTATTCAATTGAAAAATTTCCGGTATTGATTTGAATATTACCTATTCAGGCGTTGTTGAATTTCGACGAGAAAAAGCTAAAATTATGGCTAATGATCAAGGAAACCGTACAACGCCCAATTATGTTGCATTTACAGATACGATGAACCCCAACGATACGATTTTTGATGCCAAGTGGCTGGTCGAGGTGAACAATGAAATTTCAAAATACCGGTACAGTATTTTCCAAGTACTACACCCTATATTCCGCCTAATCGTATCTGATTTCGATAAAACTTCCATTGTAAAGCTAACCACGATAGCTGATAAAAAATAACTTTAAATATTGCAAAATCATCTCATACTCCAATAAACAACATAGATTGTTCCATAATAGATATGAAAAAACCTCGTCAGATCAAGTAACATCGTTACAATTAGAATCCAAGAAACTCATCCAAATTTAACCCCAATAATAGTAAGATAGAGAAAGTAAATCCGTGACTCTTATACAGTTTCTAAATATATGATAACATAGATGATAAAATAAACCTTCGATGTAAAATATTTATTAAGTAAAAATTTTCGATGATAAATTAATCCTTTTCAATTTTTCATAATTTTGTTGGTTTCTTAATAAATTGAATAGATTGATTATATTAGTGATCCTAAGATTTCTCCAAATTACAATATTCTTTCAAGTGCTGTTATTATTTTGTTTTTTAATTAAATAATATATATAAATACAAATATAATAATATCATTACCTGAAAATACTGCTAATATAATTACAGAAAACATCCACCAAAATGCTGAAACAACTCTCGCAGAAATTGGATATGAATAGAAATCTTGACCTAATTAATAAAATTATTATTACAAATAATATTATTATTATTAAATATTGTTATTATTATTATTATTATTATTATTATTATTATTATTATTATTAATATTATCGTTATTATTATTATAATAGTAGAGAGAAATAGAGCAATAAGAAACTGTTCTGAAATAAAAAAAAAGAAACTACCGAAAACTTCAAAACACGCTTTGTGCAAAATTAATACCCTATAAAGTTCATAGAAAAAAAATTTTAAAACCTAAAACTAAAATCTAAAACTCAATTTTAATTTTAATTAACCAATAAGATCACTATAAAATATAAAAGAAATAATTTTTTGTTACCATTTAACATAATCAATAAATAATGATCTAAATCACTTGAAAAAGGTTGTGCTGAAAATTTGTAAATATCAATAAAACATCAATATCATTACTGATTCATAGTCAAATAATAAAAACATTCTTAATGACATTGCAAAATGAAAACCAATTAAAGGTGAAAACCAAAAACAAGTTATTTTTATATTATTATTTTTTTTATTATTATTTTTATTATTTTGTCACGTATAAAGAAATCAGAGGTGAAAAACAAAAAAAAGTCCTTATAATATTATTATTATCATTATTATTTTGTTTATTAAATACTCATAAATTTGTTTTAAAGTAAATTCTAAATCAACCTTGCATTAGGAAGGATCCAATGACTGTCCAAAAGTTTTCACTGAACTGTATTTCATCAAGAATAGCAAATTCTAAGCCTAAGTTCCAGGCAGAAAACGGACTGTGTTTGCATATCAACGTAGTAGTGCCGGACACCAGCAGCATGCATATCGGGATCATCAACCAAATTTTCATATCTAATGCGCTAGGAAATAAGAAGTTAAAAACAAAAATTTTATTTTATGCATGATTTACTAAACAACATTGAACCACTTAGAGGATTCGTTTGGTCTATGATAAATAATTGCTAAAGGGTCACTCATGATCGGGTAAGTGTAATCCACCACTGAACTTCTGTCACTTGTAAATGTAAATACACTGGCAGCCATTTCAGCTTTCTAAATTATTTATTATTATGTATTATTATTATGTATTATTATTATTAATTATATATTTTTATTTTATCCAAATTGACCAAAATTTGTGATATTTTGACATAGTTCTGTTAAAATGTGATTTTATTTAATTAAAAACTTGCTTAAGTTACTTATTTATTTAAATTGTTTTTTAATTATTTAACAAAATAAGCTTTTATACCTTTTGTTGAACATCACCGACACAACCAGAAAAGAACTGTTGCTTTGGAATAGGGCCCCCATATGTGCCATCTGCTGCTATGTAAATTGATGTTCTATGGCATTTTTTATAGAAATATGACAAAAAGTATTGAATAACCTAAACTCGAGTGTTTTGGATAAATGTAGTAAAATCTTAATTACAAATCCAGACATGTTATCGATGTCAAAAGTTCCACTTTTGTTTTTTCTTGTAACAAATGGGCTATTCTGAAAACGATATAAAATGAATAGTATGGTCCGTTATTCTAATGAATAAATGATAGGCAAACATCAAAAGGTTTAAACGCAGTTATAACTTATATTTTGCATTTATTTTTCTAAGCCATTAAATACTCTGGGATTAAGTCAACATGCAAATTTATGACTAACTTGAACATTTGAAGTCCTTCATTACTGGAAATAAAATACTGGAAACTTTATGAAACTCTTTATAAAACTTTATAAAGAAAATTAGGAACCATATAATTCCATTGAAAAATATAAAAAAATATTATAAGCTAGTGGCGTATATTTTTATTAATTGGAAATATATGAATAAATAAATTTGACAGCGGTTTAATTTAAAGAAAAACCCAATAAACACTCTTCGTTCAATATAATTCGACAATTAAACTGTCATCTTCAGGCACAAAAAACCAACTAAAAATATTACGAATTAACTTATAATTTAAACACATTTTTTTATATTAATTAAATATTTTAATAAATTTACTTTATAAAAAAACTTAAATACTTTTAACTGATTTTTAAAAACCTTTTTTATATAAATATTATAATTTTTTATCTATATTATAATTTTTAAAAAAATAATGTAATATTTTATAAATTAAATTAAAGTATTTTAATAATATTACAATTTAAAGAGTTTTAAAACAAAACTCAAACATCAATTTATCACGATTTAACATACCCAAACTATTTAAAAACATTCAAAATATTTGTAGTCATAGAAAATAGAACATTAATCTTTGGATCTAATGACCTTAATCAGCAATGATTCCACATATCACACGTTCCCAATAATTATTAAAACTTTACAACAAAATTTTAAATCAGACATTCATATTTTACTTTTACAGCCTCTATTTTGCTAATTAATAATGGTCAAACCCTTTGATCGACAATGCTCTAGGACTCGAGTACAGCGATGACAGAATGTTTCTCCAATGTATGTAGCATTACACCCATTACATGTAAATTGATAAACGAGATCAGAACATAATCAAGCGGAGTTTTTGATTTATTAATAAACATATTGCTTACCTTACATGAATTAGAGACTATCTTATACTTTAAACTTCCTATCTGTTTACTTATCTTTCTCTTACTATTTGTAAAACCTTCCGAGTACGGCAATACTAACACAAATTTAGGCTCATTCTTTTTTTTATCCATTTTTACTATTATTTAGATAAACACACAATTCACATTCATTTGTCAAATTATACGCAGACTTTCCAAAACATGGATCCTTAGGATTTTTAATCAATTTGTCAACAGTTTCTTTTATCATCAATAATATAAATAATTTAGAATATCCATTCTATATCAAAAACTCGACCCATTTATCAACATATATCAGAATGTAATAAAAATAAAAATTGCAATAAGTTGTTATAAGTTGTTATAAGTTGTAATAAGTTGTTATAAAATCGAAATACAAGTAATTTTTCATGAAACAGTTGGAAACATTCATCATTGCAGGCAAATGGGTAATTATTTGTCTTATTTGTCTTAAAAGTTCTGCAGGAATAGAAAGATTATTATAGAAATAAATGAGAGTAATTTCTTCACAATTAACCCATATCTTCCTTTTATTATCGATATATTCTAATCCTTTATCAAATCATCAAATATGTATCAATTTTCTTAAATTATTCTCTTCTTTAAACATCAATATTCATCCAAAAAAAACTTAAATATCCTTTAAAATGATTAAAATTTACTAAAATAAATGATAATTATGATAAACTTAATATTTTCATCACTAAAGGTTATCATAAAATTCTCTTTAAAGATCCTTCTGACTGTTTTTCAAGAGAACAAAGTTAGGGTACATCGGGTCATTGGCTTACAAAACTTGACACTAGGGTAAAAGCTCACACAAGCGACAGTGATAGCCTCATAGCCTCATAATTTGCCTCCCGGTGGCCACTATATTGTAGTTATTGATATTAAAAACGCTTATTTACAGCTGCACCCGAGTAATGAATTATAATGATATTAAAACGTACGCTATGAAGGTCTTTTAAAGTGTTTTACAAAATTAGGTTTGGTCTCAACTGTGCTCCAAAATAATGTCATCTGTTGATGGTCAACGGAGAAATTGTTGAAGACGCAGAATCGTTTTTCATCAAAAAAACACAAACCATCCATCAATATTCAAACCAAATAATTTAAAATTTAGAAATTATATTATAAGAATCACAAATAATAATCTTTTATTTATTAATAAATAATTAAATAAACTTGGCAACGATTTAATTAAACATATAACACATATTTAGGCTCAATTTTTTTATATCCATTTTTACTATTATTTAGATCAACACTCAATTCACACCCATTTGACAAATTACACTCAGACTTTCCAAAACATGGATCCTTAGGATTTTTAATCAATTTATCAACAGTCTCTTTTATCATCAACAATAAAAATGATTTAGAATATCCATTCTTTATCAGCAACTCAACCAATTTATCAACACTTTTTACCGAATTAGCAAAAGTAGAAGATAAAGACCATGAACGATAAATTAATCCTTTCACCATATTTCTCTTATACTTAAATTCACAAAAGCTTTCTGGAGAAGTATAAAGACCAGTATCAGTTGGTTTCCTATGAATCTCTGTCTCATACTGTTTATCTTTGCTTTGAATTAACAAATCTAAAAACGCAATTGATGACTTTCTCTCCGTTTCACATGTGAATACAATGTTTTTATGTAAGCTGTTCATAAAATGCAAAAACGGTTCTACATGTTTCTGGTTTTCAAATACAAGAAAAATATCATCCACATACCTTTTATAAACAAAAGGTTTTTCAAATTGGAAAGAAGCAATTTTCTTTTCCAAACTAGCCAAAAATATTGATGCCATCGTCGGTGCTAAAGGGGAACCCATAGTGACTCCATCTATTTTTTTGATACCATTCATTATTGAAAAGAAAATTGACATTTGAAGTAGCAAATTCAAGAAGTTTACGAAATGCCCTTCTATCCAAGATGTTATGTTCCGAATCATTTTCATCCCACAACGCACAGCATAAGTCAATCGTCTCAACTATTTATTATCAATTATAATTTAAAATATAAATATTAATATTAATTAAAATTAAAATTAAATAATATAAAATATAAAACTAATAAATATTTAATCATTTTATTTAATCAACAGATAATGATCACAATGACTTGAAAATGGCTGTGTCTAAAATTTAGATACAGTTCTAAAAGGCGTTAACCTGACAGTCAAGTTGGAAATAAACTATATTGAACTAATTGTTGGCTTAGTGAGGGTTGTCAGCGGGATAATAACATTTATTAGCAAAGAAAGCAGAACGTTTTCATAGCATCTCTGAAACGTTAATCAAACGGCGCAATCATCAAAGAAGTCATCAGCGACGGAAGCATAAAAATTTTTTTTGACTCAAATTAAATCAACAGAAAATCGAGCAGATGCCCTAAGAATTTAGTTGTGCAAGTCTCAGTGCAGAATAAATTATGGATAGCCATCGAAAACATCATTCTTGGATACAGAAGTAAATCTATTTCATACAATCAGGAGAACCGGAAACTTCTCGAGAAAACCTCAAACTCATGGTGTCCAATATGCAAATCTATCGGTCAGTCGCCTGTCAAATATGAATATGGAACATAAGAAGTACAAATGAATTGGAAAGTATTAGCAGACCTAGGATACTAGAAATATGGCGGAAACTGAAGCTAGAAAATGATAGAAACATCGATAAGAATCTTGAAGAAGTGTTTCTGGAGATAAAGAAAGGTCTCAACTAAGCTGAAAATTTTGAAAGAGATTTTCTTTGTAAAATCAAATTAGTTGAGATGCAGGGACCCATGGTCCAAAGGAATTGTGGTAGGTGTTAATTCATCTTCAAGTTTGGAATCGATGAAATTTCGTGGTACAAAGACGATTTTGGACTGGTACCACAAGAAGCGAAGAGACATCGAAAATTGTGCTAAAAATAGAGATGATCAATATGATCAATACGATCAATTTGATCTCGATACTTCGGATTGATCACGAACGAATATTGAAAAAGGTTTTCGTTTTTATATTCATATGTAATGTAAATGCAAATTTTCAAATTCCACTTTTGCTTAATATTATAATATTAGCAAAGATATTAATTATGAATATTTATGATGCACAATAATTTATAATTTTAATTTTACTGATTAATTTATAATTCAATTATTGTAGAAATGCATCATAAAATTTGAAAATATTATGTAATAAAATATTAAATAGAAATTAAACTAAATTTTTATTATGTTGAACAGTGTAAAGTTTAATTTAATTTAATTTGCTACTGAGAAAATTTATTTAAATCACAATTCGCTTTTCATTTTTTTTAAAAAATTAAAATAATTTTCGATTAATTAAATTTTCTTAAGAAAGACAAATTTTTTATTAATTATTAATTATGTAAAATTAATTAGAATTAGTAAAATAAAATATTTATTATTTTTTCGTTAAAATATTCGAAGATAACAAAAAATTTGATATACCAAGATTGAAATAGTAATTTTAATAAATTCATTCGTGATTTTATGAATTTATGACTAAATTATTTTTACGTACAAATTTCTAATAATAATCTTTTTAATTATTAATGAAATAACAATATTTAATGAGCGAAATACTAATTATTTATTAATGAATATAAAATCTCATGCATCATTCATAAAAACTGAACATTTGAAAATTAAAAATAATTTTAATATGAATAAGATAATTTTAAAGTAACTTATATTTTTAATTTGCTATTTTAAGTTTTTCTCTAGAAAATACTTTATTTAAGTTTATAAGTTATAATTGTTTTATTTAAGCTTGTTAACAGTATTAGATTGGTTACATGTCATTTCAAAACATAAAAGTAGTGTGTTTGTATAGTATACTCGTCATGTGCAAAAAACCTTTACCATTCGCTATCAAATTGCATATTTTTCATATTTATAAATATATAAATACATAACTATATTTATACTTTTTCATATTTTTTACAGACTTTTGAAATTGAACTAGACGTTTAACAAATTAATAATGTCAATTTTATTTAATAATTACTATTTCAATTAATTAATTATCAAATTTTAAAAAATAATTTATTGTTAACCTAAAATTTGGTTTGCATTTTTGTCTGTGAACAGTTGTTGTTGATAAGAAATTTTACAACAATAACTAATTTTACATTGAAGTCAATTAACATTAGTATTTTTTAATTAATATAAATATTAATAATATTTTTAATAAATAATTAAATAAACATGGTAATTATTTAACTACAAGAGATTGTCATTAAAATAACGTTTTACTATATAGTTTGAAAGATTTCCTGTCTGGATCAGGTAGGATAGTAAAACTCTGTATAATGTAAAATATTTAAACAAATTATACAATTTTTATTAGTTTTTTTATAAAATATTTTTTATAAATTAAGTATAATTAAAATAATTAATTTTAGAGTATTTTGACCATTTCGCAACAAATAAATTAAGAGTTTTAAAAAAATAATTTATAAATTATTGAAACAAAAATAAATGTTTGAAGATACAAATTCAAGAAATTTACGAAATGCTTTTCTTTCCAAAATGTGATGTCCACAGATTTGAGGAAGGGCTTAATTTAGTTGATGATTAATGTAAATACACAGTCATTACATTATGCTTGAACGTTTTTATAATGTCAAAAACTGCATTTGAGAACATTAAATTGGTTTCAACTCATCTTTTTCGACTGAAGAAGAATTAGACATAATTAGCAGTTTTTCGGTCAATTAGGAAATTTTGTGCGTCTCTGTTCGAGGTTTTATAATTTTCGGAATTGATTTTGATTTCTTTATCAAAATTATCAAATTTTTCTTGTTTGATTGGATCAATTAAAATTGACTTGAATAGAATTATTTTCAATATTGTGGAATTTGAAAATTTGTGATTTGAATATAATTTTGGAAATTTTTCTCTTATTTGTAATTTATAAATAATTGAATTTAGAATCGCTTTGTAATTATTGAACGAGTAGTATGGATACGATGAATGACACTGAAACATTTGCCTTTCGAGTTGAAATCGCACAGTAGACATAACGATATGTTTTATGATTGACAGTATTTTAGCTATTCATTTGAAAAAAGCACTTGCTGATCGAATGAATCAGCACTAAACTAATGCTTCTAGTTTGTTGTAACAACTCCATAAAAGTAGCCAAATTTATGACGAACTGGAGTTGGATCCATTTCTGAAATTTGAATGTTTGAGAAAAGTGGCAAATGTTACTATGGTTACTGGTATGTCAAAACCACTCAATCGAAATTAGTCATTGTAGCGTACATTGGAGAATAAACATCTGAAGAAGAAGTTGAATAAAAGTTATCCATGCTGGAGTAAATTGTCAATGCAATTCGCAAGGTAAATAATTCCAAAATTAATTTTAAATAACGAACACAAAGATATTATCAACATAGTGAAACAAGACCTGGCCATTTTCGAAGTCGAGGGTAATCATTGAGCTAATCTTTAGAGTTGCTATAAATACCTTGGTTCAATACCATCTACGAAAGTGAAACTAGAACGTGTTTTTATTGGATGTGGAAAATCTCCCTCAGTTCCGGTACCAGCATCGGGAATGCAAAATTTATATACCAAAATTCTGGTTTCAGAAAATGGTCTGGCACTCGATACTACAGTTTCACCCAATAGTAATTTGTAAATGAACTACAAACATCAAACTAAATAATAATCTGATCCATTATTTGTCTGTTCAACTGTGAAATACAGGAAATAAATTCAAAACTATTTTTACATTCAAACTCTTATATGTTGGTATAAGTAAAATATAGTTAAATAATGACTGCTTTTTAATCTGTAGGGTTATTTATATCAGTTATTCTATCGTTTTAGCAAACTGAACAGAAATTTTATTGAATTTTTTTTTATTGATTTTAATTAAAAAATAATTCAAGAAAATTTTCTTCTTAGTTTTTTTTTAACTCATGGTATTTTTTTACTATTGGAAAAGTTTTTCTAATGTATTTAATGTTTGTGAGACCCAGTGCGATTGCACTTGTTGCACTTGCGTTACTACGATGCTACCGAAAAGTAGTTAATATTTCTAATAAATATTAATAAATAATTATTTTTTTCTCTTTTTCATTTTTATCATTTTTTCACTTACAATTTGATTTATTTCATTTAAATTTCGATTATAAATGTAATTGTAAAAATTTTTAAGCAAATATTTTTGTTTATCTAATGTGTCATTTTATATAAAATAATCTAAAATAATAACATAATTTTATAAAACTCTTTTTACTGTAATAAAATATTAATTGTTATTACCACTTATAAATTAAAATTTAATTATTTGATAATTAAAATATAATTTATGAGATAGGAAAAAATAATAATTAATGCATTAAGTTATTAATGATATTATATTTATATTACAATTGTTTTAATTCCGGTTTATACTCATCTTACATTTATTAATTATAATTATATTTTTATTCAAAGTATCTCCTTAAAATATCGTTAAATTAATTAATTCTATATTCTATGCACAATAATAATTAAATGTTGATTATTTAAACAACTAATTCATTTAAACTTAAAATTTCTAATTAATACGCTTTTATTTTGATATTTTGTAATTATGATTAAAGTTTTAATTAAAATGATTATTTTTTTAATAAATGTTTGACTTGACTTCTTACGAGTCCGTATTGCGAAATTTGCTAGATTCAAACTTATTTTGATTTTGAAAACCATAAAGTTCATTAAAACATTATATTTCAAAGAAAAATGTCTAAATTCTTTATTACCATCAAAATAAATTAATCTATTGATTATGGTGTAAATCGACTAATTATAAATAATAAAAATATAATTCTGGGCACCCATGAAAATTATGCGCCTGATGAAATTATACAAAAAGGAAAATATAGAAATAGTGGTTGATGAAAATGGCATCTCAGTCACTCATCCAGAAATCGCAAAGATAAGTGAATCTATATATTTAAAAAAACAAAATGGATATACGTAAGCAAGGAAATATTCATCGAAATAAAGTTCAGAAGGGTTCATAGAACCCGAAAGCTAGATGTTATTGAAGTTAATCTAAATCGAATTTCCTTATCCTATAGAATTGCAACGATGCATAACTCCTAATGAAGTAAAAAAGAGGTGAAAGTGAGAGCCATTACTGTCAAGTAACTCAAGGTCAATTAACAAAAAGTGTGTAGATATTCAGATAAAAAGCCTCCATTTTTTAGATAAAGTTAGTTGCAAGAAAGGGTAACCATCGTTGGCTAAACGTTGCACTGTGTACGATTAGTCAACTTATTACAACTTAATGCAATTTTGTGAAGGTGAACGACTATTTTCGACGTTGACAAATGTCAAACATATCCTCAAGGCCACAATGAGTCAAGATCGGCTAAATGATTTTGCTCGGATGAGCAAAGAACTAGAGATATTCCTTGCTCTCTATGTCACAGCATTGGTTCCATTCTCAACAATGAACACTCTAATTAAATTTCTTAGTATTGCCAGTAGTAGGTTTTATTTTATAAAATTTACATTAGTATAATAAACCGGTTTCATTGTCAATTCATTAATTGCTAATTTCATAATGAACAGAGGAAAGCCATTACGGGCTACGAAATTATGTAGAAATGTTTTTAAGCGAGTGGATTAATGCGGATTAGCGGAGATTGGAATCTACATGTCGCAGACGGATAGAGCTCCTTGACATGTATTAGCACAGGACTCTGATTTAGACTGATCCAGCCCTGAATGAAACTTTATAAGGAGACCAAATAATTAAGAATGAATTTTTATGAAATAGTGATGACGTTTTGCAATTAAAGAGCTTAGAAAATCAAATTACATAAAAGCAAAATTCGTGGATTTGTTAGCGGTTGGAGAATTAATAAAATTAAGGATATGCGTTTCATTTTTGACAAAATATTTATTTAATAATAAATTACAAGGAATGTCGAAACCCCTGAGGCTTATTATACAAATGTTAATTTTAGGAATAATAAGGAAAACTCGTGTTTTAAAATATAAAAAATACTGTTACCTCAATAGTGCATATTTTTATGGTTTTATTGCTGAAATTGAAAGGATTGCTATTTAAAGGCACCTGAGAAGAATTCCTGGAGGCATCTTCAAAAGTCATCTTCAAGTTTCCATTTATTGATAATATTCGACTCATGCTTTGACTTGAGTTGACAGAGGTCCACACTTGATAGGCAATCCCCTCTTGATAATACTTGTTCAAAATGATTATATTTTCATACATTTTTACAGAATTTTACTTGTTTTAGAAAGCTCAAATAATCCTCTTCTTTTTGAGCTTTATTTTGATATAAATTTGTAATAGATAAAAAGTTGATTATAAAGCTTGCATAAACCTAAAATATTTAATTAGTCATTTAATTAAATATTTTAATGAAGATTTTCGATTTCATGATTGACCAAAAAATGTTGTTTCCATTATATAATGATAATAAATAAATATTTTTAAAATCACAGCACAAATTTTCTATAATTTTGTATTTGGTTTCACAATAACTAATAATGTCATAATTTATATTTATACAATTGAAAATTATTGTTTTTTGTTTTATTTATTCAATATTGAATTAGGTTTCAAAAACAAGTAATTTTATAATGTCGCATTTGAGTATATAAATAAAAATAAAATTTGTTTAAATCAACATATTTAAATGAGGGCCATCAACAGCGTCAATGTGAGATCATAAATAATAGTAATAAAATATGATGATAAATTAAACAAAAAGTGAAAAAATAACTTTTAAATCATTTATTTAAATGACTTTTCTGAATGAAAATTAGCAGATTTTTACGTTTTAATAGTTAACATTAGGGCGTTAGTTTGACTGCTAAAATGTTGTGTAACTTAAATATTGCTTCAATGGATACTGGCTAATAGAAAATTTACTTTTCTTTATTTTTCATTTGATGTATTTTTTCATATATTATTTGTTTCAAATGTCATTTTTTGTTTATATATATATATATATATATATATATATATATATATATATATATTTTCATTCGTTTTTCTGAATGGTATTTTAAATTAATTTTCTACATAAATCTTTAGTTTAAAAATGTTGTTTTAATTATAATATAAAATAATAAGCATTTATTTTATTTTTTTTTCATTTTGTTTCCAGTTTTAATATAACCGATTAAGACAACAGTTAAAAGTTTGATACATGATTAAGGATATTCAGGCTCGAAACTGTTGCTTTACACGCTAGTGTATATATATATATATGTATGTGTGTGTGTGTTCAATTAAATTATTATTCTCCTCAGGTATAAAAGTTTGATTGATTCTAATTTTTTTGACAAAATTGAGAAAAGAAAAGGTTAATGGAAAATTTAGGACTATATTTAAGAACATCAATTTATTAGATATATAACTGTAACAAATACACAAAGTTCTCTTAATCTATTTAATATAAACATAAGTAAATTTATTTTTTAATAGATTTCCATACTTAATCTGATTGAAAGTTATCCAATAGATTTATGTTTTCGATGAATTTTGCGAAATCCCTTTATTTTCATTGGTCTCATGTTTTTAATATATTTATTATCATTGTTAAAGAGGTTTAATTTTCGAAAATAAATGTTTTCTATTTAAATTGTTAATATTCATTTAAATTGATAAAACTAATTCAAAGAATTTTTATTAATTTAATTTAAATAATTAATTTATTCATTCATAATTTTTAATTATAATTTAAAGTATTTTATAAAAACACTTTTCTAATGACAATTTTGGAACTCCACAGCATGTTAACTGTTTGGCCTGAATAAAATGAAACTTTTTTTTATTTTAAGATGTTGTTTCCATTTTTTATGTTTTTATGACTTGAGTTTTACATGTTAAAGTATGTTAACTTATTTTCTTCGACAATTTTTCATTTGTATTTAATTTGAATAAACCATAATCTTTTGATTAAAAAAAAATCTGAAATTATTTGTTTATTTAAGTTTTTATTATTTAAAATTATAAATCTGGCTTAGAACATAAATAGATTAAAATAAGTGAAAAAAATATTAATTTTGTTTGGCTTTGTTTAAAATCATATTAATGAAAATAAAAAACTTGGCATTCTCATGCATGAATTTTTTTTAATATCCACAACATTTGGAATATAATATCATAAAATTAAAATAAATTATAATTGTTTGTAATTCACTCACAATATTCTTGTTTTCTTAATTGTTTTAATGAATGACTTTTTAATAATTAATATTTATTTATTTTTGTAGAAAAATTTAAACTGAAATAAAATAAATGCTCATTGTGATTTGCCAAACTTACGTAACCATTTTCCTTCATCATTTCGATTGCTGAATTTTCTAGGAACGAATTCCAATAAACCATTTCTTGACACACAATGTAAATATTTGTATCATTATAATTGAATGGATTTTTTTTGATTATTTCGACAGTTCCAATAATTATCCATGCGAAATTTTTTCCTAAAATATTATTTTTCTCTAACTACAAATTGGAATGATATTTAATATGGATATACTGATTAAAACAATTTACGGAATTCAGAATTTCCATTGTCATTTTTTCATCGACAATCAAAAGAATTTGAAATATATTTTTTGACTTTAAATCATAAATTAAATCCGAAATTTGCTTCGTGGAATTAATTGAAAAAATGTGCATTTTATATTGAATTTTGGAATAACAGAGGAGAATATTTCGAATTTTCATTCGTTTTTCTAAATGGATCTTAAATTAATTTTCTACATAAATATTCATAATCTTTAGTTTAAAAATTTTGTTTTAATTATAATATAAAATAATAAGCATTTATTTTATTTTTTTTCATTTGGTTTCCAGTTTTAATATAACCGATTAAAACCAAAGTTAAAGGTTTGATACATGATTAAGAATATTCAGGCTCGAAACTCTTACGCTTGTAAGTAAAATAATAATGTAGATTTTTCATTTTGGATAATGTAAATATAGTATTCATGATTGCAACAGTGCCACATTAAAATAAAAATTAATTTGATTTTCGCAGTTTAAAACAAGGAGTTTCCTAATAAAAATGCCTTTTGTTAATTTTTAAGAAAAACTGTTGAAATTGTTTAATTAATTTATTTAACTTTAATTAATATCACAATATAATTATTTTTACAAATTTCTTTAACAGTTGAATTTATTTTTACTTTAATGTAATTCGTCTTGTAATGTAATTTATTTTAAAGAGTCTCTAAAAATAAATCTAATAAAATATTCTCAAAATTTGTCTCTTTTTAATTGTTTCATTTATTTTGAAAAACATATTGGTTCGACAGTTTCGCTGTCTATATTATGTTTTTTATATTCTGGAAATATTTATTCCTTATTTATTATTATCTCAATTAATAATAAAAGATGTGATAAATTCATTGCTTGTGAGTATGAAGATTATTAATTGTTTTCAAAAATATTTATAATTACTCAATTAGTTAAATAAAATTTTAAAAATATTTTAAATTGAGACTACCATTACTAGAGCCAGGCAGTCCAACAATTTCCAAACAATATACTAACCGAAAAAAGGAGAATAAATGACATATAAACGATTAGTTGTGAGAAAGCCGACAATTACATCACAAAGAATATAACGCAACATGGTCACATCCGGTGGTCGAATAGAATATTCATCTGAAAGAAAATTACATTAACATTTGATTGACACTAAAATTTTAGTCAAGTTTTTTCAGTAATTATTGATTAAATTTATTTTTATAAAATTAATGTGAGAAACAGCCCTATTTATGAAAACATAAATATTTTTCAATAATACATGGAAATTATCATTTTATTCAGATTTTCAAAAGATGTATGGTTTCCGCATTCATTAGTTGAGGGGTCACGATGGTCTAATATGTTAACAACATGTCTCAAGCCCTCCAAAAACCAACCCGAAATTTTCACTGCTACCAATGTGCTGTGTTAGGGTTGACTTTAATAACCGCGCGCTCTATATCACGCCATTGGTTACCACGCACATTAAAACTGCGAGATGTTAATAATATCGTCAATCATAGACGCGTGCCGTAGTGATTTATTAAGTGCAGTAACTGGTTCATTTAAAAGAACAGATAAATGTATTATATCCATTTAATTATATTTCATTTTATATATCATTAAATATATTTTTTTAATTGACATAAATTCTAATTCACTAATTTGATTTTAATGTAACGTTATGGGTTTTTAATTTTACTAAATATAAAGTATAACCTCGACTGTTTATTTACTACTGTATGCCTTAAAAATATGTAAAAAGTTGAAAAAATGAAAATCTCCTTGTAGTAAATGGTTTTACATTTCGAAAAGAAATAAATATTGCAACAAATACAATCTGGATATGTACTGAATATGATATGCAAAAATGCCGAGCTCGATGTCACACAGAAGATAAAAATATAGTAAAAATATCAGCTCGCAGTCATGTTCCAGATACAGCTAAAATTGATGCAAAAAATTCATACAGAGGATTAAAGAACGTGCAGTTTCTACACAAGAATTGACTCATCAGATTGTAGCGACTGTTACTAGTGGTGTGGGGACCGCAGTATTTAGATAACTTCCGCAATTCGCAACATAAAGCAGACGATCCGGAGAGTTCGTCGCTAGATAAGGGCACCTCTGCCAACTCCATTGAATTCAAAGGATCTTGAACTGCCAGACAACTTTAAGAAGACTTTGTCAGGCAATGATTTTCTTCCTTATGATAGTGGACAAGATCGACATCGAACTCTGATCTTTTCAACGATGTGAAATCTTGACCTGATGTCGCAGCGTTTTCATCGGTATTGCTAGGGTACTTTCAAGGTAACGCCACCGTTATTCGCTCAGATATATACCATTCATGCGGTGAAATACAGTAACGTCCTTTCGACTGTTTTCATTTTGATGTCAGAACGTACCACCAGCAGTTACATGCGGCCTCTGACAGAGCTCAAAATCCTGCACGCTAACTTGAGGCTACTTTCCATCATGACCGATTTTAAATCTGCTGCATTACTTGCCTTAAGGTGGGTTTTTCCGGATACGAAACAACGTGGATGTTTTTTTCATTTGAGCCAGTGTATCTGGTGACGTTTACAGAAGTCGATGGCTACAACATAAAATACACAATTAACCCGAAGTTCGCACTATCAATTAAACAGCTTGCAGCACTTGCCTTCGTCTTAACCGTTGATATCGTACAAGCATTTGATGACCTCGTGGATTCGACCTTCTTCCTGAAAAATGAATTAATTTGGGATCTTTTGAACTATTTTGAAGACACCAGGATAGGAAGACCTGCAAGACGAGACGATAGAAGTGACCCAACATTTAGCCATTTATTGTGGAATTGTTATGATGATGTTCTATATGATATTCCAAAGACTAACAATGCAGTCGAGGGATGGCACAGAGGATTCAGCGAGCTTGTTGGTGCCAGCCATCCATCAATCTGGAAACTCATTGAAGGGTTGTGCAAAGAACAGAGTATGAACGAGATGACAATTGAACAGTATATTGCTGGTTAACAACCCACGCCAAGTAGACGAATAAACAGAGATACAGCAGCCAGAATAAAATTTATCGTCGATGATTACGTTAATCGTCCATTATTATATTATTTTGCACATAATTTAAATTTACAAGTTTAGTTGTTTATAAATATTATTTGTGTTTATAAATATATATATATATATATATATATATATATATATCACGAAGCCATTTATCAAACTTTCAGTTTTATTTGAGAAATATAGGAAATATTTGAGTATTAGTCAAAACTTTTTTCATTTTTATTTGATAATTATTTAAAACTAACATTTTCTACATATTTAATTCAAATTCTCTACAAAAACATGGAAATTTTTTGGTTTTTACTATAATTCAAACACATTTTCTTGGTCAATTTCATTAAGTAGTAGAAAAAAATTCTATTAAACATAAATGTTTTACATAACATAAATAATTTCTAGATGTGGTAAACTTGAGTTTTAAACATTTATAGAATGTATAGGTTACATGTGTATTGTAATGAATAATTTTCTCGATAAATAGCACAGGTAATTTTGTTGCAAATTTTTAAGTAATTTATATCGTAAAATTACGAAGCAGAGATCATATTTTCTCATTAATTGATTGCTCAAATAAATGAGAAAATCAATAAAATTTATCAGTCAACAATAAAAAACGTATTTCTAGATGATGATCATAAAATTTGCAAGTATGCCACACTGAGAATTCTTTTAAAACTCTGTAAATATTACTCTAAATGAAAATAATTTTTTTGTCATCGATATCCATGAAATCAATAACGTAATTGCTGTATCCTTATCTCAAAGATTTTAAATATTAAACAGTAAAATCAATTAAAATTTTCTAAAACTTTCTAAGTTTCAATAATTTATCCCTAAACAATTTTAAAAGATCTACTTATATCCTAAAAGTATACCTTAAAAGGTTTTATTTATTTTCAATAAATACAATCTTTATTAAATAAGTTTCAATTTTTAAACAAAACATAAAATTAACATTATCATTAAACTAGTTAAAATCTATAAGTAATATTTAATCCTAATTTTCATAAAAATATATATTTCATAGGCATTTGATTCATTAATTATCAGATAATACATGGAAATAACAGGTCATCAACATAAAATTTTATATATCATTCTAAATTATCAGATAAACCCTATTTTTCAACTTGTTATGAAACTAAGCTTTTATTCAAAATAATTCATAGTTAAATCTAGTAAAATTATCAAAAAAATCAATCGCTTTTAAAATAAATTTACCATCATTTCTTCAATAATCTGCTTTAAAACCATAAAATCCTAAAAAATCCATAAAATTTCTTATATCCAAAAAATGTCAACAGAAAAATATTCTCAAAAAATGATTAAAAGTTACTAAAATACTTCATAAAACATTATATTTTCAGCATTTAACATTATCATCAAATTCTTTTAAAAGCTCTAATTGATTTGCATAGTCCTAGTTGTAAGTTTAATATCTTCCATTTCAAAATTCGAAATTCCGCAATAGTCAATTTATTATTAAAACAACCGATATTTATTAATATCGTAACTGCCCTAAAATTATATATTTTATCGATTACAACCTTATTTCTTAAACGTTCTACTTAAATCTATTTAATTAAATTTTCATTGAAAATAGCATGTCAATCCTTACCTTTACATTTATTTGACATTTTTCATGAAATTTTAAAATGTTAATTAGTAGACAATGTACTCACTAATGCGAATTTTGTCGAATAATTATGAATACTTGTGTGAAAGTACATTAAGTGACTAAAAATTGTTGCAATTATTAAAAAAATTGGGAAAGCTAAAGATTACCGCTAAATATCAACTGAAAAATTGATACATTGAAGATACTCTTACAAGAATATTATACTTGGTAATGAGAAATGGAGAAAGAAAACATTCATTGAAAAGTGGAAAACATGAATTGAAGATGGTAAAAATTCATTCAATCGAGAATTGATTATTTATTATAGGAAATAAGGTAGATGTACTCAATAAATAGGCGAAATATCACTTAGAGATACATAGAAAGAAATATACTTAAGAAATATTTAGTGAGAATGAATTGTTCTTTAAAAGCCGGTGAATTACACTTACTAATATATTAAAAGGTTATTAGCGATAGAATAGATTTCATCTGTTAATTATATTTAACGGGAATATGGTAATACTAAAATTTCGAGAGGGAAAAAGTATAGTAATAATAATAATCAATAAAAATATTAAATTTGTGAGATATTATAATTATTAATATTAATAATAATAATAATAATAATATAATAGTAATAATAATATTAATAATATTAATAATATTAATAATATTATTAAAAGAATAATAATAAAAGTTCTTATTAAATGTCCCTTACATATATGCAAGCACACAGTCAATGGGATAGAAAATATTTGTTTAACGAAGAAAGTAGCGATTCTAGCGCAACTTTAATAAAGACATTTGTAAATATAACTATGAAATTAAATTGGTGACAGTGTTAAGTTTTTGAAAATAATAATAATTATATTTGAAATAAAAAATTTTTTAAATTTGACTATGTTGAAAATTTACTTTTAAAAAAAAGAGGTATTTATTTGATTTCTTGAACTTTCGAAAAATTCTACATAAGGGTTGGCTCTGAAAAAAATTTTAAATTTTTAAAGTCCAAAAAGCTTTTTGTTTAAATTTTACTTAGTAAAAATTTCGACTAAGTTGAAAATTTACTTATGAACAAAAACTTTTAAGAGGAGGGCTATTTTATTTTATTTCTCGAACTTTCAAAAAATTCTTGAGAGGGGTGGGGGGTCTCTAAAAAACCGATGATTTTTGTTGTACAACCTATATCACATTTGTTGATATGACTTTGGTTTGTGTTTTAGCAGACGACGAAACCTGTGCAATATTCAAGTCTTCAAGAATTTGTTTCAGTACTGATATTGTAAAGATGAATGTGAAGCTCATATGATGTTTGATTGCGTTGAAACGGTGACGTTGCTTCAGCAGCCGCGACTTTAAATATGTATTATTCCTTATAAAAAGATTATGAATTTTTTTAAGGTTTTTCTTTTACTGTTATTTTATCTTACAATACGTAAATTTGAAAATATTTTTCTTAAACAACTATATAAATTTCGTCATTTTTGGATCTCTTAATTGTGAAATATATTATAAAATTATATTGTATTTTTTAATTGCATTAAATTTTAATTAAATTTTGTGATTTTCATAACATTGAATTTATCAAAATATTTAGAAATATTGAAAAAATTGAAATTTTAACATCTGTAAATAATTTCTCTTAAAATTTCAATAATTTTCTAAAAAGAAATTTTGGAAAATTTTTAAATAGTATTGATTATCCTCGAAATATTTTATAAAATTTTATTAGTGAAAAAAATTATTTTCACTGTTTCTAAAGACTGCGTTAAAATAAGCGAATTCAATATGAGTAACGTTGGATTTTTTGTTTTAGATCAAGAGTACGCAGCCTATGGTCCATGAACTTTTACTTTGCGATTTCAGACTTACATTTCACATAAATGCATATCTTTTGATTTTGTACAATTATATCAATTTTAATATTGACTACCTTTGAATACCTCCACTCAACAATGATAGCTAGCACTAATATACTGGTGTATTTTACTATTTTTTATCCTGGAGTTTTGGTATCACTTAAAATATTTAAACGGAAATTTTCGGTTTTAAAGGATTTCATAGATCAGAACTTTACTAGCCAAAGATTTTATCTGAGATACCGGGGACCTCAAACCGTTACTCTACTTACAATTTTTATGTACATTTTTTGTGACCTATTAAAACAAATCAATAAATTATTAGTTCTATTTTAGATTAAAAATGTGGTAAGAGTTCAAAAGTTTTAAAAATTAAATTAATTAAAATTAAAAATTTTGGAATTAAAAAAATACTTTAGATCAAATGCTAAATTTGAAAATAATAGTCAAAAACGATAGCTTATAAAATTATTTATTTTATCATGGTATGCAAATGTACTTTGTTAGAATGCTTGAAGTTAAGGTGATTTAATAATTGATAAAATTCAACTCATAAATTAAGGGATTTGAGGAAATTTTTAAATAGAATTCATTTACGGATGGATGATAAGATTTTGTGAACTAGGTTTGGATTTATAATTTTATATCCTTACCTTCTAAATAATTCATTTTAGCAGCCTTTAGTGATGTTTTAAGTGACTTCGGCTGGAAATGATCTTTCTTTTTTTATTGAAAGGATCACAAAACACTTCAGCAGTGATCAATATTTAAATGTTATCTTTTGGACAAATGGATCTATATATTCTTGAGAAGGCATAGGCTTTTATATCAGAAAAATCCACATTTCTGTCAGAAAGATAAACGGAACTCAAATGACATCGGTTATCTTTTCAGTGGCTTAAATCACATCTACTGGTCGCAACGCTAAATTGAATGTTTAAATGGTCAATACTCTGGGCACAACTATACAAATAGGTAAGAAAAAACAAAACATGAGTTAGCACATAGAATTTATTTATTTAAAATAAAATGTGATTTGTTGGGCGAAAGTTCAAATGTATAATAAATATCAAAATAATACCTGATTCGAAGCTGGCATTCCTGATGCTAAATTCGTTCTCTAGGAACGGAATTTTGCTTTGATTAAATATTTTCTTGGAAATTTTATTCGTTCCTTTAAAAGAGATCACAGCGATTGGTGACAATTTCTCAAATTCTTTTTAAATATTTTTTTTACATTTATGTCAATAATTACAAAATAATGTAACCTCTATAAATATCCAGGGCCGTTTGAAAGTGTACAGGGGTCAAGTTAAAGTACCCGAAAACTGCCATGTCGGTATTCGATAAAGGAAAATCGGATAAAATTCCTAAAATACAAAAAGTCATTGCTATATGTTGAAAAGTTTTTTAAAATAAATTACCGATATTAACATTTGCCCCCCAGCATATAGACAAGTTAATCAGAATTATCTGAAGTCTCATTATAACAAAATGAGTTATCGTTGGAAATAATTATTTTATAATTATATATTCACTAGGCTAGCTTTGATTGGATTATTAAAATTTATAAAATATTATTTTGTTAATATTCCTATTCAATTTTATTTTGATTGTTTCATATTTATTTCTTGTGCTAATAGAAATTCATGAGGCAAAAATCACTGTTAAACTATTGTAAGATTTTTAAATTAATTGTTAATAAATATTTGATTAAAATGAATGGGCTTACTCGATCTAATACGACAACCACGAAAGTATACAGGTGTATGCACTCTAGAACAAAGGGATCTTGTGTAATAGTATGTTATGTAATAGTTTTAGTGAAACCCTTAAGCTTTTTTAGTTTTGTTTAAATCTATGGTTGTGTAATTTTCAAATGTTTAAATTATTTATTATGTCATTATTATATAATGTTATTTTACATAAATTCTTATTTTGTTTTAATGAACAATTATGTAATATCAAACTGTGTTTAAATCAATGATTATGTAACTTTGATAACATTTTAAAATTGGTGATTAGGTCATCGATTTTATTATTTTATCAACTTTTTTTCAATAGGTACCAAATTTAATGCTTGTTTTTATCTAACTGTTGGTGGGTTTCTGGGTGTTGATATTTTGAAACTATATGGTTGTTACCCAGATAACCCCATGCAAATATTCTTCGCTTACCACTCGGCACCCGTTGCTAAGCAGCGTTGGAACTGTGTTCGAGTGGATAGATCGTCCGCAAAAAGTGAGCGCTATTGCTAATGCTATAATTGACCGAATGATCCATGGGTTCAAATTTGAGCAGCGATCCGCCCTTATTTTACGGTTTATAAGAATATTATACTAACAATCGAACGACAATTCGCTTTTGTTTTACTATTTTCTATAAGTATTTTAATCATTTCGGAAAATTTGAGCAGCGTTCCGCCCTTATTTTACGCGTTCCACTTTTACTTTACTATTTTCAATAAGTATTTTAATTACTTCGGAAAATTTGAGCAGCGATCCGCCCATATTTTCCGTTTCAATTGACATAATTTATTTAATTCTTATTTAAAAACATTATTTTTCATGATTTTGGTCGTTCGGATTAATCTTTTTCCGATGGCTATTCATTTTAACTGTTGCAAAAATTTCGCAATTTTTCCCCACTACCCATTCCCTCTCTTTGTCCTTAAGATCTATGTATGTTCATTTCATAATTAATGAGTGCCCAATGGACTACTCGGTGTTAGAGATTTTGAGCCGATTATTATACAAAAGTTTTGTCGATTTTGCAGGAAACGGATGATGAAGGAGCAGCCAAAGGACTACTCATTTACCCTCCAATTTCCCATATATATGGATAATATTGACGTTCCAACTCCTGCGTTCCGCACGCCGGAGCCTTCACGGACACGAAATCATTGGCGATTGTACACGCACTTACACGATTTACGATAGTATGTTTTATTTTCTAACTTGCGTTATGTTTTGGCTGTGGGCCGAAAAAGGAGTAAATGAAAATTACCAGATCCATTGGGTAAAAGTCTCGAATGCATGAAACAATTTTCGGAAATTTGTAAACATATAATAGAAATTAATAATCCATAATTCATCCTATATTGTAAATTCGTAATAGCATAATTCAACATCAAAAATCATATATTGAAAATTAACAATTTGTATCATAATTTACCATTAACAATTCACAGCATAATCCATAAAAATTTGCAACATAATCCCTTAAAAATTCAAATCCATTGATAATCCATTAAAATTTCGTAACATAATTCCATTAATAATTCGTAATATAATAAAAATTCATCAAATATTCGTAACCTAATCTATCGATAATCCATCCATTAATAATTCGTAATGTAATCTAATAAAAATTAAAAATTCGTAACCTAATCCATTGATAATCCATTAAAATTTCCATCCATCAATAATCTAATAAAAATTTAATAAAAATTCGTAACCTAATCCATTGATAATCCATTAAAATTTTCATTGATAATCCATCCATTAATAATTCTAATAAAAATTCCAATCAATAAGTGTTATAGTGCGCACTAATACAACCGGTCTCCCAGTGAGACGGAAAATTGAAATTCTAACCAAGTTAGAAATAATACTGTCGAATAATATTTAGTTTAATTTTAGTTCTAGTACTTGTGCTTGTTAATTTGTGAAAACACGTCAGTATATATACCTACAATTTGGCCTTAACCTTGCGTGTTAATTTTATTGCGATTAAACAAAATTCGACCTTGAAATTATTTGTGTTATCTAAATTAAATTTTTATTTATTTCTTAATTTAAATTGGTAATTTATTTTTAACATTTTTAAATAAATTTATTCAGCTAAAAATATTTTATTTTTATTCATTTAATTCATTAATTTTTTCTTTTATATAAATGGTCATTTTACGGTCGAATTTTCTTGTTATTATTTTATTTTTTATGTAAATTTCGTGCGGTTCTTGATGCATTTTGTATTTATTTTATTTTACTTTTATTTTTTTAATTTTATATTTATTTATATTCTCTCAGATTTTAAAATGTTTAATTGGTATTGTATATTGTATTTTAAGTTATCTTGGTGTTGGGTTTTTGTGCTGTACTACTGATGCATTTAAACAATTCTCAAGGCTATTTGTCTGCTGGCCCAACACTGTTAAGTAACTACCATTTTGATCTTTGTTGGAAAATAAATTTTTAAGCACAACTTGTAACTTTTCATTTATAGTCTTAAAAAGACTAGACACATTTTCAGTGTAACAATGGAAAGACAGAATTTGATTCTTTACAAAGTGGCATTAATCGTTTTATGAAAACATCTTGTACATATCATTTTATACTATTTAGACTTTAAACATGTGTGTATCAAATTAGCAATGAAACTTGAAGATTGTGACTTTACTGGATTGGCTGATTTAACAATTGATATGGAATTGCATTACCCAAGAAATACGTCTGATACATTTGTACTGGTTGGACATCAACATCTTACTTGACAAATTTCATTTTCTTTGATTATTCATTATTTTTTTAATTTTACTAGTTTCTTTGAATACCATACTGAATTTTTTCAACAAAACCATTTTTACAATTACTCATTTTCAAAAAGTGTTGAGAATTTTGTCAATTTGTTCCCTTAACCCCATGTAGTTTAGTAACTTGGAGAATGGATTCAAAATTTGAGTCTTTTTTCCTAACAACAATAATTGAAATTACGATTCATAAACCCATGAAAGAAAAAAATTATATCTTAATAAAAAACTTTTGATTGAGATTTGTGTTTTTAAATTAAAATACTGGTTAAAAAGTTTTTGGTTGTTTAAGTGGTTTCTGTAAATTGGAGAAGTTTGAAAATATAAAATTTTAAATAGAGATTAGTTGTTTTGTTCAAAGTTTCTTTGTTTTATAGCAGATAAGTTTACAATGATTTGAAGAGATTTCTAATGATACTAATAGTCTTTGTAAATATTATATCAGATGGAAAAAGAATATCTCGTTTTTATATGATTTGGTAATGACTCATAATTTAACTTGGCCTAGTCTAACAGTTCAATGGATTATCTTCTCATTTCATTAGTGATTGTATGAAATGAATATAAATGCTTCGAATTCACACATTATGATGCTGAGGAAGATGAATTTTGAGGATATGGTTTAGTTACTGCTCATACAGATATTAGTATTAAAATTAATCGTGATGAATATATAAATCGGGCTAGATATCTACCTCAATGTTCTAACGTAATTGCAACTAGATCATCTAATGAAAATGTATATTTATTTGATTATACGAGACATCCAGCAAGCCAGATCAAAGTGGCAAATGTAAGTCTGATCTCATTCTTCAAGGACATTCTCAGGAAGATTTTGGATTTTCTTGGAATATCAAAAACGCTGGTGTATTACTTAGTTCTGCAATGGATGAAACAATTTAATTGTGGGATATTAATTGTACTCCAGAAAATAAAATGGAATTCTTCAAAATAGTGACTAAAATATCATTTCACATCTCTTTAATAGTTGGTGAATCAAATGTGTAAAGAAAGAAAATATTATACTTGTAAATTATATGCGTGTACATGAATTTTCTCTGTGAGTCATGAGTAATGGTTGTTTAAAGATGTTTTCTTTAAGTTTTAAATATATCCAATGTTTTTTAACTATTTAAAATTTATGTTTTATTTAACTGTTGTGTTATAATTGTGTATTTTCATTTAATATGTAAAAAATAACCCATTGTCAAATTATTATAATAATTTAATAGTAAAAAAATTAAATTTAAAATGAATAGCGAAAATAGCGAAATCGTTGCAACAGTTAAAATGAATAGCCATCGGAAAAAGATTAATCCGAACGACCAAAATCAGGAAAAATAATATTTTAAAATATATATAAGAATTAAAATAAATTATGTTCAATTGAGACGGAAAATATGGGCAGAACGCTGCGCAAATTTTCAGAAATAGTTAAAACATTTATCATAAAACGGTAAAATCAGTGCGGAACGCTGCTCAAATTTTCCGAATTAATTAAAATACTTATCGAAAATAGTAAAGTAAAAGTGGAATGATGTTCAATTGTTAGTATAATATTCTGATAAAACCGTAAAATAAGGGCGGTACGCTGCTCAAATTTCCCGAATCAATGGAAATACTTCATCGAAAACTGTAAAATAAGGATGGATTACAGCTAAATTTTTATATAAGCAAAATATATATATTTTTTTAAAGCTGAGGAATAAGGACGAATCCCTACTCAAAATTTTGATAATAATAATGATAATAGTAAGGATTATGGTAATTATAATAATAATAATAATAATAATAATGACAATAATAATGAGGATAATAATAATAATAATGATCATGGTACTTATAATAATAATTATAATAACTATGATAATTATAATAATAATAATAATAATAATAATAATAATAATAATAATAATTATAATTATAATAATAATAATAATAATAATAATAATGGCAATAATAATGAGGATAATAATAATAATAAGAATGATCATGGTACTTATAATAATAATGATAATAATTATGATAATAATAATAGTAATAATAATAATAGTAGTTGCTCAAATTGTCTGAATCAATGAAAATACTTTGTCGAAAACTGTAAAATAAGGGTGGATTACGGCTAAAATTTTATATAAGTAAAACATTTTTTTTAAAGCTGAAGAATAAGGACGAATCCCTACAAAAAATTGATAATAATAATGATAATAGTAAGGATAGTGGTAAAAATAACAATAATAATAATAATAATAATAATAATAATAATGTGGGGTTCATGGTCTGATTAACCTTGACTTTGACCCCAGATGTAACTTATTCTTTACCCCCCAATGGTTACCCGTCGCTAAGCAACGTTGGTGATGTAACCACTGGTTTTGAGATCGCCAAAGGTGAGCGCCCTATAGGAACTGCTCTGGCCCGACCTCAAACTGGGTTCAACGCACTACCGTTAGAAGGCTTGTGTGCGCTTTTATTTGCTCTGGTCCCTTTCTTGTATAACTAACTTATCTCATTCTACCAACTAAATCTTAAAAATGTTTGATTTTTATTCTAGCTCGTGTTGACGTCACACTTATTAAGAAAATTAAAAACTTGGAAAACAACATTTATTAACCATCAAATCAAATCGCCTTTTCTTTTTCGTGTTGAGCGGCCCGACGCTTGGCGCGTTCATTTCTTCCTGGCCGATGCCTGATTGACTTATCTATAGGGTTAGCGACCACTGTGGATTCTTTATAAGCCAACTGGGCTGGCGCAAAGACCAATGTGTAGGTTACCGCGTTGCCTTCCTGGCACGCCGATAACGCTACCTCTAAGCCCCGAATCTGCGTTTTCAGGCTATGATTAAGGTGTTTTTCTTCGGTCCAGCCTCGTTGGGCGGCCGCCACCTTCTGTTAAAGGGTCTTTACTTTCTTGGGCTCTATTCAAGTGGATCGTATCTGTTGGACTTCAGCGGTCAATTGCATCATTTGTCGAAGTAGATTTTCGTTTGAATTCTGGGTCTTGTCTAGTTCCTTTTGTAAGACTTGCCTTGAAAGCATATCTACAAGAAAAAAAAATTCATCATCAACTACACTCTCTACGTCAGAATTCCCATAGTTCATTAAGTTTTCCTATGATCAGGGCTTATAATATAATCTTGTGTAAATGATGAAAAGAAAGGAAAAACACAGTAAAGACTAATATTTATTTTTCCACTTCTCCTGGGTGGTTCCTGAGCATATGGGTGCTCTCGATTGTCATTGTAATTCCTCTCTCCGTCCTGCATCTCCTTTGTAAGAATTTTTCGTGGGACCACCACGTTCATCTCGGTGGAGCTTTCATTCAGACAAGGGTCGTCTAGATTTTAAGATGTGTTGTACGGCGGAGCGTATCCGTCCGTGCTCGGGATAGTGCCGGTAGCGATCGCCTCATTTATTTCTGCCAGGTAACGTTGAGCTCGTTCCACTTGTTTGTTGGTCTGGCGTTGTTGTTCTTCCAAAAGCGCCAATAAGTATTCTGCTTGCCCTCGGATCTCTCGGGCGGGATTTCGGCTTGGTTCACTCTTTATAGCAATATAGGGAAGATCGATTTCTTCATGTTCTCGTTGAATACCTGCGCGGGATTCTCTTATGGGCGAGATTGAGAACCCCGCGTCCCACATGGCCTGACGACATGTGGCGGCAGAATGTGCGGGAAATCGCACTGTGACGCGAGATGCGTCAATCCAAGAATTGTCTAAAAAAAATTGGATAGAAATTATTACCGTACCTAGCGAATACTTAATCATTTTAAAGGTGTATTTCATTTGGAGTCGTCATTTAGAGAACAGAGCGGACAATCGCGGTGTCAAGTTGTGACGTCGGAGGGTCAAATAGATGATTATAGGACGTGAAGGGGGCTTGCACGGCATTCGACTAAATCGACATGGGATAGTTAGGCTGTTTGTAGGTAATTTTCTTTCTGGGCACGGTAGTATTATTAGGCGGGCGGATGTCGTTAGTCTTATGAGTGGCATTATTGCATTGCTTCCACTCTTCATGGAAAACTTGTCCTAAATTGATTTTTCATCCTACTGTCAGTTTGTAATATCACCACTTTGTCAATTTGTTGTACTAATTTTTTCAAGACGTGAATTAAGACATCTTGATCCTGTAGGGAGTGTGTTTGAGGCTCCATAGAATTTCATCCTTAATGAATGAAAAGGCTTATCCGCGGAATGTCGTTGTGGTAATGGCATACATGAGGGCGATATGAATGGTGTAATGAACATGTTTGTCTCGAATGAGATTAGTTGCGCAAAATTTCAACGCTACATTATAACGAACTGAACTCGCACATCCTGCGTTATATGAAGATGAATTCAAATTAGGATCGTACATATATTTATTTGGGTTCTTTATAAGGCATAAACTACTACAATTAAATTTATTAAGCAGAGGCATAATGTTCCTTGACAGGATTAATTTTGTCCGTGGTTGATGAATAAATTGTTCGTATTTGGGTAGCTGGCAATCAATCTATGTTGGTCGCGCGGTCCTCATGTAAACAAAATATTAACAAATTATTTATTATCGCTTAATGCTTACTGTCATGATCTCTCCGATCTCCGTGGTTAGAATTTCTAAGATTGTTATCGGGTCATTCCTGATTTGTCTGTTCGTCCGGATAATACATATTTGTAAAAAAAAGATCATTATTGTCAGGTTCGGATGTATATATTCTCGATTAATGCCACGTCATGCGAGAAGAGGGTGACATACAGTGACAATAACTGTGGTTAGATTTAATTTTGTGCCCTGCACTTAAAATCCTAGTTAGTTTGATTTTCAATCTATTGATTTCTTTGAATTGATCGTCGATATGTATTTTTATACCGGGTGCAGAAAAAATGTTTGGTGTGTCTGTTATGTATTGACTATTAGCATTTATTATTTTCATTTGGCTAGAATTTTCCGTGATGTTTTTATCTTCCCGGAAATTTGGTTCTTCTATTAAAATTGCTCTCATGTTCGGTAATTTGGGTGCTATGTTGATAATAATTTTATTATTTCAATCTCACAGGTGGCTTGTCGTTACTGCGGTTCGAGGCAGAGATGAAACTGCCGCTCTCTATCTGAAAGTATTTCCTTTAACAAGAATTCATTTCCTCGGAATATTCCCTACCAGTAGAATGATAGTTCATTCAATAGATGTCTAGCGTCGGTGGTATGGATCATGGTCTCGTAGTTTTGTTGAATATTATTATTCTCTAACTTCACTGTTCTTATTTATTTATTGGACAATTTCAGTGTAGCTGCTACTTAAACAATAATTGATCTCACTGGGATCTGCTGTCACGTCATATTAGTTTTAGGAATTTCGTCGCCGGCGACAGACTCCTTACATGATTCTTCAACGCACGCTTCATCGTGGTGAGAGTCTTGTGTTCATTTGAATTCCGAATTAGTAACTATCTTGTTGTCAAAAATATGGTAATGATGATATTTAGTGCGTCTTATACCGTTAAATTAACTCATATTACAATATCAATACCCATTCTCATCAAGATCAGTCTCTTATTTCCAAATTTTTGGAGTTCATGAACTAATTTTTGTGTGGGGATCGATACTCGTTACATAATTATCTAATGGTTTCTCCATTCAGGGTCTTTATTATTTATCTGTATTGTCAATTTTAATATAATTATTTGTCGTATTTTTATTTCGCTAAATCCTCTAGATTTCTCGTTTTTATCTTAATTAAATTATGGTCAGTTCATTTATTAATTTAGGTTGGATTCCTAAAACTGTTTATAATATCCTCTGGGAGTAAGATCATTTAGTTCATTATTGGTGGGATCTTTACGCTAGTTCGGCGAAAGGCTATAGCTATTAAAATTTGTCTATCGTTAATACGGGTCAGATTTTAGGTCGTTAATACGGGTTGATTTTTAACACTCGTTTAACTGATAACTTCACCCTATCATTATTTATGACAATTTATCCTTGTGGTATCGATTCACTGATATTAACGCTCATTCGACCACCAAGGTTTTGCATATTAATTTTAGGATATTACCGGTTGGCTTTACTGATATTTTTATTTAATTATTAAAGACATGATCATAGCAACGATTTTTTTATACCCGTTCCCATTATTCCCATTCAATTTGACCTTAAGATCGTTTTGTGTTCATGTTAGAATATTAGGAGTGCCTACTGGACTACTCGGTGTGATGATTTTTAGCCGACAGTCATTTATCATTTTAGGTCGAATTTTTAGGAAATGGAATGCGGGGGGTAGCCAAAAGACTACCTCACCACTTTCCAATTTCCCCTATAACGGACAATATTGACGTTCCAGCTACTGCGTTCTCACGCCGTAGCCTTCACGGGCACAAACTATTGGCGGACTTACACCGCACTTACACAGTTTGGTTGGAGTGTGTGTATTTTATTGACTTGCGGTGATGTGTCGACTGTGGGCCGGAAAAAATTTCGACATGAGTTTTTCTAGATCAAGCATTTATTGAAATATAATTGGCATAAATACACGTTCATAATTGGCATACATGGTTCTATACATTTCACATACAAACCTTTCCCCACGCCGACGCCTCAAACAGAGCTCATATGAGGTTGTCCGGGCGCGACGTGGAGAAAGTTTTTGAACATTTCTTCACTCACATTGAAAATATTTATTGATACTGACTAACACTGACTATTCAAGTTTGCAAAAACTGATTAAGACTCAATCTTTCAAGACTACTTTCAGAAAACTGATTAAAACTGGTTAAACAGAGTAAAACTGGTTATACAAAGTAAAACTGCTTAAGACTGGTTAAAATTATGTGAAAATGAATCGGTATATATACCTATTGTATGACCCTAACCTTGCGTGTTAAATTTGATTTAGTTAAACAAAATTTGACCTTGTGATTTTCTAGTATATTCTAATCCTAATTTTATTATTTTTGTAATTTAATTTGACAATTTTATTTTTAATTTTTTAATTGAATTGTTTCCAATTCCAATTATTTAATTTTTGTTCCATTTTTATGGATTTTCGCAATTTTTGGTAAATTGTCAAATTTCGGTCAAATTTTTATGTTCTCGTGTTATTTTTATGTTTATTTCGTGCGGATCTTGTTGCACTTTGTTATTATTTTAATTTACTTTTATGTTTCTCGATTTTATATTTTATAGTTTTCTCTCTCTTATTTTAGCATGGTTAGTTGGTGTTTTATGGGTCCGATTTAAAATCTGCATGTTGTATTTGCGTGTGTATTACCGATTCATTTAAACAAACTTGTGTCTTGGCCCAATAATAATAATAATAATAATACTAATAATAATAATAATAAATATAATGTTAATGGTAGTAATAAGAATAAGAATAATAGTAATAGCAGTGATAATGGATTAGAATAATACATAAAATAGTAACAATGATAATACTAGTAACAATAATAGGGAACATAGTAGTTATAATAGGGATAAGGGTAAGATAGATACTTTGGATATTTAACATAACAAAGGATGTACAGGCCATAGAATAATCATATGAAGGACCACGATAAGAAGGACTAAGCGAATGGACATAAAGATAGATGATATGAGAGTATAGGTTAAGATTTGAAGGAGATAGGAGAATAATGGGACCTAAAAATCGAAATCGAGCATAGGCCTTCTATCGGCAGCTTGTTGGACCCATGGATCGTTCGGTCAATTATAGCATTAGCAATAACGCTCACTTTTTGAGGATGATACACCCACCTCGAACACAGTTCCAACTTGCTTAGCAATGGGTGCCGAGTGGTAAGCGAAAAATATTTATATTGGGTTGTCTGGGTAACAACCATATAGTTTCAAAATATCAACACTCAGAAACCCCACCAATTAAAATTGTTATAACCTCATTCAAAACACATACTGATGATTTACATTTGTCTCAAGTGACGTTGGTGGTGTGCAGTTAAGTGAAACCCGTAAAGAAAGCTAATAATTCAAAGGGTTTATTGAGTTACACATTCCATTGGTTCGAGGTACCAATAGAAAATACATTAAAAAATGTTTATCTCCTTTACAACTTTTCCAACTTTAATTCAAAAAGTATCAATTTTATTTCATAAAGTATCAATTTTAATTCAGAAATTATCAATTGTAATTCAGAAAGTATCCATTAAAATCTCAGCTGTATATAACGTGTCTCTATACAAATCCACTGTATATTTTCTTAAATATACTTACACGTGTCTAACATAGTAACACATGAATTATTTAAATTATTATTTTATTAGATAAATTCATGTGTTACTATGTTATACATGTGCAAGTACATTTAATAAAATATACAGTGTATTTAAATAGCCACTCGCTATATATAGCTGAGATTTTAATTAATGATTTCTGAATTACAATTCACACTTTCTGAATTAAACTTGGACAAGGTGTAAACCCTTGACATCTTTTCATATCTAAATTTTCATAAAATAACGATTTCTTCTACATATTCATTTCCCAACTAACAAAGAAAATAAATACGTTAAACAAATGAATTAAAAAGATAAAAATAAAGTGCTCAATTTTCATGCATCCACACTACTTTACATATTAATTTTAATGTTAAGAAATGATGAGGTAAAACACTAATCTATTTTCGATATTAATACATTCAAAAAACCAAGAATTTTAAAAGAATTGTGAAGCCAAGATTTGTCCACCAGAAAAAATCTTATTTTTAAGGTTTGTGTCTCACTATCCTTCTATAGCGGGCGTCTAGTCAGTTGATTTTTATCTTGGGTCATACACATTCTCTAGAAGTGTCAGTGACCATTGAGGCTAGGACCTCTAAAACCTGGCTAGTTCCGATTGCATGAGGAAAAGAAGTGGAGAACAAAATGACACTGCATAACGGAGGTTTTACTGTGTTTTTCTCCAGGATGGTTGAGATGAGGTCAATTGGGTGAATATAATACACCAGATTCTTTTCCAGATCATATTTTTGAAGCGGCTTCTGAAGGTGTTTCTTTTGATGGATCTTTCCACACACACACAAAATAAGTAGGTCAAATACATATACATATTTTCAAAATAGTTTTATTTAATATATAAGTAGGGCATGGCTATTTATTTTAAAAAATAATTAGGTTGAAAACACGCACACATTGTAATATGTAGCCATTTTACTAAATAAGTAGGTCAAACACATACATTTATAAAACATCGTAATACATCAAGGGACATTAAATTGAACCTGAATAGACGTTATAACGCATCTTAGAAATTCAATCAAAAAATTAACAAATAATAAATGTGTTTGTCAAAACCAAAATTCGTAATGTATAAGACCTGGACATTAGATATGACCTTATAATATAGCAGAGTAAAAACATTTCACGAGAAGAAAAATACCTTGGTTCACAAAATTTCTATAATAAAAATACTAATAAATTAGAAATTCGTCGAAATTTGTAAGTTTATATTTAAAATTTAATTAAACTATAAAAATTATCACAGAATATCAAATGCCGATAAAAAATGAGTTATTGAAGTTATGAAAGACATTGGTGGATACTGACGAAATGATGGGATGAATGCAGTGAATGATGATTTTAATATGATATGAATATTTATTTGCACTGAGTTCTTTGTTATACTCAAATAGACGCTACATAAAGTTGATGCCACACTTTTCCTCAAACATCTATGTGATGGTAACTTCAAGATTATCTCTACTCGGCCAAAACAAGAGAAGGATAGTGTATAATTACCAAGTTTAGCGATCAAGTAAGAGCAACGAATAAATATGGCTTGCCTCATTCGTAAGGAGGCTGAAGAGGACCTTATTAGGCTGCCATGAGATTAATTTGAATCAGCCAAAAAATGGAACCTAAAGAAATACCAATTTTGGACACGGTATTCCGTATTGTATCGATCAACGAATCCGCAGTTGTGCTAATGGAAACTCCACCAAATTCTGAGGTACCGACATCCTTACTCCATATTTTACAGAGAATATGCTAACTTACTCAGGGCGATACTAACAATCACCAGTACTGAATTCAATATCGACCCCAACATTGATGTTTTATTACATTTATATGAAAATAAATTTGTAATACTTATGTTGGGTTATTATGATTGAAAGTCGGTTCCCTCTGGCTCCTCGTGTCCTTTTCAAATCAAATATACAAACCCAACACAGAATAATTTTATTTGCACTTTACCACAGTTACAACTCAATCCGATTTATTTCAATGTTTCGTAATTACAATTTTACTGACTTATTCGCACCCTTCAACCACCGAATAAATTTGATTATCTTAAGGTAGGTTATCCAATAGATAATCACTATTTCTGATAGATAACGTTTGACTTTACTTGGGTTTAGACTCTTTTACTGACCTGACTAGATTACTCGTTTGCTTCAACCACTGGCCATTTCATGTTTTTCCCTTTTTCTTTTATACTCCTGCTCAGACTGTTTTCAGACAATTGTCAACAACGTTTGCAACATTACTAAATTACAAATTAGGAAATAATTACCTCTCCATAGATCAGTGGCGCCCATTTAATATTGTTTAGGCCAATTTACCCTTTTATATTATTCCGTCTACACGCCGGGTTTTCCTCATCTCTCGGGTTTCTCATGGCCTCGGACTTCCCATTGACTCGGGCTTCCCATTCGTTTAATTAATTTCTTTTTTTGTCTTATATTATTTTCTAGGGACCCCTCACTAAATTTTTATTATTATTTCTGGACTCGTTTCTCAATTTGGCGTTCAACCATACCAATTTCCCCCGATCAATACTACTTTCGAATTTCTGTAAATTTTTTTAATTTATGCTGCACTTTTATCATTTTGGTGTTTTATTGATTTTACTGTGCTTTTTTGTAATACCCCAACACTTATAATAAATTATTATGAGGTTGTGTGAACTTGTTTGTGTATTTTCCACAATGCATGGTCGACAAAGGAATGTATGCTTACTTAAATAAGTAGTAGATACTGTTTATAATCAAGGGTAAAATGTTACAATTCTAGTCTGAATTGATGGTTCTGGAAAAGTAAGGGATGATAAAATTCACTAAATTAACTTTAGTGAGAGTCATACCATTAACATCTATAACAGCTAAACTCAGTTATAATTAATTGTAAAATTTATCGCTTTAGAAGCATAGAAAGCAATAGATCAAGAGATCAATCGATTTAATATTAAATTAAAAACTAATTATCGCTTTTTCAAATATTTTTATTTTTCTATTACATCAACTTTTAACTTAACAAAGCAAATAACGATATTACATGGATCATTTTGGGCTGTAGCTCTGGTTTTCCATTGCAAGCTTGCTACTTTAGTAGTTGAATCATTTGGTGTAACTTCTTAATTGCTTCTGGGCAAAGCCAATTCGCTTTTAGTATACGATAGGGTCATTTTAGACTTTGTGCTCCATAATTCTGTGGCTTGGATGTCTTTTAGGCTTTCGCTATATTTTTGGAAATGCTCAATGAATTTATCTACTAAATGAGATTCTTAATACGGTTCTTATTCATCGCCTAAAAATACTTTTTAAATGTGTTGCGAAAAATATTTTTCATTTCTGCTCATGGTTTTGTGCGATTTTTTATGCGTTTTCTTTTATGAGTTTCCTATCCATCACATAAAAACATATTTCAGTGAATAAGAAACAAAAATAATTAGCTTTTATTGTTAAATTTTAAAATAATTTAATAATTAAAATTAAATTCGTTCACATAGGATTTCATATTTTGCATTTATGCTTCTAATATAATTAAAAAAGATAAATTAAATTCTAAAAACATATTTTAAGTGAAAATAAATAAATTATTTTAACATTTATTCATATAAATAATTTCCCAAAGATTGTTCCGAATGTGTATATTTATTTATAAAATTATTTCTTTTCTCGTTCACTTTGTTTGATTTATATTTTGTTTTAAAAATACGATTAAATAATGAATTTAATTTTTATTTAATTAATTATGGACTCATTAGTTGCTGATGACTCTAAATTTCATTTTGCAATCAATGACTTATTAGAAAAACAAATTGGTGTAGCAACATTACCATTCCCAAAAATGGACAGTAATAGTTTTATTTAATATATTAAATTTGATGATTTTGTAAAATATCTGTTGGCTTTAAAGTTTTTTTTTTAATAGAATGCAAGGCACCAGTTTGCAATTGGTACTTAGCAGGAACATGTGAACTTGATGATCTTTGCCCCCATAGGCATATGAACGATCGCTCAAATACAGTATGTAAGCACTATTTAAACGGTCTATGTAAAAAAGGAGACAGTTGCGAATTCCTCCATATGTATGATATGAGTAAAATGCCCGATTGTTATTTTTTCACAAAATATGGTGAATGTCAAAACGAAAGCTGTGCATATACTCATAATAGAGTTGAAATCCCGAATTGTCCATGGTACGATCGTGGATTTTGTAATTATGGTAGTTTTTATTTTCGAATTTCTTCTTTATCCCTATTTAAAATAAGGCCCCGCCTGTAAATTATTGCACGAATGGAAAATTGCTTGCAAAAACTACATTAATGGTTTCTGTCCCGATGGACCGGAATGTAAATATGCCCATCCTAAATGGTTACCCTTGCCCACTGAAAATAGAGAATCTCATAGACAAACTTGGATTTGTCGACATTGCAATGAACCTGGACATAAAATCCAGTTTTGTCGGAAATTATCAGAAGTTGACAGAGAACGAATTAGAAATCAATTGCAAATTAAAAATGGAAATCCGCAGTTTAATGGATTTTCTAAAATGGATTGCAATGATCAATTTGGAGGACCCAAAAAGCGGGGTCCTCTAAAACCATTAAATGAAATTACTTGTTACAAATGCGGCGAAAAGGGCCATTATGCCAATAATTGTAAAAAGAGCAACTTTAATTTCCTAAGAAATCACGAATAATAATTTATAATAACAAATATTTTATATATTTCTATTACGAATTATATAGCTATTTCGTTTTATATATTTCTTTGAATCTATTTTTATATGAAATAAAATTTGTAATATAAATTTGTCTTTTGATTTAATAAATTTTTTCCTATATTAAATTCCGTTTTAAGGTTGACAATTTTAGTTTTTTAATATTGAGCGTGTTCGCTGTCAAACCCGAATTTATTCCTGGATTTTTATTGCTAGAATTCGCTTTGAGATTGTTTGATTGGAACTCATTTGAAAGGGTGGAAAGATTGAAAATAATCGATTATGGATATCCCTGGAAAGAGGGTTCCAAGTTAATAGAACGACACCAGAGCGCATTTGTTGGAAAAAATATACGATGCTTGTTTATTAAGAAGGAAATTTCGACAAAGGGAGACTTAAAAAATTTAATATTTTGGGATGTTTTTAACATTGCTCGATAACTGACAACTGGTGGGTTACGGGGTTTTATTACTTGTTTGAATTAACCTGTGGTTGCCCCAGTAACGCCATACAAAATAATTCTAACCGCCACTTGGCACCCGTCGCTAGGCAACGTTGGAAATGTGTTCAAGTGGCGGGTTGTCCGCAAAAATTGAGTATTATTGCTAGTACTGTAATTGCTCGGACAACCCTCGGGTTCACGAGCTGTCGATGGAAGACCTATGCTCGCTTAGCTCTGTCCCACGTGTAAGAAAAATTCATGATCGAATATGGAGAGATGGTTAGAAACTGCGATGCGAGTATCCATAATAACACATGTACGTAAGTGCATCCAAGAAATAATCTAACTATCAGTACGACTACTTTATTGAATTCAATAAAAACATACAGTTATCAAGGGTCAAATGGATGGTTTTGGGAATTGAGCTGCTCGGCGTCGGGCACGTTCTTTGCGTCCCGGCCGACGATTATTTGATTGAGTGGTGGACTGATCTGCTGGTTGAGGATTCTTCTGCGCTATCTGGGACGGGGCGAAGACGAGCGGGTATGTTACCGCTTCCCCCTCCCGACAGACTGCCAAGGCGACTTCTAGCCCTCGTATTTGAGTGCGCAGGCTCTGATTGAGCTGTCGCTCTTCCGCCCAACCTTTCTGTGCTGCAGTTAGTCTGAGGAATAACTTTTTCGGATCCGACCAAGTCGCTTTGATCTGCTGGACTTCTTTGGTCATCTGGAGTATTTGGTGGAGGAGGTCCGCATTTGCGTTTCTTACACGGTCTAGTTCTTCTTGCAGAATTTGGATGGTGGCCATAGCTATAATGGATAAGTTCGTTAAATTTGACTCTGATAATTTATATAATTCATAGTTATAATTATCACAAACATATCGATTAAGACGGGTATTCTCAGGCAAACGGTCAAACGCAAAGACAGGGTACGAACATTTCTTTTTCAACAACAAAAAAAAATCAAAGCTAGTTCATATTTATCGTTAGTGTTTCGGGATTACTATTTTCTGGGGAACGGCTCCATTCGGCTCTTCTTTGGAGGAACCACGGGGTATGGACGTCGGGTATCGCGGACTGGGCGAGGTGGGTAGGCTTCTGCAATCCGCCCGGCGAGGATGTGTTCTTCTACGTTTGCGAGGTACATCCTCGCCTTAACCACCTGTAGATCCACCTGTTCCTGCACCCGTTCCCATTGGGTGAGGAGATTTCGTGCATGGATATATGATTCCGCTGCTGGGTATTGTTGTCCGGCGAGTCCGCATGGGTCGCTGTTTAGGCCCAGTATCCTCCAAGTGGTGGGATACGGCCTCTGTTGTCGAATTTCCTTGAGGATTTCTGCTTTTGGGGGTGATTCCTTCCGACATCGTTCCTCGGGCATTCGAGTGTCAGTCCATTCGGTCGGCATATTCTAAAAATGCATCAAAATCAGTTACTGGCGTATGGGGATGAAAAAACAGTTTATTTAAATAGTTCGCTCGGATTGTGTACTAGACTCACTAACGACCAGGTTATTATCATTGGGTCTATCACAAGTTAAACTTATCGACTGCTAATTATTACTACAATCTTGTGCAGATTTAATGGGCTGTGCATCTCGGAGTCCTTGGGAAAATTATTGAGTTGACAAACCTTTCATCATGGCACTCCTATGTATTCTCTTTCAATGGTTGTGCTAATTATAAGAAGTTAAGGATTGTATTACGACCGAGCTGAACTCTATGATCTATTGGGTATCACCGTTTATCAAGTTAATGATAATATCAAGGTGTTATTAGGAATCATTTGGAAGTTATAACTGCCTAGCATCGACTTTAATCAATAATAAGTTACCGTTTAGGGCCAATATTTATTTAAAAATGCAATCTTTAAAAGTCTATAAGGTACTAAGCGTTGTTATTCATCTGCGGGTAGTTGGGATTCGTTGGGCATATAATGTTATTTGGTCTCGACTCAAGAGTGCTGGCTATTTTAGGGTCGCGGTCTATATGAGGTCAATATCGATTAAAGTGCGAAATTTCTTAAATTTCTTAATATATAATATTAGCTAAGTTGACTTTAATATTTACAATTGCGTATGATCGACTATAATTTAATAAATTTCGCATTTTCCAAACAGGATATCCACCTTCGCGAACGCTTTCAATCAGTGTGGGGTATCCGTTTCCTCTATGATTATTAGCGGTTGGTGCCATCCACAAGGTCAACGGAAGATCTACGATCACGCAGATTCGCATTTTCCGGTCTAATCGCCTAACACTGCAGGTATATGTTAACATTAGTTGTTAATATCGCATCCTGTTTATTTTACTTACAGATCATTTTGATTCGAAATATTAAGATAGTTGGATTCGTCGCCGTATAAGGGTTCGATTTGGGTAATTCATGATTTTATTTACTTTTAGCACTTTTATCCACCAATTTTTTAGCGTCACCGACTTACATTCGTTGTGGATTATGACGGATTACCTCCCTGTGCCTATTCTCTGGAACTTATCACTTTGGATATTTTATTTACGACTTTATTTGGAATTTTTGTATTTTGCATCCATGACAATTGGCAGTAAGCCTTATCTATGCTTTGTAAAATTTTTTATGATTAGCTTTTTGTAATTTATAAAGTTTGGTTTGTTAATTTATTCTTTATTCTAAGTTCCTTATTTATGACGCAAATTTTTCTACATTTTTAGAGGATTGTTGATTTATTCATATCTAATTTTCCTTATATTTTTACCCTTAGTCAACTAATCAATGGAATCACCTTATTTTCAATACCTTACTTCCAATTCATGAATTGATTTTACGTCTAGTCGCTGGGTCGCTGTGCTTAAAATCCGTGCCTTATTTTACTTTCAGTTGATAAATTTCGCTATCCGAAACTGATGAATTTAATTGATATTCACTGGGATTTTTATCACCGAGTTAATTTAACCTACTCGATTATTTTAGTTTTATCCAAATGAATTACTCTAATCTTATTAATGAGTTACTCGTTAAGAAATTATAATAATTAATGAACCAACTTATGAATTTGATCAATAGGTTAATGAATTACTTTATCTTTGATTTAATATTCTCGATCAATTGCTTCAAAAAGGAATTAATATTTCATTTTATTCTATTATTGTATTTTATTTTTTGTTCATTTCTCAAGAAATTACTTTCATTTTTCTAAATTACTTTAAATTTTCAGCCATGAAACAGTTTACTTTTCGGTGTTTACAATCGATAGCTACTTAAGTTCTTTAATTAATCCTTGAATTCATGAATTTATTAACGTCTGATGATTTATTAGCAATAAGTTTCATCTAATTTTATTTAAACCTGACTTTAAATTACTTTTTAGCAATAAATTTTATCCAATTTTATTTAAAACATGACTTTAATTTGCTTTTATCAATAAGTTTTACCTAATTCTATTTCGAACCATTAATTTAATTTACTTTTAGAAATAAGTTTTATCGAATTTATTTAAAACATGACTTTAATTTATTTTAGAAATAAGTTATGTCTAGTTTGTTTCAAATTATTAACACGGAATTAGCTATATCAACGATTTCAATTTAATTTATCTCCGTACCCTTTCCCTTTAAAAGACCTTAGGCGCACATTGTGTTTATATTATATTTACTGAGTGCCCACTGGACTACTCGATGTGATGATTTTGAGCCGTGTGTAGTATGATTTTAGGTCGATTTTATAGAAAGAAGAAACGAGGAAGCAGCCAGAGACTTCTTCCTTATTTTTCGTTTCAGCTATAGGGATAACATTGACGTTACGACCCCTGCGTTCCGCACGCTGAGTCTTCACGGGTACATATCATTGGCGATTTTCCACGCTCTTATGTAGATTTTACTATCTTGCGTTATGTGTTGGCTGTGGGCCGGAAAAATTTCGACAGAATTAATTTTAGTTTATTTAAATATATAAAAACAATTTATTAATATTAATAATATTTATTAATTATAAACAAATAAACATAATTACCATCCAATGTCAATCCATAACAATAAAAAATGGCATAATATTGCATAAAAATAAAAATACCTCTCCCCCCACGCCGACATCCAAGCAGAGCTCTACCGAGGTTGCAAGGATGTGACGTGGAGAGAGGGCTCCAAAATAAACATTTCTCACCTAAAATAAGATTTGAAAAATGGTTTTAAAAACGATTTCAAAAGTGGTGTGTTTCGAAAACGGTGTGTTTTTAATGTGAAAAGGGATCAGTATTTATACCTATTTTCTGTCCCTAACCTCGCATGTTAAATTTGATGCAGTAAAACAAAATTCGACCTTGTTATTTTCTAGTGAATTCTATTCTTTATTTTTATTATTTTTTGATTTATTTTGATAATTTTTCATTTAGAATTTTTATTGAATTATTACTAATTCAATTTTTTTGATTTAAGTTTCATTTTCATGAACTTTTATTAATTTTTTCAATTTTGTCGAATTTGTTGTGTTTTCTTGTTATGTTTGTGTTGGTATCGTGCGAATCTTGGTGCGTTTTGTTATTATTTTAATTTATTTTTATGTTTATTATTTTATTTTTAATTCTCTTTTTTCTCATATTTGATAGGGTTTAATTGATGTTTCAATAGGTTTATTTAAATTGCCTGTTATATTTGCGTGTGTGTTACTGATCCATTAAAACATTCCTCAAGGCCGTTTACGTTCTGGCCCAACACAACGACCAAAAATTCATTTATTGGAAGGCTCATTTAGCACCTGTTGATTAATACTTTGTATGTAGGCCCATCCAGTAACGTTGAGGTCGTCACTAGCCTCTGACGTAGGATTATTTTACTGAAATGGATATGTATATATTAACTTTTATTCCATTGTACTAAGTAAGAGGCCCTCCATAAATGATGTCACGCACCTAGGTGGAGGAGGTCACACATTTGTGACTAGGGGAGAGGGTGTTTAAGAATTGTGATGTCACATCTTAAATTTGTATTTTTTTCAACATGATTTTAAACAAATTTCAGCTTTCCAAGGACTTCTGTTTAATACATGTTTTCTAATACGATAATAAAGTGCAGCATTACACTAAATACATGCCAAAATATCAATAAAGTGATTTAAAACATGTTCATTTGTAAATATGAAATACGGCTTTTAAAGGGAGACAAAAGGTAGGTGATGTCATGTTTGAGGGCTGTCTAACGTTTTGTGACAAGTGGGAGACGTAAAAACATCGGCCAAAATCTCGTGACGTCATTTATGGACTGACCCTAATGCAGGTTAAAAATTTCAATAATGTGGCAAGTAGAATTTTTATTTAGGGCTTTAATATTCCATATTTTTTAAACAATTGTTTGGGTTCCGAGTCTTTCAATTACGACGTTATTTGTTATTAACTATGAAATACTAAAATGATATAAATTTTACAGGAATAGTGAACCTACAGAATAAATTAAAAGAGCAAAAAAATAATCAAGACCATTGCTGTTAGTAGTAGTGCATTTAATACCGGTATTATTTTTCAATACCGGTATTGCGGTATCGAAATATTTCAATACCGGTAATACCGGTATAATACCGGTATTGAAGCTAGAAAAAAAATTAAAATTTGATTAAAATATCAAATAAATAGTAAAAATTTACAAATTCAACGAACTTTTTTATTTTGTATCAAAATAACAATTTTTTTTCATTTTGCGCTGTTTTTCTCCTTTGTAAAATACGCCCGTAAGAAACAAAGGGCATTCAGAGTGTCATCCTCAAGAGATGATCGTAATTTGGTAACAAAGTTGCCACTTGCTGAAAATACACGCTCCGATTCGACACTTGTTGGCTTTATAGTTTTCAAGTATTCGTAGGTGTTTTGCAAATATGTTCCACGAGTTCCTTCTTCTTCGAAAATTGCAATTTCCTTGCGGATTGTTTTTGATAAATCTTTCGAAACGTTCAATCTTTCCTTATTTTTACACTTTTTATCATTCAAAATTGCCATGTCAAGCTTTTCTTTCAATGACAAGTTTGCAGTGCTGTCAACAGAATCGCTATCAAATGAAACGCTGGTCGAAGGGAGAGGCTCGTCTGCTCGCTGATTGAGCCGCTCATTCAGTTGAACTATGGCATTTACAATGGTTGATTTGCTAAGATGCTCAAAAGACAGCGCTGGATCCAAATTCTCATATCGTTGATGGCCCTTGTGCAGATAGTGTAGCAAGCTAGAAAAAGGTGTCCGTCGCTCGTTTATTCGTTGCACCAATGCAGCTTTCAATTTAACAGCTAATTCCGTGTCTCCAAGGTAATTTACCATGAATAATAGTGTTGTATCGGCTGACAACAGTGTTGCATCATTGCGACACAATGCTTCCACGGCTAATTTTACTGGCTCGAGACATGCCACAACCGATGAAATTGTGTCGAACTCCTTATCACTTATCTTAAATTTTGACTGAAGGTCAATCAGCGACTTGCGAATGCAATTTTTCAATTTCATGAAACGTGCGAGCATTGTGTGCAAGCTACACCAACGAGTTTTTGAGTCGAATATTAGTGGAAGAGCTTCACCAAATTCGTCTAATGTGTATTTTTCGAGCGTTTTATCATTTTTTGTCGGTGAACAGCGAAACAATTTTACAACGGTGCGCACCTTAGCGATTAACGGCTGCAACTCATCGGTCAGTTGGATAGTGTCGTCCTTTTCACTCATCACAACTTGAAACCCGTCCGAAAAGTCTTCTTCATCATCATTGGTTAGGTTTTCGTCGTCATCCTCGTTTTCTCTACTTCTCTCGTCATTCGAGCTTCCTTTCAAGATTGTTTTAGCAGAAGTTGACGGTTTGACCAGTTGAATGCCATGCACAATGCAAAACTGTTGATCACAATTGCTTAACCGTCCCACTTTTTGCATTACGGAAGCTCCATCAGTAGTAATGCACACAATGTCTTCGTCGTAATTCAGCATAAACTGCGTCAACACTTTTTGAATCAACTCAATGCATTTTTCAGCAGGCAGTGAACCAACAACTCTAGCTAATCCAAGGCTCCAAAATTCGTCCTCGGTGTGAACGTTTACATTTAAATATCTTCGATTTTTAATTGACGTCCACTCATCAAATGTCAAGCTGAATCGCACCCCTTGCGTTCGGAGACGAGTGAAATTGGATATGACCATCTCTCTGATTGTGTTTGCGTATTTTACTACCATATTTCGAATTGTCGCCGCCGATTTCGGAACAATAAACCCACGAGCTCCTAGCGATGTTCTCAGTTCAGCCGATGTGGCAAATACGCTAAAGGGCAGTCCGTCAAGGGCGGTCATTCTAGAAAAAACTGCTGTTGATTTTGTAAATATGTTGATTTTGTAAGAAATCGGTGATCAGAGGTTTGGGTTTTTTGGCCGATGACAACGGAGCCGATGAAAACAAAGCCGATGACGATGCTGCATATTGGTTCGATTTTCTCTTTAGCAAGTCAATTTCATGGTTTGTTCTTAGATGTGTATGGAGCCCACTGGTACTGCCACCATGTGATTTTATCTCTTTGCCGCATTTCTTACACTTTGAAAGTTGGTTTTTTTTATCACGCAGAAAATAAAACCACACAGAATTTTCGTCTACTCGTGCGCCGGTGCTGAACTCTTTGAATATTTTTTGAAACATTTTTGGGGTTTCTGAATATTAAATTAATATAAAACTATCCATTAGAGATAAAATATTGATTATTGATACTCAATTCCTTACCAAAAAAAAACTAAAATTATCTGATATTATTTTCTGACAATCCCTTTTTTTGTCTATTTCTTGTTGGCTTCAAAAAAAAACAAAAATCTGCAAATAAAAAGCGAACCTAATTCATTTAAAGTACCCAAATATATGTTTAGAAATAAAATACTTACTATTTAAATGCAAATTTGCTGACGCAGACGTATTTATTTAAATAAATATCAATCGGAATTGTAAATAAAAGTGAATTCTTGCGCTATGATAAAAATTTTAAGAACTTTTAACAACAAGATACAACAGGTTAAGTTTTCGAACTCGAATACCTAATTATAACAATTTGACGGAAAGACTGCACATGGAAACATGTGGCCATTTTTTTTCAATTTAACTATTGAATTATTATTTAACGTTATTGTTATTATTGAATTTGAAAGTAGGTTTCTTAAATTTCGGGTCAATAAAATAATTAAATCTAGCACATCGCATACTAGAAATATTTGGTTAATGGGATTTATGTTTAAATATCCAAATCAAAATTAAGTTTTAAATCATTCTTAAATAAAAATTTTACTTATTTTTAATCTTGATTATTTTTATGTTTTTTAGACTTCCAATTATATGACGATCTAGATAATAAATTGTCAAATGTTACAAGAAACTGTTGTAATTTGTACAACATTAATTGAAAAAATATTTTTTTTACTAAAAAACAACGCATGAGTTAAAAAAACCAGAAAATTTCACTACAAGTAGCTATTGTAATAAAAAAGCGCTTATTTTGAAAATAAATGAACAATTTACTCAATTAAAATAATAAGTTAAATAATGAGCATATTTGGCACTGTTATATTCGTGGATAGATTAAAATAATTTTGTGTTGTCAAAAAATATTTGCAATGATTTTAAATTGAAAAGTAAATAAATAAATAAAAATACATTAATAACAAAAAACCTTGTTATATTATTATTTGATCAGTTCAAATTTCTGAAAAAAAACACGCTAAGCAAGTCACCATATTTTTACCAGTGGTTAGGAAATCTAAGCTTTTAGTTTGTCGAGTACTCGAAAGTTTTTTTTTTCTGTAAGGGAAGGTTTATTTGCGCGGGTAAAATACAATTCAGAATGCATAAAGTTTTTTTTAACGTTATCATAATTACTTATAAAACTTTATGCCTAATAATCTATTAGGCATAAAGTTTTTGCATGAGTACTGAAGATATAATAGAGAATTTGTCTTTTTAGATACTAGTTAAATAATAAATAGTCAGGAAACAAAAAATTGTCAGGAAAAATTGTAACTGGTCATGAATTTTGAAGTTTTTAGTTCTGCATAAACAGTCAGGAAAACCATTAATAGTCCTGCATTCGTCAATTTAGTTATGAAAGTCTAATTTATTTTTGGTTAAAAGAGCAATGCCTTATTATTATAATATTTTTTAAGTAAAATTGAGAAATAATTTTAAATATTTTTTATATATCCAATACCGGAAATACCGGTATTGATCCAACTCAATACCGGTATTTCGGTACCAGAAAAAAGTCCGGTATTACCGGTAGTACCGATACCGGTATACCGGTATTGAATGCACTAGTTAGTAGTGCAGAGGCTGAAGTTGCTTTAGTATAATGAACGATATTGCAACGAGTGAGAGAAAGAAATTGTTTGTGACAAATTTATCGTGCTTGATGAGGATAAAAATTTTGGGCAAACCTGTAACTGCTTTTGATCCGGTACCTTATGTAAAAACCTAATTGAAAGGGCATAAGGACGCAAATGATATACGAATAAAAATTAGCGTACCTAGAAAATATTTATTAAATGAAGAGGAATTGTGGAAATTAGTGTATTCAATTTATTTAAACTAAAATTAATTCTGTTATAACTACTACTGCATCAATAATAAAAGTTTAATTTAATTGTGCTTATTTGTTTATGTACTAAAAAGACTATTCTAAAGACTTCTTACGAAACCAAAAAATAGAAAAGCTTGCTCTATTTGACGTCAAACACTCAAAATTATCTTGGCATATGGTCCATCCCGGATGGACTCTGTTGGGCTAGCACTAAGTTTTGTTTAAATGAATTGGAAACAGTACGCAAACATAACACGCAGATTTTAAAATCAGACCTATAAAATATCATGTAACACCTTAAAATGCGAGAAAGACATAATTAAAAATATAAAATTGAAAAACATAAAAATAATAAAAAAATGCATCAAGATCCGCACGAAATGACATAAAAAATAACATAATAACATAAAATTTGACCAAAATTGACAATTTACGTAAAAGCAAAGAATTAATGAAAATGTTGAATTAAAATAAACTAATTTTTGTTAGAAATAATTTAAATAAAAATTTAATGAAAATAATAAAAATTAGAATTAGATTTGACAAATAATATCAAGGTCAAATATTGTTTTATGGCATCAAATTTAACATGCAAGGTTAGGGTCACAGAATAGGTATAAATACCAATTCATTTTCGCATAAATTTAATCACTTGTGAGGGATCACTTTTTCTCTTAAAAAACTTTTACGTTTCTTAACAGATGGTGGGTTTCTGGGTGTTGATATTTTGTTACTATATGGTTGTTACCCAGACAACCCCATACAAATATCTGTCGCCTACCACTCGGCACCCATTGATAAGCAACGTTGAAACTGTGTTCGAGTGGGTAGATCGTCCGCAAAAAGTGAGCACTATTGCTAATACTATAATTGACCGAACGATCCATGGGTCCAACAAGCTGCCAATAGAAGGCCTATGCTCGATTTCGATTTTTAGGTCCCATTATTCTCCTATCTCCTTCAAATCTTAACCTATACTCTCATATCATCTATCTTTATGTCCATTCGCTTAGTCCTTCTTATCGTGGTCCTTCATATGATTATTCTATGGCCTGTACATCCTTTGTTATGTTAAATATCCAAAGTATCTATCTTACCCTTATCCCTATTATAACTACTATGTTCCCTATTATTGTTACTAGTATTATCATTGTTACTATTTTATGTATTATTCTAATCCATTATCACTGCTATTACTATTATTCTTATTCTTATTACTACCATTAACATTATATTTATTATTATTATTATTAGTATTATTATCATTATTATTATAAGTACCATGATCATTCTTATTATTATCCTCATTATTATTGCCATTATTATTATTATTATTATTATAATTATAATTATTATTATTATTATTATTATTATTATTATTATTATTATAATTATCATAGTTATTATAATTATTATTATAAGTACCATGATCATTATTATTATCCTCATTATTATTGTCATTATTATAATTACCATAATCCTTACTATTATCATTATTATTATCAAAATTTTGAGTAGGGATTCGTCCTTATTCCTCAGCTTTAAAAAAATATATATTTTGCTTATATAAAAATTTAGCTGTAATCCATCCTTATTTTATAGTTTTCGATGAAGTATTTCCATTGATTCGGGAAATTTGAGCAGCGTACCACCCTTATTTTACGGTTTTATTAGAATATTATACTAACAATTGAACATCATTCCACTTTTACTTTACTATTTTCGATAAGTATTTTAATTAATTCGGAAAATTTGATCCTTATTTTACGGTTTTATCCGGATATTCTATCAATTATTGATACGTATTCTACTTTTACTTGGCTATTTTGATAAGTATTTTAATTGATTCGGAAAATTTGAGCATCGTTCCGCACTGATTTTACCGTTTTATGATAAATGTTTTAACTATTTCTGAAAATTTGCGCAGCGTTCTGCCCATATTTTCCGTCTCAATTGAACATAATTTATTTTAATTCTTATATATATTTTAAAATATTATTTTTCCTGATTTTGGTCGTTCGGATTAATCTTTTTCCGATGGCTATTCATTATAACTGTTGCAACGATTTCGCTATTTTCCCCGCTATCCTTTCCTTCTCTTTGTCCTTATGATCTATTTATGTTCATGTTATATTTAATGAGTCCCCACTGGACTATTCGGTGTTAGTGATTTTGAGCTGATTGTTAAAGATTTTTGTCGATTTTGTCGAAATTAGGTGCAAGAAAGTTGAGCCAAAAAACCCACTCTCAAGCTACCCTCCTTCGCTATTTAGTTCAATGATTTGATGTTTGGGTTCCTGCGTTCTTATGCCGGAACCTTCACGGGCACGACTGTTGGCGGACTTACACCATGCTTACACAGTCGATTGAGGTGTGTGATTTTACTTCCTTGCTTTATGTTTTGGCTGTGGGCCGAAAAAGAAATAATAAATAAATTTTACCATATCAATTGAGTAAAAGTTTCGAGCATATTACAGTTTATTCGACATGAAATATTTCACATAGTAATCGGACGTCTGTTGGCATCATCATTGTTCATTGCTTCATCCCAATATATTTAATAAAATTGGACAAGAAAGTTCTATTGCAGCTATTAATTGTAATGAGATAGTTATCTAGAGTGTTTAGTTAAGGTCACAACTAATAGTTTTATACACGTTTACTCGAAATTGAACACATTTTGCCCCAAAATATTCTATTTCTGTTGTAATATCGTAGTTAATTCCATGTATTAATTCAACCGATAATTTCAGCCATGGACGCGATCACAGAAATTGAATCAGAGCTGAAGTAGCTTAGTCGAGAGAATGGCAGTTTACACTAGCAGTGCATCCACTTCAGCCGCGAACTCCAGCGGATTAAAGCCACTTGGATCGACCTGCCCTTAGTAAAACGGCTGTATCAAAAGATAAATGAATGAAATTCGGCTCTTTTTCACCGATTTATAGATGAATTGAGCAAACATATATCGAGCACATTATTAAATATACACACAGGCCATCTTTGAGTTTGACATCTCGTAGAATATATGTGACAACACAATCCACTCCACATTTAGTGGATAAACACCAACATTTTTGAACTAACAAAAAGATCGTGAGCATTAGAGTTTTGTGAAGAATGTCTATGACCTTGTCACACTATTAGTCATTGGAAAACTTCACACATCAGCCAATAACAATTATTTCATATGTACTTCGTCTAATGCAATATAACACACACTCATTCACATAGTAAAGACGCACAATTTTCTTCAATTTAACCGCTGTGTCGAATCTAACGCATCCGTGTTATAGGTAGAATTGTTATATTGCTTATATCAATAAAAATAAATAAACTATTTCATACTCATCTGAATGAGTGCATGAAATAAATAATTGCCATACAAATTCATTGTGAAATTATTTAAATGAAGAAAATTAAATATTAAGTTTGCCATTTGTCAATTGTGACACATCCGTGCTACTAGTGTAAAGGCACTTAATAATGTCACAGAGCGATTAATATTTCCGATTCCAAACACAATTAAATTAATTAAAATAAAAATTTGCTCTTTTTAAAAATAACAAATCTTGCATATTTACACAAATTTAATAAATTCATTTTGATCTTTGACGTCAGTGAATTCAGTTGGGTGAAACACTGGAGCAAACACGCTTCAGAAGTAGCAGTTGGAATGGAATTATGCATTGAAGTAGTGCTTCTAGGTAAAATTGATTCAGGCATCGTAGATTTTTTATCATTGATAAAGTTCTGCGTTGGTAGTCCTTGTAAATTTGTAAAATGTTGGCTAGAAAAGGACATAGTTGACGGAATGGTAGTGCGTTGTTGATTAGTAAGCTGAGAATGATGTTTCTGATTTTTCACTGAACGATCGCTTTGACTTATGTATCAATTGGCTAAGTAGATTAATTCTATTTATGAGACCCCCTGCGCCCGTCCCCTAACAAATAATTAATTATTTTAATTTAATTAAACGGTGTCAGAACACGAATTATTAGATACATACTTTAGTATAATTAATTTATGAAATACATACTATCAAGTTGAGGTGGATGAAAAATCGAAACTTAAGACTGCATTTTCAATCAAAAATAAAAACATTATTGTTTCAACTGAATTCCATTCGGAATAACAGCAGCTCCAGCAACTTTTCGAAAACTAATGAATATGGTGTTAGACGAACTTAATTGGAAAATAGCGGTAGTATATCTAGATGCTATTCTCATATTTTCAAAGGGATTGAAAAAACATTATAAAATATTGAATGAGTCTTAGAAAAATTAAAACAAGTTGTATTAAAGATTAATCCATTAAATTGTAAAATTTTTAAAAATTACACGAATTTATGGAAAATTATTTAGAGTAGAAAAGTACAACAATATTTTAATTTTAGTCCCATAATCCTTTACAGGATTATTAACAACAACCCTAAACCAATAATGATGCCATATTAGAGATAAAAAATAATTCTATTATATAGAAAAGTTATTTTACTGACCGAAGATGCAGCAGACAATTCAACTTCGATCAAATATGAACAAAGGAAATATTCATCCCTAGATATAGCTCTGAATTTCTAGAACAAATAATTTTGGTTGTAGCGTACATGGAGATACTAATGGTAAATTGTTTTAGTAAATTGATTTCTTTGACCCCAAACAGGAAGCAAGACGATACTTAAGAGTTGGATCTATCGTTTTGGAAAGCTAAAGAGCATATTGACTGACAGAGGCCGGAATTTTGAAGTAGAATTTTTAAGAGTGAGACTACAAAAACATGGTATCAAACAGGAATTCAGCTCACCTTTACCAGCATCAATCAAACTTATTTGCTGAAAGAGCCATAGGAACGGTAAGATATCTTACTACAGTGACATTGGTATGCGGGTGTGAAGAGAAGAACTGACATGAAATTTTACTTCTAATCGAGTTCAGCATAAATAGCAGTGGGCACATTGGAACGGGTTTTTCACCATTTAAGATAATTTATGTGCGAAGTGTTAATATACACACAAACTTGAAGCAAGCAGATATATCAAGAGAATTGATGGGAAATTCGAGATTTAACTCAGATAAAGCTGCAGATCATATGAGAGCTATGAACACGATAAAGAGAGGCTTTTATGTTTTGAGGTGTGGAAAGAAGGTATTAGTGAGCAAGAAACCACATAACAGACACATAGTACTAAGGTACATACAAAATCACCAGGTTTCTATCTCATCCAGTCAAACTTCGTTCCCAAAACGAAACGAAAGAAGAATCGAGTGGCTGAAGAAATGTAGAAAAACTTCTGAAGGGGAAAGTTAAGAATTTTAAATTATTGTGTTTAAATAATTGATTATTTAGCACTTTTATGAAATAAATCTTAAAAATGAATTTTATCGAATCATTTATTTTCAATTAATAATTATCTTTTATTATTTATTTGAATATTTTATTTAATTATTTTATTTATAACTGTTACATTAAACTCATTTTTGAGTAAATTAATTTTTTAATTTAACTGTTTCTTTAAATGAAGTGATTTTTTATTTATTTTTTAACCAATGTTTTAAGCTTACACTATAGTCAGGAGGTATTTTTGGCTCTAGAATTAAAATCCTAAAATAAGCCGAAAAATAAGTCATCAATAAATAAGACTAAAAACAAATCCTCGATAAAAAGTTAGTCTTTTGCATTATAGTGAAGTGCTTTTGTTTAAAACATTGTACCTTGGATATTTGGATATAACATTGAATTAGCTTTAGGAGCCGTCCATAAATGACGTCACTCGATTTGAGCCTATTTTTACCTCACTCCCCTCGTTACAAAAAGCACGCACCTCTCAAATATGATGTCACAAATCTTTGCTCCCACCTAAAAAGCCGTATTTCATATATGAAAATTAGCATGTTTCGAATCACTTTATTGACATTTTAGTATGTATTTAGTGTAATACGGCACTCTAATATTGTATGAGAAAACATGTATTAAAAAAGAGGTTCGCGTTTTAATGTGACGTCACAGCTCTTAAACACCCCCTTTCCTGTTCACAAATATGTGATCCCTTTTCTTCCCAAGTGCGTTGTTATTTATGGACGACCCTTAAATACAGCGGAGATGCATCTCTAAAACAACAAGAAAATCCAGGATAAAGAGATGATTTTCAATTCTTGTAAGATCTATGTGAAGATTATATAATTTACAGGAATCTAAAAACATTACCCACGATTAAATGGCGACACTTGCTACCTCTAAACGCAGCAGGATGGAACTCAAGAGCGACATATAGTCTCATTGCTTACTTTCTTTTGCCTAATTGGCTAAACAGGCTGGAAGTTGTTAACAATTTTATCGCCAACGAATGGGACAAATGAACAACGAACTAACGACAAGGGTATCCAAAGTAATTGAAAATATCAAGAGTCGTCCCGCTATAAAATGTTTCAAGGCCCATTGGAATTTCCAATAGTCCATAATCGCAATTCCACCGACAAATATCATCATTAATGGCAGTATTAAAATACACTTGCAAGCATGACCAATATTTCAATCTGAAATTTGTCGCTACTAACAATTTCTAATCTATAAATCTTGACATGCTTCTTCATCTTTATTTACTAATTCAATAAAAACTTTACTCAACATTTAAGGTTGAACCTGTGAAAATCCTGTAACAAATGATAAAACTCATCCAATCCTACCACTGACAAACTAATTGATCTTTTATGTATTGTTAATCAATTTTAATGCATTTTTATTGATTGATTATTTAACATCATATTAAATAATTAAATTTATGATCTATGTCATCAATGAAATCAATACAACAAAATATAGTTGCATGGACATAATTCAATTGAAATATTATCAAATTACATAAATAATTAAAACAAATTCAAATTCAAAAAGGTTGACTATTAAAAAAGAAATTTAATATATCAATTTTAAGAATGACTAAATCAATAACATTAGGCAGCTCCCAAAAAAATGACATTTCAAATTTCATTCGTAGATCTTTACAAGAAAATCCGATCAGACAAAATCAGATCAATCGATAGATTTTGTCTGATTTGAAAATTTGCCGTCATTATTGGAAATATTGTTTGATCCAGATTTACTAAGAAATGCCAGATAGCTTTTGTTGCACCGATTGGCATAGTGACCCTTTTCGCCACATTTGAAGCACGTAATTTCTTCCAATGGCTTCAACTGTCCACTCCTACCAGGCCTATAGACACCATAATGGTCTCCGTTAATTTTGTATTTGGCTTGCATTTCTTCTTGTAGTTTTTGCCGAACATCAACTGGGAGTTTTAGGCAGAATTGAATTTTATGGCCAGGTTGATCTGGAAAAATAGAAATTCAAGACAGTGCAGCGGGTTAGGGGATATTATGAACGGACCGAAATAACGTATTAAAGCCTAATCAAGTTATAGTTCTGAAAATATCATTTCTGTCTGCGAAGAAATCATTTTTTTCCTATCAAAAGACAATTAAAAGTTTCCCATTTCATTTTGTCACATTTAGATCAGTGGTTCCCAAAGTGGGCACTGAAATTTTTTAGGGGAGGGTAGCGGTTTAGTAGGCCATTTAGGGCTTTCAATAGGTCTTTTAGTAGGTGGCCACTCATAAAAGAATTTAATAACAATCACTTTAAAATTAATAATTTCTCTGATTTTGTAATTAAAATTCTGATTTATAATTCATGTTATAAAATTTGCACAACATATGAGTCTCAGCAACTAAGTTTGTTGGACAACTATTATGCAATTTACTCAGTCCAGCCTGTTTTGAGATGACTATAGGTATTTGCAAGGATTTGAGCAATTCTGAGAAATATATCACAAGATGCTATTTAAGTCGAAAATATCAGATGGTTTGAACAAGGAAATATTATAATGAGAGTGCGTTAAAAAAAGTTGGCTTGAAAAGTAAACGGTAGTTCAAAAACAGTTTAGTAACTATTGATCTTGACTATTGATCAATATTTCAATATTTTTTTAAATCCTTGTCGGGTGTTATTGAAAGGATGGGTATCTTAAATTGTTGCTCATTTCAGACCGCAACAAACTCCAAAGCGACATTTTAAATGCCATATGAAGACCAATAAAGACAATTGGTATGTCATTCAATGGGATTTTCTTAAAATTGCTTTATTTGCTCTTCGACTATCCTTTGATCAATTTATACCAACCTTATTATCGTCTCTAACTACCATCAAATTGATTATTAAAAATAATCAAATAGTAAAACCAATCATAAATTTCACAACATTTTTCAATTATTTCACTCTACTATAACCTTCTCTTGTCTATAATTAACAATTAGTACACATTACTTCTAATAATTTTAATATTTCAAAATTACAACAATTTGTAAAAATTCCTCTGTATTATATTTACACGCGTTGAATAAAATAATAATAGTATTATTAATAAGCACTCATTAGAGATATTTTATCGAAAACTGGAAATAAATACAGGTATTGTTCTAATTTTGATACAAAAAATATGTAATAAAAATAATAATAAATAATAAGCAAGTTTCGATTTTATTCAAGACAAAAATGAGAATTTTCAATTATGAAATAATCCCTTTTAGATAGCTTAAATATGAAATTTGAAGATTCTGATGTTTTCTTTTTGGATTATTGATTTAATTTCGAAATTAAAGTTTTTCCCATATTTGTTATTTTAAAATAAAAAATTAAATAAGTTTGGCAACAATTTTATTAAAAGAAAACTCCATTTTATTATTGTGTTTCTACAATCTTTAATGTTTATGCAATCCTTAAAAAAAACCGATAAAAAAACTCAAAAAGTGAATTTTCCTTAGATCAACAACTGGTATAAGATAACAAAATATATGATAGAGAAACCAGAAAATAATAGAGGAAAAACAAAATTTTCCAGTGTTATTCAATAAAATGACTACAGAAGGGAAAACAGAAAATGGAACACAAAAATATATTATTGAGAAAAAAATTAAGCAGATAACAAAAAAAGAGGATATCATAATTGAGAGAACAATTCAGAAAATATTTTAACAGAAACCCCAAAGTAAACCACCATGTTATTTGTGTGTTATAGTGAATTTAAGTTTTTCAATAATTCTACTCCTCGCTAAGTATTGTAATAAGCTCTGAAAATTGGTAATTTATCTGATCGATTTGTTTTGTTGTAATCTGTAAACTTAAGATTAAATTGAAACTATTAATTCACCATAGTAACTATTGATCTTGACTATTGATCAATATTTCAATATTTTTTTAAATCCTTGTCGGGTGTTATTGAAAGGATGGGTACCAATAAACCAAACATGTATAATTGGGTTTACATCGATAAATGAGAGGCAGAACAAGGGAGTGTGACCAAAGATGATAATTTTTGATTCTATTCATTAAAATCCAATTATTATTTATTTTTATTACATTTTACGTTTTACACTCTTGTTTCTTTATTTATTGATTTAGCATTACTTGTTCATATAAATATTTTCCATAAATGGCCATCAACAAAACCATAATGCAATAAATAATTCAAAACAAGATTATCTGCAATTTAAATAAACATTTCTTTCTTGAAATTCAACTGTCCATTTGTGAATTAAATATTATTAATTAGATTCCAAAAATAGAATTAAATGATCGTAGAAAATATCACAAATTGTCTGACATAATTTTCTTTAATTTTTTGGCGCCGTTTTTGTCAAAGTTCATAAACTGATTTTAATTCTTTTTAAAAGTTAGAAAAACAAAATTGTTTTCCCAATAAACATTTCCCATATTACTTATGTTATGTCTATATTAGAAATTACATTTATTGCCATAAGGTAGTTTAGAAAAGAAAATTTCTTCTTTTCAATTTGAGGAACGGAATACGGATGATGTTTTTTTCTGGTATTTAAAAATCAGCAACATGTAGAATCACTTTTGGATTTTATGAAAAATTTCCACATGTGAAAGTCATCGATTGCATTCTTAGATTAATTAGTCCAGCACAAAGATAAACACTATGATACAGAGATTTATATTTCTCGAGAAAGAGAAAGGATTGATTTATCTATCATGGTTTTTATGTTCTACTTTTGAAAATTCAGTAAAAAATGTTGATAAATTGGTTGAGTTGTTGATAAAGAATCAAAAATAAAAGAGACTGTTGACATAAGTTACCTGTTAGGAAATTTAGATTATAAATCGTTTTTAAATCGTGTAAGGTACGCAATATGTTTATTAATAAGTCAAAACGTCCGGCTGGGCTGTGACAGGATCTAGTCATCTTTGTATTCGAGTTCTAGAGCATTGTAGACTGAATGGATTGACAGATATCACAAAAGGGGCTGCATGAGTAAATGCCAGGTTTAAAATTCTTATTGAAAAGTTTTTATAATATTTGGTATCGTGTAAAGCATTATTGATGAGGTAGTCATTGGATCTAAATATTACTTTGCAAAATGATATGAGTACGAATGTTTTTTGTGTTTTTAAATAGTTTGATTACGTAAACTTGGGATAAGTAAAAATGATGTTTGCTTTTAAAATTTCAATTTTCAATATTATTTTTAAAGAAAAAAATTTATTTTAAATAAAATATTCTTGTTAAATTTATTATAAAATTTTAAACAAAAAATATTTTAAAATATTTATTCGAATATATTAATATAATCCATATTTTGGATGGTTTTTTTATCTGAAGATGAAAGCCAATCTGCCGAAATATATTGTTGTTTATATTATTTTATTATTTTTAAAATTATTAATATTATTTTTTGTTTTAATTATTATTATTATATTTTTTATTATTATTAGTTATTATTGTTAAAACTATTATTTTTTTATCATTATAATTTTTATTTTAATTATTATTTTAATTGATATTATTATTTTATTTTTATTATATTTTTTATTATTTTCTGAGTTATTATTTTTTTATTATAATTTTTATTTTAATTATTATTATTATGTTTTTATTATTTTTTTTCATTATTATAATTATTATATTTTTTATTATTGTTGTTTTATTTATTATTTTTTCAATCATTATTATAATTTTTATTTTTATTTAATTTTAATTATTATTATTATATTTTTTATTATTATTATTATTTATTATTGTTAAAACTATTATTTTTTTATCATTATAATTTTTATTTTAATTATTATTTTAATTGATATTATTATTTTATTTTTATTATAATTATTATATTTTTTATTATTGTTGTTTTATTTATTATTTTTATAATTATTATTTTTTCAATCATTATTATAATTTTTATTTTAATTATTATTTTGTTTTTATTATTATTATTTTATTGTTTTTATATTATTTATTAATTTTTTTATCATCATTTTAATTATTATTTATATTATTTTTATCATTATAATTATTATTTGAATTGTTATTTTCTAATTGCATAAATAATTTTTTATTGATTGACTAATAATCAACCATTCAGTAAATCAATAAAAAATTCATTTAATTATTATTATTTTAATATTTATTTACTTTAATACAGTGCATTATTATTGCGATTGACTTATAAATTAACATAATAATTTAAAAATTCAATGTAATTGTATAATTATATAAATATTATGTAATTAGTGACAAATACAATACAAAATTTAATGAATCAACTCACGGCAATTATGACAAACCCATCTCTGTCTATGTTGGTCCTGCTGATCATTGCCTGGCAGTGGCCACCATTTCGGACTGAAATTATAATCGAAAAAATAAACCTAACAAAATTAAAATGAAATATTACTGGGAAAATTTACAATCCGGCCCATCTACACAAAATCCATTGATATAATTTTTACAAGCAATTTTCCTTTCATGTGTAAAGTTGCAATTGGGACCTTAAATAATGAATTATCAAAATCAAAGGGAAAATCTAAAATTGTACCATTCCTACAGAATCCTCTATCATACCATGGGCAGTTCTTTATTTGGAATTTGGTATGAGTATACATACATTCTGAGTTCTGACATTCCCCTTATACAATTATATAAGTTTCTTATTAAATGATAAGCAATTACCAAATTTGGAATAAAAATAACATTCAGGCATTTTATTCATATTATATTCGTGCAAATATTCGCACTCATCACCTTTTTTACATAAACCATTCAAATAGTGTTTACAAACTATTGTCCTGTGACCTTTGATATGTCTTAAGGGACATCTATCACCAAGAATACAGTTATTTTCTAAAAATAATTGGCATACACCAGCTCGAGATTCTAAAAAAATTATTCATAAATAATATGAATTACATAGATCTTACTATCCATTTTAATAAATGGAAGTTCTCCTAAGCCAATTTGTTCTTCGAACTGTGCTTCAACAATAAATTTATAATTATGAACATCTGCCACTAGAAATTCCATTATGATGGCAATTATAAAGAATTAAATTATTTATTAAATTTTCAAAACATATTTGATTATAATTTTAAAAGTTAAATATTTAAACAAATATCCGTTATCTTTCAAATGCTGAAAAAAGAATCAGTTGCTTATTTATTATTTTCTTCTATGCAAATAATAGCATGTCTTGTTTTCAATAATTTTATGTTAGTAATTATTTATTTTAATCTAGAAATATGAATTTTTTAAAAGAATTTAAGTCAATTTTGATCATAAAATTTGTAATATTTTGATGATTTTTGGTAATGAGTTTGAACGATATGGTTTCAACAGTAAATTATAAATTAAGATACATATTTTTAAATAAGTCTACTATAAAATTAACATATCCATCTGTTATTGGCGTTTTAATCAATATTTCATTTAATTTTACATAAATGTTATCATTTTTGATTTTGGTAGTCCTTATTTTGGAAACTGTGGCCATCATATCTCCTTCTGCTCATCTTGTATTATTATTATTATTATTATTATTATTATTATTATTATTATTATTATTATTATTATTATTATTATTATTATTATTATTATTATTATTATTATTATTATTATTATTATTATTATTATTATTATTATTATTATTATTATTATTATTATTATTATTATTATTATTATTATTATTATTATTGTGGGGTTTATGGTTTGTGTAACCTTGACCCCAAATAGAACTTTTCTTTGCCCCAAATAGTTACCCGTTGCTAGGCAACGTTGGTAATGTAACCATTGGTTTTGAGGTCGCCAAAGGTAAGCGCTACGAAAGAACTACTCTGGCCCGACCTCAAGATGGGTTCAACGCACTACCGTTAGAAGGTCCGTGTGCGCTTTCTTATTCTGGTCTTATACTCGTGTGTTTGACATTCTCATCACTTGGACTTAATTGTCTACGTTATTCAATATTTACTGTAATTAATCTCCATATTAAAGGACTTATTTGGATGATAAATATAAAGTAAAAAAAATCATTTATTAAATAACAACTGGGAGAGCATTTTATTCTGTTGGTCGAGCGGCTCGACGCTTGGCGCGCTCGTTTCTTCCGAGTCGATGCCTGGGAAGTTTGTTCGCCGGCTTTGAGAGCCTCCGAGTGTTTTATGTTGGGCCAGAACACAAACGGCCTTGTAAAGTGTTTAAATGAATCGGTAAAACACACGCAGACACAACATGCAGATTTAAAATCGAACCTACTAAAACATCAACTAACCCTGCTAAAATACGAGAAAGAAAACAATTAAATATAAATTATAAAACCCAAAAATAAATTAAAATAATAACAAAGTGCAACAAGATCCGCACGAAATAAACATAAACATAACATGAAAACCGAACAATTTGACCGAAATTTGACAATTTATCAAAAATGCGAAATTTCATAAAAAATGGAATAAAAATCAAAGAATTTGAATTAGAAATAATTCAATTAAAAATTCAAAAGAAAAATTGTCAAATAAAATTTCGAAATAATAAAATTAAGAATAAAATATACTAGAAAATCACAATGTCAAATTTTGATTTACCAAATCAAAAATAACACGCAAGGTTAGGGTCGTACAATAGGTATATATACAGATTCATTTCTACACAATTTTAATCGGTTTTTAACCTGAATCAATTTTGACAAAACTTGAAGTCGATTCTAGTCTGAAGCAGTCTTAACCAGTGAAATCTTAACACTTCGATGTGAGTGAGAGAATGTTCGAAAACTCTCTCCACGTCGCATCCTCGCAACCTCAAATGAGCTCTGCTTGGATGTCGTAGTGGGGAGAGAATGATGATGTATTATATACGAAGATTTATGAACTACAATGTACTATGTGGCAAAATATATTTTTATCAAAACTAAATAGAATTTTTCCGTCGAAATTTTTTCCGGCCAACAGCCGAAATATCTCACAAGTCATTAAAATCAAACATACAACCGAGTTGTGTAAGTGCGTGGATAATCGCCAATAACTCGTGCCCGTGAAGGCTCCGTCGTGAGAACGCAGGAGCTGGAACGTCAATATCATTCCGTATAGGGGAAAAGGGTGGAGGGGAAATAGTCTTTTGGCTGTTTCGTCGACACCCATTTCCCGTAAACTGGACCTAAAATCACTAACAACAAACAGCTCAAAATCACCACACCGAGTAGTCCAGTGGGCACTCATTAATTATAATATGAACACAATGCGCCTAAGGTCAACCGGAGTGAAGGTAACGGGGAAATAATAAAATGAAATCGTTGTTGTGGACTTCTGATACGATATTAAAATCAAATAAAATTAATTAGGAGTAACGAATAAATAATGTAAATGTTATGGACTTCTGACACGATATTTAAAATCAAATAAGATTAATTAGGAGTAAAGAATAAATAATGTAAATGTTATGGACTTCTGACACGATATTTAAAATCAAATAAGATTAATTAAGAGTAAAGAATAAATAATATAAATGTTATGGACTTCTGACACGATATTTAAAATCAAATAAGATTAATTAAGAGTAAAGAATAAATAATGTAAATGTTATGGACTTCTGATACGATATTTAAAATCAAATAAAATTAATTAAGAGTAAAGAATAAATAATGTAAATGTTATGGACTTCTGATACGATATTTAAGATCAATAAAATTAATTAGGAGTAAAGAATAAATAATGTAAATGTTATGGTCTTCCACTATATTACTTCGAATTAAAATCAACGTTTTGAATTAAAATCGATAAAATTAATTAGGAGTAAAGAATATATAATGCAAATTCTTTTTCGAACAATTTAAATTCCAATTCAAACTTAGAATTTCAAAGATTTTTAGATGTTAAAAATTAAATAAAATCCCGAACTACATCGGTGCCAACCGTAATAAAAATCCCCGACAACCTAAACCCAAATAACTGACTAATAACCATAAAGCATTTTTTCTTAGCTAAAATCGGAGATAAAAATGATAATTTGATAAATAGGGATCCATATCTCCCCAACGCGACAAAAAATCTTATTAAGATAAAATCCATTCCTACCGAATAGCGCACGTCAGACATCGATACTGCTAACATCTTAGTAGCAAATAAAATCGGCATAGGAAAATGCCAACGAATAGATCACTAAACCCCCTACCAACAACGATAACCACAAGCAACTTCACGCATGAAACAAGTATCCTAATTAGCCCATCCATTCTCCCAAATTATTCCTCTTCCCGATCACAATAATAAACAACGTTTTTCCAAAATTTTATTGAATAAATAGAAATAAAATGAATTAAATCCATAGTTGAAAATGTCGACGAAAGGAATCTTCCACCAAGCCATGATATATCAGAAAGTGATACCCTAAAAAGCTAAAAGTTAAAAATTCATTAGAATTTAATTATACCATTACCTGCCGTGAAATGAATTAAAAAGAATTAGCTATCAACAAGTAACGACCAAACTAAAGATAGTTGGGTAAATCGGGAAGGCGAATGACCTGAGCAAAAATAACATTTACTATTTGTATAGCTAACTTGACATTTACGTCCAAGCAGATCAATAGTGGCAACTAACTCGTGCACGCTATAGCGAGACTGAATTCAACAGGCGCACAAAATTCGAATGTTCCACACACGCGCTATCCAGAAAAATTGTCTACATAATAATAGTCGGCGTGACCTTTGAATCGTACTACCGATCATCCATAGTAACAACACACCCGACAATATAAAAGTCACAGACAGCTCGAAGTAGATCATTAATTTACAAGCAATTAAGATGCACTATCAACCGAATGGAATAGATAGAAACTCTCCAGTGAGGATCCCAGAGGAAACCATAGTTCTGGAACCCAGATCCAACATTGCAAATAAATTAATTCTTATGTACTAATTCCCCTTTAACTATATAAGTCCTAGACGGAAGCCCTGAAATGACTGAATCCAGTATCAACCTCGCGAATCAGATTTGAACTAATGACATTTATAAAAATAAAAATTTATCTCCTAAATGAATCCTACATTGATTTTTATGAAATAATTTATGAGAGACTTAACGAACACGGCAAAATACCATCAACGTTAACCAAGTATACTAGACGTTAACCACAAACCCCATGCATAATCTTCGATCTGACTCTGACCCGTTCGATGAGGAAATGATCCGAGTATTGATCCGACTAATACGTTGACAATGGGGATAATAAAATCTCTAGGCGCGACCGAAAATTTTTTCAACTGATGAGACTTACGATTCTTGTTGTCGGAATGTCATGCCGAGAAAAAACAATGGTAGATTATTGATAATATTCTAAATAATCAATAAAAAGTAAGGTATTTCATTAGTACCTTTTCTTTTAGTAGCAAGTTAAATGAATAAGAAGAATAAAGTAAAGTATTTATTAATGGTTTTCACAAAATAATAACAGATTCTTTTAATAGCAAATCAAATGAATAAGTAAAGTAAAATTAAATGATTTTATTAATGATTTTTACAAAAATAATAACGGATTTTTTAGTAGTAAATTAAATAAATAAGTAGAGCAAAATTAAATGATTTTATTAATGATATTTACAAAATGATAAGGACTCTTTTAACCGTAAACCAAATAAATAAGTAACGTAGATTAAAGTACTTTATTAATGATTTATACCAAATGATAACGGATTCTTTTAGCAGTAAACTAGATCCATAAGTAGAATAAATTAAAGTATTTTTTACCAAAAAATAACGGATTCCTTTAGTAATATATAACTGAGCAGAGTAAATTAGAATACCTTATTAATCATTTTTTTAAACCAATAATGGTTCTTTTGCAGTGGACTAGCTGAATAATCCGAGTGAATGGAAGTAGTTTATTAATATATTTCATAAGACCAAAAGTACCATTAGTAGTAGGTTGTACGACCGCCTAATGTAAATTAGAATGTTTCCTTAATGATATCATTCGGATTTCCGCGAATTATTTTCTTAGTTATAAATCATATCCTCGGCATGTCATTTTGAGTAGGTTGGAGCTCATCAGTTAGGATGGTTCCCGTTAATAATCAATTAAAATAATATAAAAATAAAAGCGCTATTCACAATTCCGTCCAAATTGAATTTTCACTCTAATAATTACTAACAGTTAGTGTCCCAAATAATTAGACACCTGGAACATTGTTAATTGAACAAAAAAGCGCATGAGAGCTTATAACCTTTTTGCATATGACGTGCGATACCTTTGACAGAGGGTAATTCCATAATAGAATTGAGTGCTATGTAAATAACTAAACGAGGACATCACCCCACATACATTTGACGGTATACTGCACAGTGAGACGGTCAAGTAACATAAAATACGGAAAAAACCCATGAAGTACGCAGCTTCACTTAGCATCGCAGATCTGAGACATTGCCAAAAAATTAAACGATCTAAAAAATTGAGGAAAGGTTTTACCATTGTTTCATTTAAGCGAGTCGTGGATTGACGAATCCCGAGTCACCATCCGATTTCCCGCACACGCTGCAAATCGCTGTCGGCAAGGTATGTGGGATGCTGGATTCACCGTATCCCAGGTTAGAGAATTCAGATCCAGCACTCTGCAACAAATGAATGAGGTCGAGCTCCCGTTCGTAGCCATAAAGCGGGAACCGGGCCGCAATCCAGCCAGAGAAATTCGTGGCCAGGCTAAGTTCCTCCTCGCTCGTATTGAGGAACATCAGCGTCAGACGGATATCCAAGTGGCTAGGGCCAGGCTTTATCTCGCCAACGTGAACGAAGACATCGCAGCCGACAGGATTGCTTGCACGGACGGTTACGCTCCGCCGTACAACACTTCATTCAACCTCGATAACGAGAGGCTAAACGTCAATGCGGAGGCCATGAACGTAGTTGTCTCGCGGAAGGTCCTTCCCCGTAAAATGAGAAGGAACGAAGAACCAGCTGAACGACACAACGAGCATCCCTACGCCCGGACAGTTCCGAAACCGGATTCTTTTCAACATCATAGGAAGACTGACCGTGACAATTATCGACGATAGAGTACGATGACATTATCTTAGTTAAATGTAATAAAACGTCTTAGTTGGCTTTAGTATTTGTTTAGTTCGAATTATTAATAATAACATCTGTAGGACCCTATAGTACAATTATAGTACAATTAATTAAATACACCAAAGTAAAATAATGAGATATGATAACTCTCTTTTACAGATATGGAACCAGTGAGAATATTGCAACGAGAGTTGGATCACGCGCGGAAAACTAACGAGAGTTTTCGTGTACAAGTCTTGCAGCTGTCAAACAAAATACAACGGATTAGAGCCACGTGGGTAGATCCGGCGAAGGTGAAAACGCTCTACCAGAATATAACAGCGGCTCAAAAGGGCTGGTCGGAAGAAAAACAAATCAATCAGAGACTGAGAACGCAACTAAAGGGTCTGGAGGTGGCAGTGTCAGCCTGCCAGAAAGGCGCAGCGGTGACATATCCCTCGTCTTCGCCCCTGCTCAGCTAGCGTATCGAGATTCAATGACGACTTCGAAGGTCACCCCAAAGCCCAGCACTCATCGGCCGGGGAGAAAGGAGCGAGCCAAGCGTCGAGCTGCTCGAGCATCAACTAATGTGTAATTCGATATTCCCAAATATATGTTCGTTATCGTTTAATTATTCTTTGATTGTTTCGATGGTCATACGAGAAGGGCATAACGTAGTACACACGAGATTGAACAAGGAAGAACGAGTAACTAAGCGTTTATAAGAGTAAACAAATAAGATGGGACATTAGTAAATAAAGCACACACAGACCTTCTAACGGTAGTGTTTTGAACCCAGCTTGAGGTCGTGCCAGAGTAGTTCCTATGTGGCGCTCACCTTTGGCGACCTCAAAACCCATGGTTACATTACCAACGTTGCCTAGCAACGGGTAACCACTGGGTATGGCAAACAATGTTCATCTGGGGTTAAAGTTGTCAAAACCAAAAACCCCACAGAAGATCCATGTGCGCTTTCTTATTCTGGTCTTATACTCGTGTGTTTGACATTCTCATCACTTGGACTTAATTGTCTACGTTATTCAATATTTACTGTAATTAATCTCCATATTAAAGGACTTATTTGGATGATCAATATAAAGTAAAAAAATTCATTTATTAAATAACAACTGGGAGAGCATTTTATTCTGTTGGTCAAGCGGCTCGACGCTTGGCGCGCTCGTTTCTTCCGAGTCGATGTCTGGGAAGTATGTTCGTCGGCTTTGAGGCTGCTGTCATTTCTTTATAAGCCAGTTGGGCCGGTGCAAAAACCAATGGGTAGGTTACCGCGTTGCCCTCCTGACAAACCGATAACGCTAACTCTAGGATACGAATTTGGGTCCTCTGGTTCTGGTTAAGTTGTTTATCTTCGGCCATACCCCGTTGGGTGGCTGTCATCTTTTGGTAGAGGGCCTTTACTTTCTTCGGCTTCACCCAGATGGATTTAATCTGTTGAATCTCTCTGGTTAACTGCCTGATTTGTTGAAGCAGTTCTCCGTTCAATCTTTGGGCCTTATTTAATTCTCGTTGTAGGATCCTGCTTGGCCCCATATCTACAAGAAGAAAAATCGTCATTAAATTATATATTCTTTCACAAAGATCACTTAATTCATTTATACTTTTAAGTTGAAAGTCTTTCATAAATTCATTATAATCTTATGTTATTAATTATCTTAAACAAGGAAGGCAAAGATGGAGTCTAAAATTTATTTGTTTCATTTATTAATATCGCTCGGATCCCGGACAGCCTCGATTCCTGTCTTGCCTGGGAAACTCGTTGGCATATGGATGTTCGTGATTGCCGCGGGGACGCCTCTCTCCGTTCCGCATTTCCCGCGGAAGGATTTTCTGTGGAACTACCACGTTAATGGCTGGAGAACTCCCATTCAGGTTCGGGTCATCGAGGTTGTATGACGTATTGTAAGGAGGGGCGTACTCATCCGTACTTGGAATTCTCCCTGTAGCGATAGCCTTGTTGATTTCTGCTAGGTGGCACCTGGCCCTCTCCACTTGTCTATCCGTTTGGCGTTGGTGCTCCTCAAGGCGAGCCAGGAGAAATTCGGCCTGACCGCGGATTTCCAGGGGTGGGTTGAGGCCGGGGTCTCTTTTGATTGCGACGAAAGGAAGGTCGACTTCCCCGAAATCTACTTCGGAGTTTTGAAAAGAAATGACCGGCGTTAGCATAACGTTCCGATTTTATCTAAAAACCTAAACAGTGCCACGTCATGTGGGGTGATTCATGCAGAATTAGATTCTGTAAGACAGCACTCCAGCATGCTTATTTTTTGTGCACCGGTATTTATTGAACTTATAACAGCTGGTGTAGTTTTTTCTCTCATGGATTTTTCATGGAAATATTGACATTATTGCTGGCAATTCAATCAGTGTGCTGCCGGGTTATTCTACACGTCAGCTAGTTAGATCGTGTAATTAGCGATTTCATGGATTGTAATTTTTTTAAATTTTCTTATAGTGGGCTAAAGTGCACTCGTGGTAAGCATTATTTTATTTAACCAAATAATAATCAGTTTGTTATGTTCTCATTTTTGAATTGTAGACGTCAACATTCATTTAGTTTGCTTCTTTGGATCTTTGCATGATTTGTCGCTCCTATAGCTAATGGATTCGGTGGGTATTTTAGTTATTTACTTCTACCTAAAATTATATCGTGCTGTAGATCTATATTTCCTCAATTTGTCACGAGTGGATTGACTCTCCGTGTTCCCCCCCAAATGTCAATTCACATGGTGGACCCCTGATTTCCTAAGAATCAATTCTCAAGTGTATGAACCAAAAAATTCTAGGATGTGGCCCTCTATTCTCGTAGAAGAGACTTCTATGATCTTGTTCTATATTAATGATGGTATCGTTCCTGGTGGTGGTCTCGTTCATTTATGATGTTGTGGATTTATTCAGTAAAAATGTTGATTCTGTTTGCTTTACTCAAGTTTATTTTCATTTTGTTTAGTATTTAATAATATCAGACCCTTATCATTTCTCGCTATTCGTCTTGGTAATTTTCTAACGTAGGACTGGTATTAGAGCGACATTAATTTTTCGACATTTATTATTATTTTTACCGGGGTTAAACTAGAGTTATAACAAATTAATTCTATAATATCTATTACTGATATTGGACCTTCCTTATGGAAGCTTTAATATTTATTATTATTTTTGCCGATGTTACGTTTTCATTGACTTTTAAATATCTATCCTTATTTTCTGGTGTTTCATTATAGTAATTATCCCTTAATATCATTTATTATTCTCATGGATGTTAAATTCTCATTATGCTAACCGGATTTTTAATACCTATTTTTATTTTCTGATATTAAACTTTTCCTTATGGTAATTATTTATCATTTTTGTTGGTGCTACTTCTCATTATGGCAATTATTTTATTGTGCCCATTTTAGCAACGATTTTATTATTTTTGTTGATATTAATTCTCATCATAGCAACGATTTTATTATTCTCATTTTAGCAGTGAGCTTATTATGTTTGCTTAACGATTTTACGACGCCTTCTACCGTCACCTCCTTTTATTTGACCTTAAGATTGTTTATGTCGATATGAAAAGGTTACTAGTGTCCACTGGACTACTCGGTGTAGAGATTTTAAGCCGACTGTTGTTTGAAAATTTAGGTCGAATTTTTAGGAAACAGTGGGCGGAGGGGCAGCAAAAGACTACTCCCCTACCTCCCAATTTCCCCTATAAACTGATAATATTGACGTTTCAGCTCCTGCGTTCTCACGCCGTAGCCTTCACGGACACGAACTATTGGCTGACTTACGCTGCACTTACACAGTTCGGTTGGGGTGTGTAGATTTTAATAACTTGCGGTGCGGTGTCGGCTGTGTGCCGGAAAAAAATTTCCACATGGCATATAATGACTGTTTTCAAACGTTTATTGTTGTAGTACAGATAGTTCATAATTGGCTTCATTACTCCAGGCATACATCTCACAATAGTCCTTCCCCACGCAAACACCTAAATAGAGCTCCATCAAGATTATTTGTGCGATGCGTGGAGAAGGTTCTCCGAAAAATCGTCCACTTACGGAGTTCTAGGATTTCTTCAAAGTTGCTTTAAGACGAGTGTATGATTTCGTTCGTTTGAAAACGAATTTTTGGTTAGAATTCTGTGAAAATGAATCGGTATATATATCTATTGTGTGACCCTAACTTTGCGTGTTAAATTTGATGTAGTAAAACAAAATTTGACCTTGTGATTTCTTGTATATTCTAACTTAATTTTATTATTTTTATGATTTAATTTGAGAATTTTGATTTTTAACTTTTAATTGAATTGTTTCCATTTCGTATTATTTAATTTTTGTTCTAATTTTCATGAAATCTCGTTTCTTTAAGTAAATTGTCACTTTTAGGTCAAATTTTCGTGTTTTCATGTTATTTCTGTGTTTATTTCATGCGGATCTTGTTGCATCTTGTTATTATTTTAGTTTAATTTTATGTTTTCGATTTTATATTTTTATTGTTTCTTTCTCATATTTTTAAGTGGTTAGTTGATGTTTTAGTAGTCTGATTTTAAATCTGCGTGTTGTATTTGCGTGCTATTACCGATTCATTCAAACAAAACCCTGTTCTGGCTCAACATTATTATTATTGTGACGCATATTAAAATGCTACTCATTAAATAATAATAAGTTGTTTTCATATAATAAACATTTGTTTTTAAATAATAAACCTTTAATTATGATTAAAAATCTTATTACTGGCAACCACGCTAAAATGGAATCTGTCTATGCAGTTACAAGGAAGAAACAAAGAAATTAATTTTTGTTTCTTTGCTTAACTAGCTACAGATATTTTACATTTCAATATCCAAAAATTGTAATGGAAGAAATATTTTGGAAACTGAACAATGGTTGAAAGACATCGATGATTGGCTAGGAATCAATGATTTAAGTTTAATTGTAATTTTTGATTTACTACTGACTGAAGAAGCCAATTTCATTTGAAAAGATTTCAAGAAAATAGACTTAACTGATAAAGATGCAAGAAGTTGGTTTGTTGACACGTTTACGTCACAAAAATCAATTGTTGATAAAATTTACGAGTTATCTCATGTGAAACAAGAAAATAATGACGGCTTTGCAACTTTTGAATTGAGAGTGAAGAAGATTTTAGATGACGTTTTTGATTGTGGTATCTCAAGAGAAAAAATTGTTGGATCTATCGCATCAAATCGTGTTAATAATGATCGTTTAAAAGAAAATTTATTTTCAAAACCAGATATGTCAAGAGAAAAAATAAGAATAGCTGCCAAAAACTTTGAATCTCGAGATTTATCAGGAATCAAGCAAATTGCAAATTAAATTCAAGATGTAGAAAAACGAACATATTCGAATGTTGTTCAAAATAAAAGGTTAGTTAAAATGGATAGTTAATTCGCCAAGGAAAGTGTTTACACAAAATAACAGGTATTTTAATTCTTCATACCAAAAAAAATCATTGCAGAAGGAAAAACAACTTCATGCAAGCAGATCGATAGTAGATCATCCGAAAATGGAAATTATTGATGATGGAGAAGATAGAGGCTATAAACATTATTTTCGCTTAAAACAATTACCAGAAAGTTGTATAATCGATGCTGTTGACTACCAGAGCTTAAAAATGAGAGACTGAAATGAGGTCAGTGTTTTTGTTGTGGCGAAAATGATCATTTACGTTTCCAATGCCCACTGAAAGATAAATGCCTTATTTGCAGTAATTCGGATCATTTATTTAGAGACTGCTATTTATTAAAAAATAATGAAAGAAAATATGAAAGAAGAGTTTTTTCATACATAATGAAGATCAACAGTGTTCAGAAACAATGACAGAATCAAGGATTCACAAAATTGATAGTTTAAAAACCATGAAGTCCCTGTCAGTAGGGTTGAAACAATAAGCAATTATAAAAAACGAAATGTGGTTTAAAAAGATGCGATTGGAGTAAGATTAAAATTAACAGAGTAGAAATTGAGATGTTGTGGGACATTTGAGCATCGATTAGTGTGTGAGTGAGCGTTGTTGGAAGTTAATAGGATGTCCAATACTAAAGACAAACGAACTTTATTAGGTGTATTTTCAAACGAAAATGAAAAACCTCTAGGAAGTGTAACTTTAGAGGCTGAGTGGAAAAATAAAATAAGAAAATTGAATGTTGTTAGAAATATTTCCCCGGATTTTATCGGAGGTATAGATACGATAATGCAGTTTGGATTAATTTTTAAAGAAATTCACAACATAGATTCCTCATTATTGGAAGTACAACACAATGATGAAAGAAAAATTTTCATTTTGTGATTTGAATTTTGAAAAGAAATCATCTTCTGGTCAAATTATTTCTGAATTTAGAAATACCTTTATGGCATCCAGATTTGATTTAGGGCATAAGAAAATAATTCAACATGAAATAAAGACAGTTGGATCACCAATTTTGCAGAACCGCATAGGCAACCAATGCATTTAGAAATCAAAATTGATGAATTAGTTAGGAACTTATTGAAGGCAAAAATTATCAGAAAATGTCAAAGCCCATGGAATTCACCATTGGTCATAATTAGGAAGAAACATGGTTCTATTTGTATGTGTCTAGATTTTAGAAGGCTTAATGCAGTGACAGATATATATTCATTCCAGTGCCAGATATGCAATTATTATTAGATAGTCTCGGAAGATCAAAAATATTCTCATCAATAGATTTAGGACAGGCCTATTATCAAGTTTAGTTGTTAGAAGAATTCCAGATTAAAACAGCTTTTAGCACAAAAGAAGGGCAATTCTGTTTCAATAGGTTACCATTTGAACTGTCAACAGCTCCTGCCACATTTCAACGATTGATGTACCAAATATTAGTAGGATTAATCTTTAAAAGGGTTGTGGTTTATCTATTTGATATATTAATATATGCTCAAACTTAAGAACACGATAGAATCATTTTTGAAGTATTTAGTCGCATAAAAGAACCTGGATTGAAGTGAATTAAATTTTTACTGGCAGTAATAAAGGTGTTCTTACAAACAGAGATAAAATAAAAGAAAGAGCAAAAATGCGTGTCTCAACTTAGATCATTTTTGGGGTTGACAAATTATTATCGACGTTTTATTAAAGATTATTCGCGTATTGCAGCATTGTTATACGCTGCAACATCGGTGAATAATAAGCAGATAATTTGGAATGAGGAATGTAAAAACAGTTTTAATGGTACAGAATAAACCAGGCTATCACATGCTGAGAAACCCTACTTATTATGTATCATTTGAACAACATGATCCGGCTTTATCCACAGCACCAGCGGAAATGGCATCTCCACTCGTCTCTTGCCGCCTAATATTCCGAGATGGCCACTTAAACAGCGGCAATATGATGATCACCCATATGCGAGACGACCACCGCCTGGCAGCGGATTGACAGGACTCCACAAAAAAAGAAAAGTGAATAAGGAATTGATTTATCTAATTAATTTAGTTTAAGAAAATTGGTATGTCAATGTTTTGTGGTTATAATTTGTAATAAAAACGATTTATATAAATTTACAGTAAATTTATTGTCACGATCATTGTGTATAAATTCGAGTTGATGAATGACGGACAGCAAATAAAGAGTAGTTTAGCCGTAAATGTAAAATCGCGGTAGCACGCTAAGCATTTATTAAAATTAGTCAAGTGGCGAGCTTATATCACGATCGAATTCGAATTAAAACAAGTAAAAATTACGCTCATATTTACTAATTAAGAAAACTATAAATGAGGAACAAAAGAGCACGAGAGACCGTTTTTTCTTTGCTACTACATTAGATTCCTCTACTTCTGTTAGTAAATTTAGCTTGTCATCATCTCGAGTCAACAGCAGAAGGTTACTGCTTAAACAGATACATTTTCATTCATTAAACTGTTAATCATTTAATATCATTTTCTTTAAATTTAGAAATGAAAGTCACGAGTTTTTAAATTTTAAATTCGAGAAAATGAATAATGAGAGCGGCAGACTAGTTCAACAATTGTTAAGCGTGAACAAAGAACTGGGTAAGAATACTGCGCTTCCTATTAACTTTCCTATGATAAAGTTTTGAGCCTCGTCCGGTCATTTGAAAATGTTCGCTTGTCGATCTGCTGCCAAGCATCCGCTGCTTCTACTTTTAGATAAAATGGTAACCGTTGTACCATAATTGATTGGCTCCATTCTTAAACTATAGTATACATAAAGTAGTCTGCCATGAAATTGTTGGGCTATAAGCCATAATTTAAACAAATGTTGGGCTATAAGCCACCATTAAAACAAAACAAAATGACTAGGAAAAGTCATGTCGAAAAATTATGAGAATGGCTATTAGAACACAAGCACGCACCGCAAACAGAAATTAAAAATATAATAAAAACATTAATTAAAACAAAATAAAAAATAACATAATTAATTAAAACAAATAATTAATAAATTTTGCACGAAAAATACATAGAAAAATAAAGTAAAATTATAAAACCGCCAAAACCTTGCAAAATAAGATTTAGAAAATACACAGGCGGAGGAGGCGACCAGAATAAGAATCAGCAAAAAATAAAAATACAAATTTAATAAAATTAATATTAAAAAATTAAGAAAAATAAATAACAAAAGAGAAAAATATAAAATTAAATAAAAGCCATCAAAAATCCGAAAAAATGGCCAAAAAAGATTCGAAATTAGCTGATTGGTCGCACACACGCATGAAAACAGTATAAATACAATAGCCATTGTCATAATATTTAACCTTAAAAAACTTTAAAAATATTTTTGAAAACTAAAAATTTTGAATTTCGAACTTTGGTAAGCTTATATTTCATTAAATAAATTTTTGAAATGTTTATTGTTTTAAGTTTTTAAATTTTAATCATGGATGGTCGAGGTACTTTTAGTATCAACGACAGGTCCCCCTAATTTTAACATTATTTTATGCATGTTATAATTTGTGGAAGATGGCTTGGCAGGATTCAATTCCCTCAGTTAAATTTGAGGGATGTTGATGTGCTGCCTTGTCGTCAACCACCCTTCGGTGTCTGCCGGTATGGTCAGGTCTAGTCACACTGATCGCAGAGTAGGACGCCGTCGTACTTCACCGTGGCGGCCATTGCAATGTTGGTCGGAACGGTAGGGATTAAAATGCGGGAATATCGACATAGCTAGGGGGAAAACATTCAAATGAATGTTTAGGTAGGGATGCAATTTTTGTTTAAAACCTGTCGAATTGTTATATGAAAAGGGACGACTAGGGTTAAGTCGATAGAAACAAATGAACGGATTAGAAAAATTGAATGTTTCTTTAATTTTTGCCTTTGGTAAGAAATGGTTTTATAGAACATCTCCAAATAAAAATTAAACTTTTTTTTTTAAACTCAATAAATGATTGGAGCATCAGCATTTTTCTTTTCTGCATCGAATGTTTTGTTTACTAGTTCAAATGACAAATAGGATATCTTCACAATTAATATCAAACCATGAAATGAATGTGATAGAGAATGTTTGAGGAATGTTTGGACTAATTAATTTTAAATTTTATAATTATTATATTCTATTTATTTATCAATATAACCCATTAATGGACTGAAATTCTCCCTCGTTTAGTCAGGAAAATCTCAAGAAAATCCTTCTAAAAATTCTCATCAAACGTTTCAATAATCAAAATCTCTTTTCTACCAATGCATCCAGGATACAAAATCCCCAAATCATCGCGAAAATCAGATACCACGGCATTACAATTGAATCACGATTTATGCCAACAAAGATATAACAAACTGTTCGCGGAGCACGAACGCACGCTCGGCACGTGGTTCACTCCCGAAGCGGTCAAAATCCTCCAGGATAAAATCCACCGGTTGTCGAGATGCCGAGAGGATTTAATTGCAGAGAACCGGGCTCAGCGAATCATAATAAATGACCAAAGCGCCGTCTTGGTGGCATCATTTACGGAAGCCGAACTGGTAAGACGCCTAGCGGGTCGCGATCTGGCGGTAAAGTTGAATTTGATCCCCGCAAACCATCTTCCGGAAACAACTCAAGCTGGTCCAGCTCAGACCCCTAGGACCAGCAAGAAGCACCATCCCAGCAAAAATCGTCGCCGCCGTGAACGACGCCGAGCTGAAGGCCTCACGATCTTAAATAATGCAGCACAAGTGCTGGAAGAAGCCGCCGCACTCGTCGCAGAGCAGCACCCAGAATTTGTGAAAGAAGATGGCACCGCTTCAACCCCGAAAAGATCAACAGAACTGGTGTTACCAACTCAGGTGAAGGAAACCGATGAGATACAAATATGCCTAGACATTTCACCCGTCGAAAATTCCACCACGACAGCGAAAGAGAGGTCGCCGACTCTCGCGAGCTGCTGGATGGACGAATTTGGAGAAGAACTATGTCATACCGTTCCTCAGGTCGGAACTACACCATTTCAATCCCTCCGGAACAAACGAAAGTTCCCCGTCGATATCGACGAATGACCACCAAATGGAAAGAAGGATGGACTCCATTATCCTGACATTATTTATATAGTTATACACTAATTATATTTTTGTGATTTCTTTTTGTTAAATTTTGTATAGATCTAATAAAAGTATATTTTTGTAATTCTTATTCTCTTAATACTTTCTGATTTCTCTAGTTAATCGAATTATGAATGGATGCCTAAAGTTTGGTTGGATTGCCTTTTGATGTTGATAGAACCGTATGTATGTATGAAGTAGGTTGAGGAAGTTCTTATGTCACTCGTAAAGTCGGAATTAAGAGATCTCGGTTAACAGAAATTTAAAACTTCAGTTTTTATTATAGCAATACTAATAATTAAAAGCAATTTTGGTTAAAAATGAAATAAGCATTCTCGGAGGAGTTTAATTTTTCTTAAATTATTAATGAGGTTGTGATAGACCCAAAATTTCGGCCGATATAATAGAAATTTCGAAAATTTGCATAATAATTTAAATTTTCACATGTTATTTAAATAAAATACTTTATGATTTAAAACAAATTTCTAGGTTAGAAAATTTACCTATTTTCAGTAGTTTAGGCAATTAAAGTCAGAAAATTAGATAAATTCGAGAGGCTGAGTTTTAAATGTTTATTTATAAATATTTTATTTTTATTAAAGTTTCTTAATCATCATCTTTGAATTTCATAAGTTAAATACCTAAAATTGGTTTTTGCTAAATTAAAATTAACGATGAATAGAGAAGTGACAAAAACCTAGTAAGGGTACGGTTCACTACATTCGGTACTACCTATTTTGCTATGTATTAAACAGCGACTAGGGGAAAACAATATGTAGGACGTATGCATGGGTTCGTCATAGAATAATGGGAAAGGTGTGCACAGATATCGAAAAAGTTGAAGGAGTTAGGCAGACGTAAGTCCTTCTATCGGCCGTCAGGAACCCGAAAGCGAGATTATCACAAGGAGTAGTCTTGGAAACGGGGCTCACCTGCTTGTGGACTCTCGGCTGCTGTATACAGTACCAACATGGGCTTGCCCATGGGTATGCAGTGGTTAGATTAAAATTGTGGGGCGTCGGGGTGAGAAAGGACATACCCTAGGGAATGCAAGAGTAGTTGAGGAAGTAGTTTGGATGAATGAGCTTAGATTAAAACAAAATTAATTCTACCCTGTACGCCAACACAAAAATGAGAAAATTGGGTAAATTAAAACAAAATAATTAATGCGGTTTGGAAATTATCAATATGGCTGCTGTAACATATGCACGTACCGCAAGCAAAAATCAAAAATAAAATAAAACATATTAAATAAAACAAAATAAAAACATAACAAAATTAAATAAAACAAATATTAATTAAAATCATTGAAAAGCCTACAGATGCAGAAAGAAACACAAAACTAAAATATAAAACCGCCAAAACCTTGCAAAAGAAGGTTTAAAAAATACATAGGCGGAAGCGGCGACCAAAAATTTAAATATCAAAGGGTAAAAAGAGAAACAATTAAAAAGAATGGTTAAACGATAAAAAATAAAAATTTACGAAATATTGAGAAAATAATATCAAAAAATAGAAAAAAATAAGGAGAAAAATAAAATATTTAAAATAAAATTAAAGCAAAAAAACCCCCGAAAAATAGCCGAAAAAGGCTCAAAATACTCTGATTTGTCGCACCCAGGCATGAAATGACTATATATACAGCAGTCATTTTCATAATTTTTAGACTTTTAGAAAATTTTGTAGACACAAAATTTTTAGTCAGTTGTTGAGACAATTTGTTTTGGACAATTGTTTAGTCAATTTTTATGCCAACGTATGACAATTTTTCAAATTTGGATGCTTGACTGATTGTAAGTATTGTTTTTTGTAGAAATATATTTTTCTAAGTTAATGTTTTGTTTAATTTAACTTATTCTGGATGGCCGCGATGTCTTTTGGCATCGCTCGGCAGGTTCCCCTTAACTTATTTATATTCATTTTATATACATGTTAGTTGTGGAGAATGGCAGGGCAACATTCAATTCCGGCCGTTAAATTGGCAGGACGTTGACGTGTTGCTTTGTCACAATCCACCCTTCGGTGTCTGCTTAGTCTGGTCAGGCCTTGTTGCACTGATCACGGGGTAGGACACCGTCGTAATTCACCGTGGCGGCCATTTCAATGTTGGTCGGAGCGGTAAGAGGGTAAACTGCGGGAAGATCGCCATAATTAAGGGGGTAACATTTGTGTAAATGTTTAAGTAAGAAAATTAAATTTTTAATTTAACTCCTGCCGATTATTATATTGTCAAGGGTATGACTAGTGATAGAAATTTAGGTCAACGAAAGTATAAAGTAGGGTTAAATCACGTACATTGTTTGATAATCATCGCTTTGGAAAATTAAAATAAAATGATACATTTTGGTATAGATCTGTGAGGTGATAATATAGAGATTTACGAATGGTGGTAACTGTGGCGACCATAGGAAAGCAAATATAAGTTGTTGGACTAAAATAATGACCTTATAGTAATGCATTCATGTCAATTTACCATAGGCTAACGTTTGTATGAAACAAGGAATTTTCCATAAAATAAGGGCGGAACGCTGCCCAAATCTTTGAAAAATATTTTAATAAATAAACAGTAATGATGACAAATTGATATAGGAATTGTAGAAATAGATGAGTATGGACAAGCGTATAGATAGAAAGAGACGTAAGACCTTCCATCAGCAGTCAGGAACCCGAAAGTGAAAATATCATGAGGAGTAGTTCTAGAAATGGAGCTCACCTGCTCATGAATTTTCAGCTGCTATATACTGCTATATATTGTCCTTTTTCTCTCAAATTATAAAATTTCTATTGCATCACTTTACTAGTCGAAATTTTAAAATATTAAAATTTTTAATTTTATCTTTTGTTTTAAAGTAAATTAAAATAATAACCAAATGCACCAAGATCACCAAGAAATTAACACAAACAAAACAATATAACAAGAAAATTTTACCGAAAATAGATCAATTTATAAAATCAGCATTTTAATGGAAAAGCTGGTTCAAAATAAAATATTTCTAATCAGAAATATTCAATTAGAATATAAATAAAATAAATTATTTATTTAATGAAAGAAAATAATAAAATTAGATATATATATTTCAAGTAAAATCAAGGTCGAATTTTTTTTTAATGCATCAAAAAGAACACGCAAGGTTAGGGTCACAAAACAGGTATAAATACCGATTCATTTTCACAAGATTTTAGCACATTTGGTTAATCCAATTAACTTCTAAAAGGCACTTTGTAGTAAATTGAGGCAAAGGGCGAGAAGGAAGAGCGCGAAATTGGTGCATCGAATGTAAACTAATAACGTTAAGAAAAAATACTAAATTAACCAAAAGTTTCAAAATCAAATCTTAAACTCAGGATAAGAGCAGTCAAAATAGGATTTAAAGTTTTGTAACTGTACTAAATTAACAATCCGGTTAAAATAAACTCGTGTCGTAAAACTTAAAATGAACGAAATAGGATAGTTAATCAAACTATAAAAATCAGTATATAATATAACCAGTAACGATAACAGTCAGTAATGCTAAAAAAGTGGAATCAAATAAATAATTGACAATCCTAAATGATCACAACGTAAATTAACCTCAAATAATAATAAGTAGAAAATAAATCGTCATTTCATGATAGAAACCCGCCTAAATTTAACATGAAATCTCTAGATAAAAAGGAATAAAATATAAAATCTCTCTAATGATACGAAAGTCGTAGACATTTTATAAAATCACAAAAATAATATCGTTAATATGACCAACCTGAGGTGCCCAAATCATAAGAGATCCATAATTCTCACAATTGAATCGAAATAAAAATCCGCGGATAAATTCAACTCCAATTTGACACGGATCAGCCATCGTTAGATATAATATCCACCGAGATTGTTTAGCACAAAAATGACGATTAGGTTCGCCAATTGAGAGAATTCAAACTTGATAGCATATCGAAATGCGTTCCATTAATCAATAATGTACATAATGACCCAGCCAACATAAATACAATATCAACGTAGGTAGGCCGATTTACCATAGTCATATACAAAACGGTCCTACATAATTGATTGAACTAGTCAGATTAGAATGATGATGGCCGATATGATTAAATCACGACTGTAACAATAAACTTATAACAATAAAATATCAATCTCGAATTACTTAAAACAACGATTGATAGAATTATAGAACAATTTAAATAATAACATTATAGTAATTAAAATCCATTAATATCCATCGTCACCCCGAGACAAGATACCAATAATCGTGCCAATAAAATTATAAAGGACGTTCAGGTCATAAAAGTAAAAATTGTAATGCTAAAAAGGGAGGAGCAATAAACATAAATTATTATGGTAACCACTATTGGGGAAATAAGGACTAAAAATTTGAAAAACAGAAACGAATTAAAAGGTTAATCATAAGAACTTTAATAAGTTGAGCTAAGTCATACTACTTCAAAAATATAAAAGAGTAGGCCAACTAATATCTTAACAATAACGCCCCATATAATTTTAAAGGTTTTTCTCGCTCACATTTTTTTTAATAAAGCAAATAATAATTCGGAGTAGGACTGCACAACGAACGTATTAAACTAGAGTGACTCCAACACCCACCACCAGTTAGAATTTGATATAAATATTCATCTGCTGGGCACTGATGGGTAATCAAAAATGTTAATACAGCCTAAGGGTTAACTTCTTCCCACCAAGTGCCTGCATAAGAAGTTTAACCGTTAGCCACCCGTCAAAAATTGACTTTGGTACTGTGTGCTAGTGGGTGGAATATTAGCAAAGGGTGAGTCTCTTTTCAAAGACTGCCAGTGCCCTAATATTCAGTTGGATTCACGAGCTGTTTTAGAAGACATCATGCTTTGATTTCAATGGTCCCCGTCTCAGCTATTTAACCATTTTTAAAATTTTTAATATTTAACTGCTATAAGAACTTTTAATTACCAAAATCAAAATTAAACACAAATAAGATTATTATTAAAAATTCAGATTAAGTTAAGCATTTACACAGTTATCTCAGTTTCTGTTAATACGAGCATTCAAAACACGTTTGCATTCAGTATATGGCCCACCATTCGAGGCTTGTGCAGTTTGAATAACCTTTCACGCTCTTTCTTGCCAGGCCGATTTCTCTTCCGGTTTTGTTTTACACTTCCTCTGGCTGGCGCGAAGTTCCTGGAGTGAGAATCTTTACTCCAATATCCTTTCCCGTAACATTGCGGATTACTATCGCTTCTTGTTCGGCAGATAGTTTAGTACTGCTTTGGACGAGTCTAGTTCGAATCTCGTCTTTCAACTTTAAATCCCTAATTTCCTTTTCTTGTTCTTGAATCTTCTACTCGGCTTGTCTCAAAGCCTCATCCTTTTGCATCAATTTGATCTTCAGAGCTTCTACCCCAGCTCTTAATTTGACTACTTCTTCGAGATGATATTGAGCAATGTTCTTTCGAAACTTCTCAATGATCTGTTTGTTGGACTCAACTAAAATGAATAACGAATAGATAAGTCCTATCTTTATCAATATTTGATTACGATTAATTTTTGAAAAATGAATTTCGGAATTTATTTATATGATTTTATGGAGCATTCTTTTCAGGGATCTAATTGCATTATCTATATGAGGGAAGGGATGAGGACACACATATTTTATCCGCATTATATTTTAAGTGCAGGTCTCTAGAACAGTGCTCGTAACTTGACCCATGGTCAACGCAGTAGGAACAATGTTGGGGACACCCTGGGTTACCTCGTATCCCTAATAGACAAAACAATACTTAGGACCATAATAATAAGGTCAGCAATCACCGTAATAACAAATAGATCATCATTATATTATCCTTAGTAATCGACACATTTAATAAAATAATATATTGCAATATTAATAACAATAAAACTGAAAATCCCAAATTAATAATAATAATAAAATCAATAATAATAATAATAATAATAATAATAATAATAATAATAATAATAATAATAAAAATAATATAATAATAATAACAATACAATTAATTTTTAAAAGGGACTATAAAATTTGCCATTTAGATTTATAATACTAATCCTAAAGTTATATTAGGAATAATAATAAATGTATTCATAATAACAATAATAATAATAATATTAATAATCCTGAGTTTAAACAATTTAAAAATTTTGTCCCTAATCTTCCTAAAAGATCTATACTATAATCCTTAAAATGTTAATTTATTAGTCTCCAAAATAGGATTAATTAATTTTATTAACTATATAGCAAAGTGTAAAATTTTTATTCATATAATATGATTAACATTTATTATATATAAGAATTTCCTATTTTATATTACGGGTCCTCACTCTAACCCTTAAAAATCAAGAATTTAGGAGATATTTCAATATGTACTATATCGCTTATTATTAATTTAAGAATAACCTAAATTTAATTTTTTCGCTTGCCATTTATTGCCATTGGAAACTTATTATAGGATTCTCAATTTAATAATAATAAAAGTAAGTATGGATTTTTAGATACTTTTAACTTAAATTTTCTTGTATTTTAGATTCCCGAGAGAAGTCAGCTGACTTCCATCGACGTGGACACTTTCTGTGAGGTTTGTTGATTATGTGTGGCCAAAACACAATTTTGTTTAAGTGAATCGGTAATAGCACGCAAACACAGCACGTAGATTTAAAATCAGACCCATAAAACACCAATTAACCATCCTGAAATATGAGAAAGAAATAGTAAAAATATAAAATTAAAATAAATAAAAATAAATAAAATAATAAAAGAACGCAACAAGATCCGCACGAAACAAACACAGACATAACACGAAAACACGAAAATTTTGACCGAAAATTGACAATTTAATTAAAGAAACAAGAGTTCATTCAAGTTAGAACAAAAATTAAATAATTTGAATTGGAAAAAATTCAATTATTTATTAAAAGAACAAATTGTCAAAGTAAATTAAAAAATAAGAAAATTAAAGTTAGAAAATACAAAGAAATTCCTAAGGTCAAATTTTGTTTAACTACATCAAATTTAACACACAAGGTTAGGGTCACAAAATAGGTATATATATACCGATTCATTTTCTCAGAATTTTAACACAATTTTGAAACCAGTTTTCAAATTTGACGAACCAGTTTTAACTGACAAACCAGCTTAACTAGTTTTTGACCAGTGAAATTCGACGACGAAACTCGCATTATTTAACTACTGAATCGAACCAATTTATTGATTAAAAGTAAGCAAGAATGACTTGCTAATTGGCGTGAACTGGATGTAAACGATGGTTGAAAACGAAATTAATACTGATTAAATATATATATTAAATGAACTTATTTATTAAGTCGAAATTTTTCCGGCCCACAGCCACACACTAACAAGTTAGTAAAATCTTACATAAAGATCGAGCAGTGTAAGTGCGGTGTAAGTCCACCAACAGCTCGTGCCCGTGAGAGATCTCGCCGTGGGTAACGACGGACTCGAACGTCAATTCATTCATTTCAATAGGGCAGAAGGGAGATCGGGAGGCAATCTTTTGGTTGCCTACCTTTCTACCTACTCCCGAAAAATCGACCTAAAATATCATTACTCAACGGCTAAAATATCAACACAGAGTAGTCCAGTCGGCACTCTTAAAATCTAACATCAACATAGAGATTTCCTAAGATCAACTTGAGGTTAACGGGAAGGAGGCTTTCGGAGATCGATGCATCGAGCTTCTAAATAATCTAAAAAAAAATCATTGTTGATTACGTAAAATAGGAACAAACTAGACTAAAAATCTTAAAAAAATCATGGTTGACTAAATAAAATAGGATTCCAGTTAAATAAAGAGTCTTATAAATCATTAATAAATTAGTAATATACCGTTAAATTGAGCAAAAATCTTATAACGTATCAATAATTTGAAGAAATAGGACTAAACGGAAAATCTCATGAGTTATTATTTGCCAAAAAAAATCAACCCTTTCGTAAATTTTGACCGGAAAATGGTTTCTTCATCATCATAAATAAACCTGTAAATAGTAGTCCTATTAGTTATTAATGAATAATGAGTTCATTTTAACCAATAATCTCATAAAAACTCGTTCATTAAAAGACTGTTTTAAGTAATTAAATCATGCAGGAATAAAAGAACCTGGAAAAAATGGCGAACAAAAAAAACCCAATTATTACAAATCCCGCGTATACTACAACCTGTAATGGAATAAAATCTGGTTATCGTTATATAAAAGATCTTCTCGAAATTATTGACCCCACACGTCCAAGCTTACATGATTAGAACAATCGTGCCGACTACATCTCACTATAATCCAAATACCAACGCCTCCAACAGAAGTTCAGAAATATTTATTCGCAAAAGAAAATTTAAAAACATGCATATATAAATTCATAGATTCACAATGTTGAGAAGAATCATCCCCGACGATGGAACGCGGCGAATACTGAATGAGATCCAACTGAATTACCCAGATGAAACGGATTTGCCTGAAAATATCTCTGGCGAAGAGGAGCATAATCATCGAAATAAGTAGTTAACCCAAAAATAAATTGATTAAATCAAACCTCAACAATCAATAAGCAGATGTGAAAAATGAAATCGGAGGAATAATGACTGAAATATTTGTGGCAGGAAATACCAAATAATTAGTCCTGAAATACGTAAGGGAGAGAAACAGAGAGATCATTTTTTTTCCAATCATTAAATTGACAGATCGTCACTATTACTAGTGAATCAGCATGCAAATACGTGGCAACACACACCTGGTGACATGGTAGAATAGCTTGGGCAACTGGGTAAGAAAAAAATCTGAGGCACAGTTGGTGTGCGTAAACCACTCTAGAGATTTTGCTGCCCTTTGATCAATAGAATAGTTGAATTGAAGAAATCCGCCAATCACCAGTTCTCGCCGAGATTTCTGTTCAGCCACATGGTAACACACACCAATCGATGCAGCTTATATATAGTAAATGGAACTATATCCAATCCAGAACGTTATGTCAGATATTCCAATATCAACAACATCCATGAGTGTAATTAATATGATGGAGGCGAGGAAAAAATTACTGACGGAAGATTTCAGTCGACGAATGTCCGAAGTATACAATCCTCAAATCAAGGCTACTCCTGCGCACAGCCGAAGCAGCATTTCTACGGAAGGTTACGCTCCAAATACGGCTATTCTAGCCACATTTTGATACATAATAAAAATCAGTATTTAATTGTTATATTTCTGTTCTTTCTTGATAATCACCCAACATGAATTACGATCTAGCAAACCATAATTATCCTTAATTGAAACAGCCAGTTCCCAAAATTTATGAATGAACCAAGTTACCGGCAATTGTAGTGAACCGCTCACTTTAGTCGTGGCATTTTCCATCATATCGAATAGTCAGAACTTTCGTCATCCCTTGCCAGTCGTTTTCTTCTCAATTAAGAACCTGAAATAGAAAAATATAAAGACTCAATAATAAGGAGAGTGTTCGTTGATCTAATCTCCAAATATCCAACAATTTTTCGGAAATTAATGAATAGTTTTATTCTTATTTTTCAATTAGATTTATTCCCGTGATCGTTGTATTTTTGGTTAGGGTATTTTATCATTCAAATTATTTATCTAGGAAATCCTCCTTTTGAGGCTGTTTAAATCATTCAGCATGATCTAATTCTACCTTATTATTAGTGTATTTAGATTAGTAGAATTACTCAATTTGATATTATTAATATGATATTTGAATTATTAGAATTATTTAATTTTTCATTTTCATTACAAAGTAGACTATTAGAATTATTAAATTTTCTTATTATAATAATTAGATTACTAATATTATTTACCCCTTATAATAACTACTATTAGAATTTTAAATCATTAGAAATAAACTGGTTACCTTAGAGACGAACACTTTAATATGGATAAACATCGTGGTTAACCATAATTAACTAAGTTTGCAAACCAATTCGTACCTATAAATTTTGGTTTTTGATTAGCAATTTGGCTCAAAAATTCCCAAAAAATTTCATTACCCTTTTTATGTTAGTTTATCGTCTGGAAAGCAACTGGTTTAGGTTTGCAATCATTAATTTTATTATCGTCAGGTACCCATAGCAGTAATTGGGTGGACGTGGATAGCACTACCCTAACAGTGCCGACCAGATTTGCCGGGAGATATCGGCAAGCATTATGGGATCGGGGATATACCATATCAACCTATGGTACCCCTGAGTAGCCGAACCCGAAAGCCAACGGGCCAGGAGAAGATGTCGAACGCCCCAGCATCCTCATCAATCGGGAGCCGGGTTGAAACCCCGCACGAGAGATCCGGCAAAGGGCAGAAGGCGAGCTCCACCGCCTAGAGCAATTGGAGTGGCGATATCGATTTTTAGTGAGACGGCAAAAGGAGCACCTCACCAGGATCAATCGGGACATCGCCAGCGGACGTATTCCCAGCTCGGGCGGGTACATGCCCTCCTACGGAGTAGCTTATGACCATCGGGATCCGGCCTTGCTAGAGAACAACGCACCCGTGCACTTGGTGGTCCAGAAAAGTCTCCTACAGCCAGATATTCGAGATATCCTGGAGGATCGGGGCGTCGAGGAGCACGCCTATTCGCGGAGGCGCTTAACTGATAATCCACCGCACAAAAATTAAAGACTTGTATTATGTTCTGTATTTCAATAAATTAGTTATATTAGTAAAATTTTTGTTTTTGTTAATGTAAATGATAAAGTTACACGTGAGAACTGAGTAAGGTGAACAATGAACATGCTTCCCGGAGATAACAACACTTAAAATGATAATGGGGTGGGGACTGAAAATTTTGTTTATTTTTCCTAATTAATCTCTGAAATTTGTCCGATATCTAATTTGTTATTAAGGACAAACGATGATGGACGCCATGCAGAAAATCGGCAAAGAATTAAAAGACCTCCGCAAAGAAAATGCAAATTTACATCAGCAGTGCCTGCAATTAAGCCGCGAGCTGCAACGGATTCGAGCTACTTGGTCAGAGCCGACTAGAGTAAAACGGCTCGATCAAAAAATAGACGCGTCACAAAAGGGCTGGTGAGAGGAGAGAGCCCTGAATCAAACCCAGAAGGTCCAGATTCGCAGGCTCGAAGTAGCCGTAGCGGCAGGCCAGGAGGGGCAGGTTGTCACCTATCCCCTGGTGTTATCCCCAGCCCAAGTAGCCTACAAGAATGCGATGGGTCCCGAGAACCAATCATTCAAACCCAAGCCCCACGGAAGGCCAGGACGAGCAGAAAGAAGGCGGCAGAAACAACAAAAATTGCATTAGGACAGAGATTATCTTGATGGTGTAATGCATGAATAAATAAAATCTTCTTTTGTCATTTGTTTGTTCTCACAATGTAAATATATTAGCATACTCTCTGAGGGGCAAAGAAAATGTGATGTAAAGTAAAGTGAGTAAGGGACCTAAAGGAAACAAGACGAGCACAGACCTTCCATCGGCAGCTCGCTGAACCAGCTGTAGACAGGGTCTTAGCAGTTTTGGAAACAAAGCTCACCTTTGACGGTCACAGAACTATTGGTTACAGTACCAACGTTGCCTAGCAACAGGTAACCAGTGGCAGTCAGGTTGAATTATATGATTGAGGTCAAGGTCATACTGATCACCTATAACCACACAATTAATTTAATGCGGATTTTATTAACTTTTAATTTCAGGACTTCCAGATTCAACTGCAACAAATCCTTGCAAATTAGAAAACAAAATTTTTCCAGCGTGGAATATTTTTATTTTGTAGTAATAAATTTTAATAATGGTATTTATTTATTATTTTTCCTTTTTCCTCTTGATTAAATCTTTGATGATAATATTATTAAGTAGTAGGATGTGAGGCTCGTCAGATACAAACCCCCTTAGCTTACATAATATTACATAACATCTGACCTCTGTCCAAGTTGTTACTACCTGGAGATTGACCTCTGTCCACTCAGCTGCTACTTAGTAATTGACCTTTGTCCACTGTTGCCAGGTGACCTCACGATTATTTCATGTGACCAATGGTAAGTCACTACCCGCAGACACACTTATTACACACCGATTACCTAACCATTATTATGTCACATAGTAGTGGACCAACACACTTACCTACCTTCTAGAACCTTCAACACACCTACCTTCTAGAACCTTCAACACACCTACCTTCTAAAACCTTCTACACACCGACCACATTTCACACACCTACTTCCACACACCTACCAACTTCCATACAACTACTTTCTAGAACCTTCAACACACCTACTTCTAGGACCAACGGTTCTTACACATAAACATACACCAACCACCGATTCGCACCAATCAAGGAGACGCCGTAATCCGTAGCGTATCCATCTGTGCTCCGGATTTCACCAGAGGCTATCGCAGCATTTACTCTCTCCAGAAGTCTCCTCGCCATTTTCTCCTTCCATTGGAACTTTCGGACCAATGCTTCAATTCGGCAAAGGAAAAATTCCGCTTGTTGTCGTGCTTCTCGAGCTGGGTTCCGTATTCGTATTGGCATTTGATATTAATAATGATGATTAGCATAGTTAAACGCTCCGTAATTATAATTCATCTAATTTACCATGAAATTATCTCTGTCTACGCTGTATTTAAGGCTCCTTTGTCCGTACTGGTGATATGGTCGAATCATGTTTGTGTGAATTCAATGTGTTCAGTGCATCATGAAAAAATAAAATGATCATTACTTTCTTCATATCGTTTCGGAGTGTCGTCGAGTTGGGGGTCGGAGGGGCGTGGAAGGTCTGATTCAACGGTTACCGTCGTTCCTGCTGTCTGATTCTTAGTTTTCCTTATTGAAGAAACTATTCGGGAGTTAGTTGTCTTCATTATTCTTCTAGACTGATCATTTGGTATTTACGATGTGTTGGGCAAAAACTGATTAAACCCATATTTGTTTGACCCGCACGATAATGCCTGTGTGTTTTTGAGCGGGAAAACCAAAATTTAAAAAGAAAAATGCAAAATGCAAAGAAAAATAAAATAAATAAAAATTAAATAAAATATTTATACAAAAAATGTAAAAATTTAATAATAAATCCAAAAGAATTAAAAAATTATATTTTAAGAATATTCAGATAAATTACTTGTTTTACTGTATCAAAACACACACACGGGAAATCGTCATATAAAAGGCAATGCTGGTTGAGCAAAAATCACTTCTAACTACTTTTTACTCTCTTTTTACAAAAACTCTTTAACATTCTTACGTTTTACTCTCACTATTTATTTTTACGATTTTTGGTTTTGCACGAAAAGAAGACAAAAGTAAAAATTTTTTTTTATTATTTTAATGTTATTATTTTTATTTATTATTATTTGAAATTTTATTTGGTTTTTTTTAATCTAATACGATAGGGTTTGTTATGCGGAAACATTTCTTTTATGAAAAATAAAATGCAACTTAAAACATTTTTCTTTCATTTTATGTTCGCCATAATTTTTGTTTATTATCGAAACTCCATCACGAGGATTAAACTGAAAAATTACATATAAATTTGATTATACCTCACATACCATAACCTACAAGCACGCAAGTCATTAAAATGAAATTTTTGCTACCCTGGATCGAACCGGTGGTTAGCGGGGAACCCGTGGTGAAAGCAGTAGCTGGAACCGCTCAGTATCCTCCCTTCCTAAATCCTATGGCCCAACCCTCGAAAGAGTAGTGTTGAGGTCCTGGGAAAGGTTTAAATATAAAGGTTAATAAATGGCAATGACAGACATATAAAGAAGTTCAAGTAGGCGAAATAAGCTAATAACTGAATGTAGGACGAACGACAAATCAAAAAAATTTACTAGTTTACATAAATTCCCGTTAAAGAAAGAACCAAATAATTGTGATTTTTTTAAAACATTCTGAATTTTTTGATAAAATCATCCCAATATAAGGCCTAGGATATGTAATTGTCTATAATCACATTCAGATTTTACATTATTAATATTGTTATAGTTATCAATTTTTTAATATTATTACCATAAGCTATCGAATTTAATATCAAAGTTGCAAATTTTATATTTATTTTGAAACGGGGGTCGTCGGACGAATTGTATACATTAAACCCACCTTATTTTAGTTTCATATCAGCCTTCGAACTTTACCTTAATTTTTCATAAAAATTATAATTATTATTCTTATTAATATTATTATTAATATTATTATCATTATTATTATTATTTTGAGACGATTGACTTATGCTGTGCGTTGTGGAATGAAAATGATTCGGAACATCACATTTTGGATAGAAAGGCATTTCGAAAACTTCTTGAATTTGCTACTTCAAATGTCAATTTTCTTTTCAATGATGAATGGTATCAACAAATAGATGGAGTCGCTATGGGTTCCCCTTTAGCACCAACGATGGCATCAATATTTTTGTCTAGTTTGGAAAAGAAAATTGCTTCTTTCCAATTTGAAAAACCTTTTGTTTATAAAAGGTATGTGGATGATATTTTTCTTATATTTGAAAACCAGAAACATTTAGAACCGTTTTTGCATTTTATGAACAGTTTACATAAAAACATTGTATTCACATGTGAAACGGAGAGAAAGTCATCAATTGCGTTTTTGGATTTGTTAATTCAACGCAAAGATAAACAGTATGAGACAGAGATTTATAGAAAACCAACTGATACTGGTCTTTATACTTCTCCAGAAAGTTTTTGTGAATTTAAGTATAAGAGAAATATGGTGAAAGGATTGATTTTACGTTCATGGGCTTTATCTTCTACTTTTGCTAATTCGGTAAAAAGTGTTGATAAATTAGTTGAGTTGTTGATAAAGAATGGATATTCTAAATCATTTTTATTGTTGATGATAAAGGAAACTGTTGATAAATTGATTAAAAATCCTAAGGATCCATGTTGTGGAAAGTCTGAATGTAATTTGTCGGATGGGTGTGAATTGAATGTTGATCTGGGTGATGGTAAAAATGGATATAAAAAAATTGAGCCTAAATATGTGTTAGTATTGCCGTACTCTGAAGGCTTTACAAATTATAAGAGGAAGTTGGGTAAACTGATAGGAAATTTAGAGTATAAGATCGTCTCTAATTCGTGTAAGGTACGCAATATGTTTATTAATAAATCAAAAACTCCGGTTGGATTGTGTTCTGATCTCGTTTATCAATTTACATGTAATGGGTGTAATGCCACATACATTGGAGAGACTTCCCGTCATCTCTGTACTCGAGTTCTAGAGCATTGTCGATTGAAGGGTTTGACCAATATTAGTGAACACAATAGAGGCTGTAAAAGTGATATAGGAATGTCTGATTTTAGAATTTTGTTGAGAAGTTTTAATAGTTATTGGGAACGAGTGATATGTGAAGCATTGTTGATAAGGTCAATGGATCCAAAGATTAATGTGCAGAGTGCTGTGACTACGAATGTTTTGAATGTTTTTAAATAGTTTACGTATGTTTAATCATGTTTGTTTTTTTTAATATTATTAAAATAATTGAAAATTTTAAATAACATTAATTTTTAAAAATTAGAATATAAGTAAAAAAATTTAAAATTTAAATAATATTATTACTATTATTATTATTGTTTATGCCCCTATATAATTCTTATAACCAAAATTATATTTACTAGGGTCCTTCATGGTTATTTTTATCATTAATGTTGTTATTATTATTAATATTACTATAATGACATCCTTATTCCCATTATTATTATCATTATTAATTATACTTTTGAGGTTTCATAGTTGTTATTATCATTTTTTGATATTATTATTACGAATATTATAACTACAATTTTATCACTATCATTACTATTAAAGTAGTAGGATGTGAGCTCGTCAGATACAAACCCCCTTGTCTTATGTAATATTGCATAATAGCTGACCTCTGTCCACGCCGTTACTATCTGAAGATTGACATCTGTACACTCAGTTGCTACCTAGTAATTGACCTCTGCCCACTTTTGCCAGGTGATCTCACGATTATGGCACGTGTCCACTGGTCAGTCACTACCGGAGACACACTTATTACACACCGATTATCTAATCCTTATTATGTCACGTGGTTACATCCTATTAGGACTTTCGTATTCCAACCAATAGTTAGAAAAAATATTAAGCAAATAAAGTTGTATAAAATTTTGAATAATATGAATAGCTCACTGATATAAATACCAACGGAAAATCCAATTGAAATAGACAAGCAACGATCGGATAGTATTGAACCCTCGGATCTCAGTCCTAAAATGAAACCGCTGAAAGATCGAGATATTGGCCCAACTGAACCCGAAAGTTTTAAAAGTGAGCAGAACCACGTCTCAGTGGATAGAAACGTCTATGCACAAAGTAAGGGCAAGTTCAATTTATTTTAGTCACATCATGAATAACTAACTAATTTTTCTAATATAAAGACACAAGAAAATTAGGCAGTCACTATTATAAAGTAATGAAAATTAGCATACCAATCACAATAAACGAGATAATAATATTCGTAGGGCCTACCCTCAGAAGTAATCACATCAATTTATATCATTTATCGACATGTTTATAAATGTATTCAATTAGATCCGATAGAAGCCAGGCGAGGGAACGAAATATCGTGGAAAGATAACTCAAGGATCACCGTAAAATTCCCCGGTAGAATGGCTGCCCGATGTCGTCAGGCCCTATGGGATGCGAGTTACACAGTGTCAAATGGCGGATGAACCGAATGGCCTATTCACTCAAGATCACGGAACGACGAAGTGGAGCTGCCCAGCGTGGCAATAAACCGAGAACCCGGTTGGAATCCGGTTTGGGAGGCCCGTCAACGAGCCGAACTTTCGTTAGCGCGCATAGAGGCTTTAGAGCGGAAGTTTCAATTGAAAACACAGATTGGCTCGGGTCAACGCAGTCGTCGCGGGCGGACGAATTGCAAACACGGATGGATATGCTCTAGCTTACCGGTTATCGTTCGAATTCGATGACCCGATGCTAGTGGATATGGAGGCCCCAACCAGTCTGATCCTGCTAAGACGAATCATACACTCATCAGCACTCGAACGGATCGGTGTACGTCATCGAGAGAACGAGCATTCATACGCTCGACAACTATCCTGGAAAGATGAGGCCTAACATCGCACGGAGTGACGGAAAGATGCCAGAAAGAGTTGAGTCCTTAAAAGGAAAATCATCATGAATAAATAGATATTGATTTACAATGCGTTTGGAACAAGAGAAACAGTTGGTGCTAGCCCAGCGTACCCAGATTCATAGCCTGGAAACTCGCTCTCCGCCAGCAAAGAGGGTAACGCTGTTACCTATACGCTAGTATTCGCTCCGACCCAAATGACGTGCCGGGAGCGAGAATAATAGACGGGAGTAACTAAGCCAGTAGCCCACATTACAGGCTCGGAAGATCAGAACGGATCCTTTCATATTGTTGGGCACTTATAGGTAATCAGTGGATAATCAGGTGGATAATCGCAGTGTCAGTTCGCGATGCGTTTAGAAACCATTTGCGTTTAAAATATAACCTACCATCCGATCTTTGTGGAGCTTAAATAACCGCTTACGTTCCTTTTTGCTAGGCCGATTTCTTTTTCGATTTCGTTTCAGCACTTCTTCTGGCAGACGTGAGGGTCTTCACTCTGATGCCCTTCCCGGTTACATTGCGAATTACTATCGCTTCTTGCTCGGCCGATAGCATTGCCCCACTTTGGACGAGTCCGGTGCGGATCTCATCTTTTAATTTCAGCTCTTTGACTTCCTTCTCTAGCTCCTGGGCCTTCTGTTTGGCTTGCCTTAGAGCCTCATCCTTTTGTGCTAGTTTATTCTTCAGTACTTCTATTTCTGCCTTCAACCTGGACACTCCTTCTGGATGCAGCCAGGTTTACTCTAGGTGTCGGCATTTGCGCACCATTGCTTCCGCCATTTGGTTCTGGATCATCGCTTCATGGTGGTATTGAGCGGCGTCCTTTCTGAATTTCTCAATTAATCGTCGGTTCGATTCCACTAAAAGAAAACAAATTGATAATTCCTACTTCTATTTATAATTGGTTATAAGGACTTTATTAAAATAAATTTAAATCCATTTATAGCTTTACGGGGGTGCTCCTTTCAGGGATTTAATCATCCTATCTGGATGGGGGAAGGAATGAAGACACACGTATTTTATTGGCCTTAAAATTTTGGGGAAGGTATCTACAACAGTGCTCATAAACGTGGCACCGGACAACGCAGTAATAACACTGTTGGGGACACTCTGGGTCACCGTCTATTCTCACTCGGTTAACTATTATCAAGAGTCATAACTATACGGTTATTAATTGCTTAGGATTCGATAATTACATTCATATCAATAATAATAAAATAATAATAATATTAATTATAATGATAATGACAATAATATTAATTCTCATAATAATTATAAGTACAATAATAATAATGATAATAAGAATTTTAATAATCCCGATTTAAAATGTTAAAATAGTTGTTCCAATTTTTCCTAAAAGAAAAGCGTCATGATCCCTAAAATATTAATTTATTGGTGATAATTATAGGTTTAATTAATTTAATATCTATATAGTAAATTATAAAATTTTAATTTATATAATATAATTGACATCAGTGTAAGTAAGAACTTCTTATTGTACATTACCAGTTCTCACCCTAACCCTTAAAAATCAAGGATTTAAGAGATATTTCAATATATGCTACATTACCTAAATTTATTTCATTTTACTTGCCATTTATTGCCATGGCTACTGGACTACTCGATGTTTAGTATTTTAGCCGTATATGGAATTCATTTTAATGTATTCATTTTTATGGCGTTGGGTGAAATAAAAACGAGCCAAAACACCCGATCGCCGATTTTCCTTCACCACTATGAGCTAATCATTTTATATTCAGATTCGCCGTTTACCACGGGCGAACCCTCACGTCAAAGCACCGTTGCAGATGAACTGCGCTTATACGGATCCGTTAATTGTGTATATTTGCTTTCTTGTAAGGTGTATTGGGTGTGGGGCGAAAAAATTTCGACATAGTCTTTAGACATATATATATAATAGAACAAGGGTGGGCAACCTTTTTTGGGCAGGGGGCCGTATGAAAATTAAAATAGTTTGAAGGGCCGCATGCTATTTTGTTTCAATAATCAAGAATTCTAAGCCGGACCAGACAATAAAATCAACACATTTTGAACAAATTAAAAAACTATAATGATATAACATACTGGAATAGTTACTAGTGAATAACTCGTTACTAGTAGCTAGGTATGACTATAGCTGCTAAACTGTAAAGTTTTAGCAGACACGTTACATTCGCCAACAATGAAAACATTAAAAGATACTAGTGTTTATTTAATATTATTTTAAAAACCGTTATAACGATTGCGGCGATAATAATAATAATATAATAATACAAAGATTTGTAACGATATCGAAAATAAACCTTTGCCCTGGGGATCACAACTAGTACAAGAAAACATCCAACAAGAACAAAAACATAGGAAAGGTTATTTCTGAATGAAATGTAGGAAAATAATATTTCTTTGCACTTTTTTTTATTTGTTTACGCAGTTTTAAAAAAATATGTGAAAAGTCTAAAGGGCCGCATAAAACGTCGCTGGGGGCCGCATGCGGCCCGCGGGCCGTAGTTTGCCCACCCCTGTAATAGAACAATATACTTATTGAATACACATACTTAAGCATCATCAACAATAGTTACATTCATAAGCGTATTCATTCATCAATAATGGCTCACTTCGTATGACAAGCTTCATCTATCACACAAAAGCTCTACTGTTCAAGAATAATCATATTTTGCTAGAGAAAAACGGTTAGAGTTTTTCTCAGTGTTGGGCTATAAGCCATAATTTAAACAAAAATGAGAAAATTGGGTAAATTAAAACAAAATAATTAATGCGGTTTGGAAATTATCAATATGGCTGCTGTAACATATGCACGTACCGCAAGCAAAAATCAAAAATAAAATAAAACATATTAAATAAAACAAAATAAAAACATAACAAAATTAAATAAAACAAATATTAATTAAAATCATTGAAAAGCCTACAGATGCAGAAAGAAACACAAAACTAAAATATAAAACCGCCAAAACCTTGCAAAAGAAGGTTTAAAAAATACATAGGCGGAAGCGGCGACCAAAAATTTAAATATCAAAGGGTAAAAAGAGAAACAATTAAAAAGAATGGTTAAACGATAAAAAATAAAAATTTACGAAATATTGAGAAAATAATATCAAAAAATAGAAAAAAATAAGGAGAAAAATAAAATATTTAAAATAAAATTAAAGCAATAAAACCCCCGAAAAATAGCCGAAAAAGGCTCAAAATACTCTGATTGGTCGCACCCAGGCATGAAATGACTATATATACAGCAGTCATTTTCATAATTTTTAGACATTTTGTTGACACAAAATTTTTAGACATTGGTAGACAATTTTTAGACAATTGTTTAGTCAATGTTTATGCCGATGTATGACAATTTTTCAAATTTGGATGCTTGACTGACAAACTTGTCGATCGTAAGTATTGTTTTTTGTAGAAATATATTTTTCTAAGTTAATGTTTTGTTTAATTTAACTTATTCTGGATGGCCGCGATGTCTTTTGGCATCGCTCGGCAGGTTCCCCTTAACTTATTTATATTCATTTTACTTATATTAGTTTGTGGAAAGTGGTAGGGCAATATTCAATTTCCTCAGTTGATTTTGAGGAATGCTGATGTGTTGCCTTGTCGCTAACCACCATTCGGTGTCTGCCTAGTCTGATCAGGTTTCGTTACACTGATCGCGGGGTAGGACTCCGTCGTAATTCACCGTGGCAGCCATTGCGATGTTGGTCGGAGCGGTAAGAGGGTAAACTGCGGGAAGATCGCCAAAATTAAGGGGATAACATTTCTGTAAATGTTTAAGTAAGAAAATTAAATTTTTAATTTAACTCCTGCCGATTATTATATTGTCAAGGGTATGACTAGTGATAGAAATTTAGGTCAACGAAAGTATAAAGTAGGGTTAAATCACGTACATTGTTTGATAATCATTGTGGTGGAAAATTAAAATAAAATGATACATTTTGGTATAGATCTGTGAGGTGATAATATAGAGATTTACGAATGGTGGTAACTGTGGCGACCATAGGAAAGCAAATATAAGTTGTTGGACTAAAATAATGACCTTATAGTAATGTATTCATGTCAATTTACCATAGGCTAACGTTTGTATGAAACAAGGAATTTTCCATAAAATAAGGGCGGAACGCTGCCCAAATCTTTGAAAAATATTTTAATAAATAAACAGTAATGATGACAAATTGATATAGGAATTGTAGAAATAGATGAGTATGGACAAGCGTATAGATAGAAAGAGACGTAAGACCTTCCATCAGCAGTCAGGAACCCGAAAGTGAAAATATCATGAGGAGTAGTTCTAGAAATGGAGCTCACCTGCTCATGAATTTTCAGCTGCTATATACAGTACCAACATGAGCTTGGTCATGGGTATATAGTGGTAGGATTAAAATTGTGGGGCGTCTGGGTGAGACAGCGTAGACCCTAGGAAAAGAAGGTAATTTGATAGAGGGAAATAGGTTTGAATAAGATATGCACAGATTTAAACAAATTAATTACACCCAGTACACCAGCACCAGGAAAAGTGATTAAAGAATTCACAAAGTTGATTCCACTGAAAATTTCTCTTACACAACCTTTCTGTAGCACACAAAAGCGCTACTGTTCAAGAATATTCATATTTTGCTAATGAAAAACGGTTGGAGTTTGTCACCAGGAAAAGTGATTAAAATTATAAAAAAATGAATCGATATATATACCTATTATGTAACCCTAACCTTGTGTGTTATTTGTAGTGTGATAAAACAAAATTTTACCTTGAATTCATTTGTAACATCTACTTCTAATTTTATTGTTTTTCTTGGATTAAACATATAATTTATTTTTTATTATATTTTAATTGAATATTTCTATTCGAAATATTTTGTTTTTGACCAGTTTTATTCGTTTAAATACTGGTTTTCTGTATTAGTCTATTTTCGGTCAAAGTTTCTTGTTATTATGCTGTTTCTATGTGAATTTCGCGCGGTTCTTGATGCATCTGTGCATATATTTTAATTTACTTTTTTTTCGATTTTATATTTTTAATTATATTTCCTCTCATATTTTATGGTGTTTAGTTGATGTTGATAGTGTAAGGCCAACACAAAGTCAAATCATGGGTAAATGGAAGGGTGATTTTTTAAATCGATGTAACTGCTAAAAAATCTATAATGTTTTTAAACTTGAACTAAAGTAACTCGGAGTAATTCTGAAAAAAACCATTTAAAATCAATTCCTCAACGTAAATAGAGAAAATTTAATTGTTATAAAAATAGGACGACACCCAATTAAAGCCCGATATTAAATTTAAATTAACGAAAATAAGTAGTACATGGATTCGATTAGGATTAAACCCAAGTAAAAAAACGCAACTTTTAATCTAAATTAAAGAAAACCAAACGAATTACAGAGATCTTACCAGAACTAAACCCAATCAAAAATCAATCTAAGCTAATAAAAAGTAAAATGATTGCCGCAACTATTAAGAAAACAAAAATAATATGTTTGAAATTTAATTAAAGACAAATTAAATGGTTTCAAAGGACTAGTAGGACCTAACTCGAACAATCTTGAACATACGAACCTTTAATCGGAAACTGTAATAACGATAACTCCACCAGTTTGACGGTGCGACTCTTTTGAGTTGAAAAATGGATAATCAACAGTTGGCTTGAGAAGCTCCAGTTGAGACAAGATCTCTTCAATATGACAGTAAAAGTTCCCTTTAAAATCATAATAACACCATCACACCCCTTCATAGCGTCTGGTCTCAAATTAAATAACATGTTTTAAATAAAAGTTTCTATTCCACTTAAAATTTTGTTTTACTAAATCAAATATAACACGCAAGGTTAGGGTCGTACGATATGTATACATACCGATTCATTTTCACATTATTTTAACAACCACTTAATCAGTTTTTGATTTGAAAAATCAGTTTGTAATAACTTGAAGCAGTTTGAACTCAGTATCAATCCGTGAAACAAATGTGAGTGGAGAGATGGTTTTTGGAAACTTTCTCCACGTCATACCCAAACAACCTCATATGAGCTCTGTTTGAGGTGTCGGTGTGGGGAAAGGTTTGAGTATGACGTATAAACGATGAATGTCAATTTCAAACATGTATATTATACTAAATAAAGATTTTTACAAACGCACTCTTGTCGAAATTTTTCCGGCCCACAGCCGAAACAACACTACAAGTTATTAAATTTTACATATTCTATAGAATCGTGTAAGTGCGGTGTAAGTCCACCAATGAGTCGTGCCCGTGAAGTCTACGGCGTGAGAATGCAGTAGCTGAAACGTAAATTATCGTTCCATATAGGGGAAATGGGTATTTTGGCTATTTCGCCATCACCCAAATTCTATAAATTCGACCTAATCTCGTAACAACAAACGGCTCAAAATCGAAACACCGAGTAGTCCAGTGGGCACTCGTAAATTTATAATATTAACATAAATTCGCCTAAGATCAACTAAGGGATGGTGACGGGGAATGTAATGTTGCTATAACTTCTCAATTGATAAATTTATTGTGTTCTCTAACTTGATTTATTAATGCTTAACCCAATTAACCCGCAAACGATTTTTTGGACAAAAATGTCGATTTTGTTTTTTTAGTGATGTTTTCTTGGAAACTGAAAAACACCCTGCTTTGTGAATCTATGATTTTGTCAATTTTTTTATGCTTTATTCAAGTAAAACTAGCAGACATTTATAACTACTAAAATAAAAAAGTTATGACAAGTTATTCTGTTTTGAGAAAAAATGGGCATTTTTGTCCAAAATTCATTGTGTATTAGTTTTTAGCTTTTTCAGTTGACAATTCATGTCATATTTTCTGGCATAGGCGTTAACTCATTTCAACAAATACTGGCGTTAAAATGAAGCTGATCAGACTTTTTTAAGCAATTATTGTGACTGGCTGACACTATGATATGTTTATCACATGATGGTGGATGGAGTTCTTACAATAGAGTTCATTGATTTTCATATCTCTCCATCTCTCCTTTGGCAGGAATGGTCTTCCATTAACCACTCTCTGACCATAAGTTGCTTTAGCCTACACACAAGAGAAATTTAATGTAGTATCCGTCTTACCAACATCTTCAAAACAGTTCTGCATTCATATTAGTTAGCTTATTCGCTCTCGTCTATTTTGTGAAGTAGGCAGACTATACCATTTTACACTCATGACATTGGTACTCTGTCTGTCTCTCTCTACTCATCCCCCACACACAGACGCACTTAGAATACCTCATTTCAGGTATCAAGTAATAATGCACGTGACACTTACAATTGACAATTGATATTGGAACCAATGAATGTCTCACATACTAATATTCTCTCACGATCTTTCTCACCTGGATTTGTTCATGCGTTTGTCTTCACTTTGTCATACTCTCATTATAAGTGTGTAAGTGTCGTGTTAGAATACAACATTAAACTAGTAGGGTAGAGGGTTTGCTACTACATAAACATATCACAATTGACATGAGTTCTCATCCACGAGCGGCAAAAGCATTTGCTCTACGTGCTATCCTAGGAGAAAGTTCAAATAGCAGTAGTGATAATGAAATTGTGCTGGAAGCTGACGATGTACATGAAATCAAAAGTAATGACGAAGAACAGCTGTCTTATGACGATACTGAAAGTGAGGATGCTGACAATCTACAAGTTGAAATGAATCCAGCTGATCTTCATGAACAAGATGATATCAATAGATTCACCGATTCTAATGGAAATGTATGGGTTACACATAATGAAGGCATGTCAGGTCGAGTAAACGCAGCAAACATTCTCCGCCCATCCCCTGGTATAACCCGTTGGGCTACTCAAAGGATTGGGTAAAATTCCGTGTTAGACTGCTTTAATCTTCTATTCATAAAATGTAAGTCAATTTATTATGTACACTAAATAAAAGTTATAATATTATTTTGACTTTTAGCAACAATGGAAACAATTTTGATTGAGACAAATCGAGAAGGATCAAAGTTGTATAACAACCAATTTACAGCACTCTCGTTAAATGAGTTGAATGCCTTTTTTGGCATTCTCATTCTTCGAGGGGTATATGATGAATTGTGGTCAGCTGAAGGTACCAGGGGCGTGAAGTTTTTTCAACTATTGAATTGATAACAACAAGTACAGCAGATCGTAGAGATAAAGCCTTGTTGGTTAGTTATGTTGCTAAAAAGAACAAAGTTGTCAATATCTTATCTACTACCCATAACAAAATAACTGGATATATCGGTTCAAAGCATAAACCGGACGTACTTCTCTTTTATAATGCTACAAAAGGTGGAGTTGACTCAATGGACGAAAGAGTTGCAACATATACTACAAAGTTTATATGTCGAAGATGGCATGTGGCATTCTTTTGTAATATATTAGACATCTCAGCATTCAATGCATTTGCCTTGTAATATCTTGTGGAGCCTCAATGGAATGCGAACAAGTCACATAGACGAAGGCTATTCCTGATTGAACTTGGTAACAGTTTAATAAGTGCATATGTAGAAGACAGAAGAAGGACTGCTGCCGCGGACTCTCTATCGTCGACTCCATGTAAGCGTGGTGACTGCTACATGTGTATTGATCGAAAACGGTGCACTGTCACATGTGTTAAATGTAACAGATTTATATGCAAAGAACATTTACACAACATTTGTAAGAATTGCTCATAAATTATAGCTTTATTTCTTGGTATTCTGTCATTTTTGTGTACTTGGACATTTTTGTCCAAAATGAACAAAATCGTTGATTTTTTTTTCCATCGGGTTAAATATCACCCATGACTTGAAATTAACGTGATTCTTAAATCGTTATGATTGTCACCCCGAAAACCATTTCCATTTTTTCTCCTATTAGAAAATGAAACCCATCCCGACGTCTAACCAAATGGTCAGAAAAATAATTTGACTTCATAATTTGATAGGTTAGCAGCAATAGTTAAATAGATGTCTTTCCGAGTCAAAAGTGGTTGTCAAGTTAACTTAGGTTATTAATATCTGAATCTCGCAAGTTTAATATGATCGCTGAATCACGTATTTCCCCAACTACGACTTAATCGGAAGCTCGATTTTATACTCCGTAATCTGAAATTTTAGCCTTTTCCTAATTAATTGGTTCACATACCAGAAAAGAGGGATATACGATTTGTGATGGAAAAATCCAATATCGCTGACCATCCTCCAACAACGACGTTTAATTATTCCGGTTTTTAAGTTTAAAATTTTCGCGGTCCTAATTTCAATCAGTCGTTCCAAAGATTGAGATTAAAATATACGCTCCTTGATAAGAGATTTAGTAGGAAAAACCTAGCGCGCGACGCCCACTAATAATTGGTAAACCTACTGAAAGGCGTGTTATTAATAGAAAATCCAACTTCATAAATTCCGCACATCGGATCCATAATTTGATAATATTTTTCGTGCCAGCATTAACCCTGACCATAAAATAATTAAAACAAGTTGCAAAACAGGCCTCATACATTCACGTAAGCCGCCACAAAAGAAAAATGCAGACCATGAGATTAATGAGTGGTTACTCTACCGACGATATTAGGAGACTTCATGGCATTTATGATCATAGGTAATTCATATTCGTCATTACCTCCCTCAAACTTTAAACATTGAGTTGAATAACACGCCGGGTAAACTCGTCAACTCTAGGCTAGAATCACGAATGAAGAAATTTTATATATTTAACAAATCTGATATATCACGTAACAAAAGTGGATAAGTAAGAGATACTCGAGTAATTATTATACCAATCATCTAAGAGTTCTGTTAGCTCGCCGACCGATCCCCGACGAGGTCAAGGAAAATCTCGACCCAAATCCGATGATATACTCCGAGCAAAGAACGAGACCTCACATACCCCCACCTAGAATGACGTGGAAGCTAAATCCAATAATAGTAAACAAAGTAAATACGAGATACCTGTAAAGTTCATTGAAAAAACGAATTAATTTCCACCCATAACGATCGCTTAAACGACTGATGAAGTTCGACGTCCCAGCAGAATACTAGTAAACGCCATAAAATAGTGATGACAAGAAATCCATCGACATATCCACAAAATAGCAGCTTAAGGAAATTTGACTCGACAATTAGTGAAAATGTCAATCGATTTAAAATGGTGTGCCGACAGTAGTGTGTCTTGTTTCCTGTCCAATAGACACACACTCGCTGCCAGAGCCAAAATTTTCCGCACACACCCTCTCAATATAAGCATCGACCTCGACCTCAGGAAACGTTTCTGAAGGGCATAAGAACGGTAAGGCTTATTTCATTGACGTTAAAAACTTTATTAATAATTTACCCTGAGGAATGATATGTTTCCAAACCAAGAAACAACGGGAATGCACAGATCCAGAAGACGAAAGTGAGCAAATATCGACAATATTCAAAATAAATCTTAACTAGTTCAATCAATCTCTTTTATTAACCAACAATGTAGGATCCACTCATACTTGTAACCTTGACTATCGCGAGACATGCAATATCACCAATAATTTTGTCAACCCTATGTTCAAATTCCCCTCTTAACAATGAATCGAGTTTCAGTTCCCATAAACCATTAGTGCTTGCGAAACGAATCGAATGGGAAGGCGGATGCTGGTTACGCACTTTCGGGGTTATTATGAATTAACCGATGTATATAAAAACACTGAGGCTCTCGTAGGTATACCTATTATGGATAATAAATAAATAAAGTCTTGTCGTAAAGACCATTGAAATAGATTTAGATATTTGATAAATCATGGGTCTGAATTTTAGTTAAGTCTGCTATCAATGAGAATGTAAATACTAATTAAATAACGAGGTAGGGTTTTTCGTACGAATTATATTAGCGATGATACAAGGGTTGTAGGTTTGACAGATTAAATTTGTTCGCGAACCCATTACGAATGATATAGAATTCATTAACTAACGGATCGAAACTTTAAATCAGAAACACTGGCGACAATAGTATAAGTGATAATTAATTAATGAATTGGAGTTAAGTCACCATTAATAACAGTAAAAGATTGCTTAGGAATGAACAAGGTTTATTCTCAAAATAACTAATCATAGTGTAGATAATGCATGAGGAAAGGAATCTAGTCTAGATTTTAAATTCGAATAACGATCCGATAAACCTTACAGTAGACGATAAATCGAAATAGATAATAACTAATGCGGTCAATGGATAATAAATCTAACTAGAATAATGGACGGGTACGATCGACAATATGACTATCTATAAGTTTTTTTAAAGAATCATTTAAGTTTTGTGACAAACGATAGAATTAACTAAAGTATAGTGATGATAATTTAAATCCTCCGACTGTAGAAAACTGGTCATGAGTAACTCGTAGACAGGGTAATAATGGCTTCAAGTTCATAGAAGGTCGTAAGACCGACTTTAGGTCAGAAGCATTCACTCTATGAGTCAGGAAGTTTTCGATAAATTACTGAAGTTAACTGCTAATATTGACAATAGAAATTAGATTTTTCAGAAAGAAACGCCCTTAATCGAGCCAATCATTAGACACGGGTTTAGATTCCGCAATAAATGTATTAATTTGTTGTTATTAAAGATTAGAGAACATAGCAGACTTAACTTCAATGATGATATAAAGATCGTGAGAAAGTATTCTTAAAATGCATCTGTTTTAACATGATATTCTAGGTGACAGGCATCCTGATCGGTCGAGGTAATTGGTGGTGTATGGAAATCGAATGTCGCAATAGGTTCATGTAACTGGTAAGATGTCCATTACTGATATGTACTATGATAGTACCATAACTCGACGTACGTCCGTCAAACCGATGAAATATATTTACCCAAGCTAGTTACCGTCTCGACGCGACTATGTCCCAAAATTTAGTACGCCCACAACCCCTCCCTATTCTGGAGTATGACTACTAGCTCCTTTAGTTTATAAAGATGGCTCGTGAACGACGAAGGTTACTTGAGTTATTAACGTCAGATTATAGTTATAGTAGAGATTATGTTAATTAAATCTGAAACTCACCTCTATTGTATTTCATTTAGATAACTCCTGGGTCGATGCGTCCCGGGTCACATTACGTTTTCCGGCACACTCAGCAGCTCGTTGTCGGCAAGCGATGTGGGACGCGGGATTCTCGATCTCACCGGTCCGAGAATCTCGAATAGGAAACCAAGCAAGTGTGGGGTTTTTGGTAGAGCGTTGTTGATTAACCTTGACCCCATATGAAAATTGTCATCTTTCCCCCAATGGTTACCCGTAGCCAAGCAACGTTGGTAATGCAACCACTGGTTATGGGATCGCCAAAGGTGAGGGGGACGTAGGAGCTGCTAAGGCCCGATCCCATAGCGGGTTCAACGCACCACCGATAGAAGGTACGCGTGCGATTTCTGTCTTCGGTCCCCTTCGCTTGCAAGTGCAATTCGTCGCCTATTTCTCTAATTCGATCTCATTGTTTGCTTAGAACCTTACTACATATTAACAAAAAGGTACACACGTTTTAACTAAAACATTTATTATTAAAATAATTTTTATTTCTTCTGCTCTGACGACCTCATTATTCGTCGTCTCGCCCGTTCGAATTTTCCGAGTCGCCGTTGGGGTAGTTTTATCGCCGGCTTTGATGAACTGATGGCATCACGATATGCCAGCTGGGCCGGCGCGAAGACCAGAGGGTACGTGACGGCTTGGCCTTCTTGACAGGCCGCCAGTGCCACTTCCAACCCTCGGATCTGCGTCTTCATGGCCTGTACTATCCATTTCTCTTCAGCCCATCCGCGTTGGGAGGCAGTTATTCGTTGGTATAAGACTTTCGCCTTGGAGGGTTCCACCCATGTGGATTTTATGCGGTGTATCTCCCGAGACATTTCCATCAGTTGTTTGTGTAAATCAGCATTCTCCTTCCGAGTACATTTGAGAACCGTATTCAAGATTTCGTCTGCATTCATTTCTACAATAAAACAGCTCGTTAGTAACTTAATCGATTTATTATTTGAATTAGTGATTCTGATACATTAAACTATCTACATTACAAGGGTTATAGGCAATGCAATATGTAATAAAACAGTGTCTATACAACTAAAAATAAGAAATGAAAGTAAGAACTCCAAAACAATTTATTTTATAATTTCAGTAATAACGAGATGATGGATAACGGCGGTTCGGGTTCGATCTACCTACCCGTCGTGTGTAGGGGTGGTTTCTGTTCGATTCCCATTCTCTCAACTCTGGCCTCATCACTGTTGGTAGAGCCTTCTTTGGTAAGGACACGGTCATTGGTCGTATTGGACAATTTATCCTCGGGTCGTCGAGCTCAAATGAGACGCCGTAAGAGGGGGCGTGACCATCTGTGCTCGGAATTATTCCATCTGAAATTTCTCGATTTATTTGATGGAGGTGTTGACGTGCTCGAGCTACTTCTCTGTTCGTTTTTCTTTGATGCTCTTCTAGTCGGGTAAGTATATCCTCGGCTTGATTGCGAAGTTCGCGAGCTGGGTTTCGCCCAGGCTCTCGTTTAATAGCCACAAAAGTCCGTTCTACTTCGGCCGTTCCCTCTTGTCTTCCGGTCATCGATTCTCGGACAAGAGAGATTGAATACCCATCATCCCACATCGCTTGTCTGTATTTCGCGGCGGTGCGAGATGGGAATCTCATAGTTATGCGGGACACGTCTATCCAGGAGTCTATTTAAGGAAATATCATTAATTCGAATCATAAACAAAAGAAACAAAATTATTTGCTATATTAAGGCGGGTTTCTCTACATGAAAAGGACACTCTTTTCGGCGGTAATGAAAACATCGGGTTGAATTATTGGATTTGTGTAGCGACTATTTTCGAACGAGGTTGCGGCATTCGTGTGGAGTGACGAACAGGTAAAGAAATCGCATATTATTGGAATTATCTTACTGTAAAATGAGCTTGACCTGGTATTCGCCTATCTAAGGTCCTGCGCACGTATACTACGTCGGTATTTTTGTGCAGTCCTATCGCGTCTGAGAGGTATTGAGCTACCTATTCTAGAGGTTCGATCTGGCCGAAAAATATAGCTGTCGATTGTTAGAACGAAGCATTATGGAGGTGTCCCGTGTTAATTCATCAGGTTTCAAGTTCAATGGTCATCTCGAATTAATATTCTTACTCGAATCAGTACGCTCGGGTTCGGCTAAGTTTGATTTACGTGTACTAGTATGGTTGGATTCATCTAGCTTTGATTTAACGGATAATTTTTTGACTTGAAAATTCTACTATTATTTCGCGAATTGTACTATTACGACTGAGATTACGACTTCACAGTAGGTGCGTTTGTTTGAGATACTTGTACGGAAAGGAAATCAAATCGGAATTAACAATGTTTAAATTTTTATTTGTGTCGTTAACATTTATATTCCAATCCTCTGAACTGGCTCCATCTTTTATCTATAATCGCTCCAGGTTGAATTTGTACTTCTCATCGCCTAATAAGCTGGATGATTGTTATGGTCGTTTGAAATATATAAATTTATAACGATTAAACACGGAATTATATAAATGTTAATTTTACCTTTTTGGGCGCCCGTTCGGCGTTCCATAGTTATCTCGTCGCCACTGCGATGTTGAGAAGCATGTTCCTGTATTCCGGATTTTCCTCGTCTATTGAACTTAGCTGCGTTGTTCATAGTAGATTAGAATAAAATTTCTTTTCTTTCGTCTGCCTATTTATACTATCTCGTTGAGGTGCACACATGTCTACATTGGTGATCGGACTTAAGTGTATGCTGTAACCACCTCGATTGATTGATTTACTGTCAATGTGGGAACTTATTGATTAGAGATTTCAACGATT